>CM062820.1:1452029042-1452446303 GCA_031772625.1 Pinus tabuliformis
TTAATTTCAGAGAAACTAACAACAAAACATTCAAACCGAATAAAAAGATGAATCGTTGTTCATTTTAATAGTAAACTGAAAAAAAGAAGTGAGAATAAAGTCCACATCAGTCTTAAATGTCTTTTTTTTTTTTTTTTTTTTTTTGAGGATAATTTTTAAATCAGCAAGTTCGAAAGACACCTGAAGTTCTATGCAATTCGATGAAAGGAAAATATGGAAGGAAAAACATGTCAAGAATTATTCTTGATTTTAACAAATCTCAACGAAAATACCAAATTTGTAAGAACTTTAACATTCAAAAACAAGCTCCCGAAATTAATGTATTTAAAATAATCCTTCAACTTATCTCATCTTTTAATGGATCACAGTGAATATTTTTGCAAAGACATTAATGGAAGCTTATGAAAGAATACTCTCATCTCACAGGCGAAGGCGAAGAGTAACGAGGTCTGGCATATGGGCAGAGATATTTCCAATGCAGTTAAGACAGAAATTATGTTTCATCTCACCCAAACACATATGCGACACGCAAACCCCTTTGACTAACTCAACGCAAATCACTTTGAAGCAACCAAACTGATGGTACAATGCATCAAATTTTTCAGAATTAAAATCTAAGTAAACCGGTAATTAACATATGAAGTTTGTATGAAACAGAATTTATATTTTGGTGATCAATGGGGATTTTATATTCTAGATTTTATGCATAACATTCATAATTTGTATCCGCAATATAATCCAAATACAGAAACAGAATCTGGCAAATAACACAATGCGGATGTTATCATATATCCTCGGAAAAATGCGTGTCCAGAACTGAGGCTCTAATCAGGACAAAACCCCATAAATCAAAATCTTGTGACCATATTCGTTGACTGGTAATTGATACATACAGAGCCTGGCATTATACTTAGTAAATGAAGCATAAAGAATCTGGAACTAACATAGAAACTATTAAATTATACTTTTTGAATATGGCATTCGACTGCTGGTCAATACGTTTGAATATGAGATACTGGCAAAACATTAATTGAATATGTACATATAAGAAATGCACGCATAGGGTTTCTAAACAGCACAAAGCCGGAACCCTCTGCGCATACACGGAAATTGACTGTTATGCTTAATAGGCCATGCCCAAAAATAAGAATTCGTTTCTTGGCCAACACACAGCAAGGCAGAGGTAAAAGGGCTCTGATACCAAATGTTAGATAATTATAAACTTAAACAGTGATTCTGCATGCCGAAAGAACTGAAAAGAATCGTTGAAACATAATGCCTAGGGATACGAATTACCTCCAGCCATTGGTGAAACTCTTGGTGCAATTTCCTTCTGAAAAACCATGCTCCAGCTGCCCAAGAATAAGAAAAGAATGCAGTTGATCTGAAGGCACTTCCAAGCTCTGCTATCTTAGCTAGATGGTGTAAAACTGAAGGGGATTGAGAGAGGAGCTTGGGGACCAAACAGATGAACATATAGCTAAGCTTCCATCAAGCTTCTAATAGCTATGTGTTAGATGTCCCACAAATCAAGGCAGAGAACTCGAATCAAAGTGATGGACCACTTTAGTAGCTCCCAATTATAAATTTAGTAATTGCAGTTGATTTTCTTAACTTAAGGAAACTACTGCAGTTGGTTTCCATAAGTTAAGTAAAGACTTCAATTCCATAATTGTAGGCAGCAATTGTGTAAAATTAATGGAGCTAACAAGCAATACTGAAATTCACATGGTCTTCTTGATGTTATTCGTCCTGTCATAGTTACATTAAGCATACGTGCCTTCTACGTGTTTTGGAAATATGGAAATGACGGCCACCTCAATAAAATAATAATTATGGTTGTAAGTAGTGTAAACCATAGTTACCAAATTCCAGTTCTAATTCGTTTTGACAAGGAAAAATTTGGGAATATACATCTTAATATATATATATATATATATATATATATATATATATATATATATATATATATATATATATATATATATATATATATATATATATATAACTGACTTAGGTTTATTTTAAAATTTCAAAAAATCATTAAATTTTTCTAACAAAGATAGTCTGGTTTACTTATTTTTAACTTTAACTTTAACTTTTCATGTTTATATAGGTGATCTGAAAATAATGAAATTCAAAATGCATCAAATTCATTTGATAAAAATGCAATGTTTTGTATTAAAATGAAATGAAACCCATTGGTTGGCTCTACAAAAGAGAGTTTGAACCAGAAGATTCTGGCTCTGCAAAACGTTCTACATTGCTCATGCTCATGTACATTACACAATATATAGTAATCACATATTTAGGGAAGTTAGAACCATAACCTGAAAAATGGAAACTAATTCCTATCCTGAGGTCTTGTGAATCAACTCACTATTCTAAGACATTCTCCATTATCTCTAACACCCCCCCTTAATGAAGAAGGGGTTCATAAATATGCCTAACATCTCCCTAAACATTTCAAACTTGATTTTTCCAAGAGGCTAAGTGAAAATGTCTGCAACATTATGACATGTATTATAATATACCAAATGGATTTCTTTGGATTGCACTTTCTTCCTGAAAAAGTGAAATTGTGTATCAATATGTTTAGTGTTTTTGTAGAACACCGGATTATTAGCAAGTTTGATTGAAATTTTATTGTCACATCTGATTGTTGTTGTGTCTTTATGCTCTTCCCCGACATCCTGGAGAAGTCTCTGCAACCAAACTGCCTCACACGTTGCTGCACACATGGCTTGATACTCTGCTTCCGCTGAGGACAAGGAGAGTGTGTTATGCTTCTTGTTGCTCGATGTGATCACCTTGGATCCAATTTTGAATGCATAACTTGTTATGGATCTGTGATCATCTAAATTTCGAGCCCAATATGAATTTGGAAATCTCGTCAATCTAACATCAGAAGAGTCAGTGTAAATAATACCGTAATATACAATACCTTGTAGATACCTCAAAACACTTTTCGCTGCATTCCAATGGCTTTCAAGTGGCTTGGACATATATTGGCTTAACACACTGACTGCATAAGTCAAATCTCATCTAGTGGTGGTTAGGTAGATTAGACTCCCAACCAGTTGTCTGTAAAGTGTCGCATCTACCTCCTTTGACCATCTCCACTCTGTAGTTTGATGTTCTGTTGTAATGGTACTGTTGTAGGTTTACATTAATCCACCCTAAATCTCTCTAAGAGGCTTTTGACATGCTTTCCTTGGGACAAAAATGTTTTTCCTAAATCTCGCCATATTCCAAGACCCAAACAATATCTCAACTCACCAAGGTGTTTCATTTCGAATACCTGTGATATCTGTTGCTTGATTTCTTTTATTAGATATGTAGCATCACCTCTAATGATCAAATCATCTACATACAATGAAATCATCACTATGCGCCCTTGTTCATCTTGCATGGTGTAAAGACTAGGATCATTTTTGCTTCTGTTGTAGCCAAATTGTAGAAAAAATGGATCAATCTTTTCATACCAAGACCTGGGTGCTGGCTTTAGTCCATAAAGTCATTTCTTCAATCTACAGACTAAATGTTCTTTCCCTTTCTGGACAAACCCTTCAAATTGCTCTAAATAAACCTCCTCTTTTACTTCTCCATTTAAAAACACAGACTTTACATCTAGTTGGTGTATCATCCAATGTTTCTTAGTAGCTAAAGCAATTAACATTCTGATAGTGTTTATTTTACCTACAGGGGTGAAGGTTTCTTCATAGTCTATACCTTGTTTTTGTGAATACCCCTTTTCTACCAATCTAACTTTTAATTTTTCTATGGTTCCATCTGCATTAATCTTCGGTTTGTATAATCATTTACAACCTATGGTTTGTTTTACTTTAGGAAGTTCAAGAAGTTGCCAAGTGTTGTCCTTGATTATTGATTCATATTCTTGTTCCATCGTTGTTTTCCATTCTCTACATTCATTTGCTTCTTTATAACTATAAGGTTCAACCACATTCATCATATTAGTTATAAAAGCATTTTACCTATATCTTGGAGGCAATTGAGCTTTCCTACCTGATCTCTTGAGTGGTGGGGTAGCCTCAAACCTTGTCTGATCATCATTCTCTTTTTCTTCCTACTGCTATTGCTGCTGTTGTATTTGCTGCTATTGTATCTGTTGTTGCTGCTGCTATTGTTCATCTTCTGCCTTTGTCTGCTGATGATCTTGATTGTTTCCTGTTTCTTCACATTCTTCTTCCACCAAGTACAAAATATCCCATTCCTCATTGTGCTTATGAGATTCTTCATGATCCTGCTCATGGAATATGACATCTCTAATAACAAAAATCTTGTGAGTAGAGGGATTAAATAATCTGTAAGCTTTATGTTGTGAACAATACCCTATAAGATAGTTTTCTTCTATCTTCCTTTGGAATATGGGCAAATGCTTTAGATCCAAATACTCTTAAGTGTTCTACTACAGGCTTAAATCCATATAATGCTTCTTAAGGAGTTTTAAACTCAAGACTCTTTGTAGGATTCCTATTTTTCAGATAAACAACAGTATTCAATGCTTCAGCCCAAAAACCATTCAAAAGATTCTTACCTTTCAACATGCTCCTAGCACATTCCACCAGTGTTCTGTTCTTTCTTTCAGTTACTCCATTTTGCTGTGGAGTATGGGGTACTGTGAACTGCTACAATATTCCATGGTCTTTACAATACCTTTTAAGCTCATCTTTCTTGTATTCTCCCCTTTGATCAGACTAGAAATTTTTTATCTATTTCCATGTTTGTCTTCCAATAATGTTTTTGAACTGCCTAAACTTTTCAAATGTGTGACTCTTCTTACTCAAGAAATATACCCAAGAAAACTTTGTGCAGTCATCAATAAACAGTAAAAAATATAGTCACATCCCAATGATTTTGTTTGCATGGGTCCACACAGGTCTATATGCCCTAATTCAATTATATCCCTCTGTTTCTTTTCTACTCGAACAAGGAATTATTCTCTATACATTTTTCCTAATGTACACACATCACAATCATTATGTATTTGCTTTAGCACAGGAAGATCTCTTACCATTTCTTTCTTTTGTAGTAACAAAAAATCATTGTAGGTTATATGACCAAGTCTCTAATGCCATAGCTCTTCTGTAGTGAAACTCATAGCTGTCAAGGCTTGAATGGTGTAGGTCTTACATCCAGCTTGTACAGACCTCTCGTTCAAATTTTTGTAGCAATTGTCTTCATGCCATCTAGCATATATTTTATATAACAATTACATTTAAAAAATTCAACTTTAAGATCTTGATCTGTGATCATGGATGTGGAAATCAAGTTCTTTGTTACACTGGGCACATACATGACATGATGAATTTGTTTTACATTACCATTAGGTAGAATGACATAATTTTTCCCACACCCTTTGATCTGATGACTTCTATCATCACTTAGGTAAATCTGTGCTCCTTCGTTGATTTCTTTAAAATCTTCGAACCAATGCTTGTTCACTGTCATATGTGTTGATGCTCCCGAATCTATATACTAGATGTCTGCATCAACATTCTCATCAGGATCTTCCATAAACAATCTGAAATTCTACACATGATTTTCATTCGCGAGATGACATGCATGTCATTTCTACTTCTACTGTTCTTCATGATATTTCTTCTTTCTACACTCTCTGACAATATGACCAAGTTTTCCATAATAAAAACATTTAATTTCAGAGTTGTTTCTATTCGGATGCATACCTTGGGTCTGATTTGGTCTTTTCTGTGAATGTCCTCCATTTTGCTGTTGCGGATTTCCTCTTCCTTTGTATAAGTTCTTTTTCGCAATAAATGCAAGATCGACACTATGGGGCTTCAGAGTCGATCTTGTTTCTTCTTCTTGCATTAGTATTCCTGTCAGTTCTTCAAACTTCGGGATTTTCTCTCTCACATTTATCGCAGTGATGAACATTTGGTAGTCATGGGTCACATCATTCATGGTAATTGTTACAAGATTTGTATCGTCAATTGTATGACCAATGTCTGCCAATTTGTTCTTTAGATCTTTGATCCTTGCTATGAAGACAACAACTTTTTCATTCTCCTCCAGCTTCATGGATAAGATCTTTCTCTTCAGAAACAGAAGACGATTTGTATTCCTGATCTCATGCAGATCCTTCAAAATTCCGCAAATTTCGCTTGCTGATTTACATTCTCTGATATGTGGTATGTAGTCTTTCACTGACATCTTCAACAACATCATTGCTTTACCTTCACGCTTCTCCCAATCTGGCACTGTTGCAGATCTAGCAGTTGGCTTCTGTTCATCCCTTTTGCAATCGACCAAGTACTCTACACTTCTAATAGAGTTTGCATCTTGAATTTCCAATTTGCATAATTGGAACCATCAAGCTTGTTACGCTCATCCAAGCATGCTTCAAACATATTATTATTTGTGATTTAGACAAAAAAATTTCCACAGGTAAAAGAAGATGATAGATTTACCCCAGATCTGTGACAAAGACATATCACTAATCTTCAATGTTGTTTGATCTCGTAGCACACCCGCAGATCACCATGGATTCCTTCACAGCATCTAGGGAACCTTCTATTGTCAGCGTCTACAACCTTCTTTAGGATGAAACCTTTTCTCAGAGCCTTTTTGTTGTTTACACGATCGTTGCAGATGTACATCACTTATCTGAGATATTGTCGTAGATGTACACCACTTTTTTGCGACGTCGTCGCAGTGATAAACCTAATTTCCGAGACGATGATGTTAAGTATGGTTTAGTAATCATCACATTTATTTTCTTGAAACCTGTGACGATTTTGCAATAGTCACACCCTCCTCTCAGCGTTTAGGTCCCTCAGCCCTGACACTCTGATACCATGATTAAAATGCAATGTTTTTTCATTAAAAGGAAATGAAACCCACTGGTTAGCTCTATGAAAGAAATTCTTAACCAGGAGAGTCTCGCTGTGCAGAACGCTCTACATTGCTCATGTACATTACACAATATATAGTAATGACACTTGTAGAGAAGTTAGAACCATAACCTAAAAAATAAAAACTAATTTTTATCCTGATGTCTTGTGAACCAACTCACTATTCTAAGATATTCTCCATTATCTATAACATTGTTAATATTACAGAATTAAAAAACATATTAAAATTAATTAACATAAAATAATAGAAAATGTAAAAACTGAAAATGGATATTAAATAAGATTTCAAGTGATCTCCACATATTACTAGTTTCAATAACTATTTATATCTAATCCAATTTTTTTAACAATAAATAAATATATAAATTATCTTCTGGGGGTAAAACACAGAAAATAAATCTCTCTGATTGAATTCTGCACCAATAATCTTCTATTTTGCACTGGACCATAATAGCTATCGTCCCACCTGATAATTGCTATCATCGGATTTTTTTTTACAAGAGTGAATAAACTCCATTTATTTATTTATTTATTTTTTCTTAAATATAAGTTTTCTATTTTTTAACCAAATTTAAATTCCAAGTTTTTAATATAATAATTTTAGAAATTGTTTAACATAAAAACTATCTTTTTCATATTTTTAAAATTTTAATAATTTTTTTTATACTTTCTTAATAAAAAACCTTAGCATTATTTTAGTGCAACTTTGAGAGTATAGTTTTTCATATTTTTTAATATAAAATTGTTGATCAATCGTAAAATTCTGTATTGTATTATGTTTAACCGTAATTTTATACCAACAAAACCTAAGGAGCGAATTTTCTAATTTTTGGGCCAAATACAGCCAAACTCAGTAACTATGGTTTAAACTTTCTTTTAATTATTATGGTTATAATAAGTCTTATTTTATATATATATATATATATATATATATATATATATATATATATAATTCCGTGAATATTTATGAATTTGAAATACATACTTACATAATTGAAAATATCTTTAAATTTTAATTTATTTTTACATTTTTAAAAACTACAGGGAAACTAAAAATTTGGTGAAGACTTGTGAGTTTGAGTTTTTACATTTTTAAAGCCGATAGAGAACCTAAAAATTTGGTCAAGATTGGTGAATTCGAGTAATATACATACATAAAATGTGATTAAATTTTAGACTTTAATTTATTTCGGAATAATAAATTTATTTTTACATTTTTAAAAGCTACCTTAAATTATACAACAAATTAAAGAAAACAACTTAAAATTAAAGGGGTTAAGCTAAAATTAAAGGAGTTAAGCTTCGTACAATTATGGTAAAAAGAGCATGCTCAGAGCCCAGACAATTTTCCTCGAATTAAGGTGGAACCACCGAAAGCTACCTTAAATTATATAACAAATTAAAGAAAACAACTTAAAATTAAAGGAGTTAAGCTTCGTATAATTATGCTAAAAAAAGGCATCGCCAGAGGCCAGACAATTTTCCTCGAATTATGGTGGAATCACCTAAAGTGACGATATTCCATGGATTTTGGAATGCCACCGCGTTTATGCTTTTCTGTCAATCAGAGACATGGGGTTCATGGCCATCCCCACATAACAAGCTGAACTTTAAACTTTAATAGATTAACGTAAGGCCATCCCAACAGATCAACTATATTTTACAACTGAATTATAATAATGTAATCAGGGTTAGAATTTCAGAACAAAACAGGTTTATTGGTCAAAACATTTCAATTTTTTTTTTCAGGGGAGAGAATCCCCGCTGAAGAATCAACATAGTACATATATCGCCAAAGCGAACAGATTGATTACATCATACAACATTATATTATCGCCGAAGCTAGCAGAATTCAACACATACATCATTAGCATAAGCCGCAGCATAGCGCGAAACACATAGTCATCAACATCAGGCGGGAAACACATAGTCATCAGCATCGGGCACATAGGACGTCATCGTCATCAGCAGCATCGTGCTACGCCTGCAGGATTCGAACATAGCTGGGGGGTGCGAAATTCTCTAACTGATACTGAATTATAATAATGTAATCGAATTTCGAATTTCAAAACAGACTTATTGGTCAAAACATTTCACAATTCCCTAACTACTAAGAAAGATTTTGACAGTTTTACAAAAAAATTTAAGTGGTAAATCACCTATAAATTACCTGCCAAATTCCATCCGTGTTAATGATATTGGATTATAAAGCATACAGAGGTTTTCTCACGAGGTCGAGTGACAATTATATTTTAATTTTTTATTATAACGTAGTCATAAAGTTATCCCATTCAACATAAGCTGACCACAATATTCTAATATATATCATAACGTACACATGAAAATTTCCAATTTGATATTAAAAGAATTTAGTTCAAAAGGTTTCCACACCTCCCAGGAAGATCAACTTTTTTAACAATTTAAACAAAGATTTTGACAATTTTATAAAAAATTCAATTATATCATTGGATGCAAATCATCCCCATAGATTATCGGTCAAATTCCATATCTGATATTTATATTGGATTATAAAACATACTAAAGTTATCTTCTCACACCGTCGAGTGACAATTATATTTTATTTTGTAGTATAACTTTGTCACAAAGATATCTCATTCTACCTAATCTTCTCTCATTAATTAAAAGCAAAACGTGACCACAATATTATAATTTATATCATAACGTACACATGAAATTTGCCCTTTTGATATTAAAAAATATTATTTAGTTTATTTAACATAAACTTTACGTCCCAGTTGTTTTGCTGTGTCAAATTAGTAGTTTTCTTTGTCAAGTTAATTACGTTATCTCGGTGATTTTGTTATATTCAATTAAGCTAATTGTGATGTCGCATCCTTTCGAAACACGAGACAGAATTGTGATGTCCCTCCTTTAAACAGGAGACATCGAAAAAACCCACAATGAGTGGGATCTAAAGTATTTGAAGGTGCAATTTGAGTTTTTGGAAATGAAATAAAAGAAGGTATAATTTGAGTTTTTGGAAATGAAATAAAATATGTTACAATATGGATAGGATTATTTATAAATTGATTTTAAATATCAAAAGTTTAGAAGTTGAAGTTGGTAATGGGATTTATTTTTATATTGTTTGTATTTTTTTACATTATGGGAATGTGGGTGATGCTTCCAAAGATTTGAATACATTTGGGACTATTTGTAAATCAATTCTAAACACTAAAACTCTTGAGACCGAAGTTGGTGATTGGACTTACTTTCATATTGGTTGTATCCTCCTACACTATGGGCATATGGGTGACCCGTCTGAAGATTTGAATACAGGTGGGACTACTTGTAAATCAATTCCAAAAACCAAAACTCCAGAGGCCGAAGTGGGTGATGGAACTTACTTTCTTATGGCTTTTATCCTCCTACACTGTGGGCCTAGATGTAAATAGTAATTTATTAGTAGAATCACATTTATTAAAAGTAGGTGATATATTAATGAGTGGAATATTAGACATTTGAAAATATAATGTGCTTAATTGAGTGTCTGGAAATGAAATAAAAGATGTTTTAGAAATCTAAATACTAATTTATTAGTAGAATTATATTATTAAAGGTGGTTGATATATTAATTTTTGTTATATTTAATTATTTGAAATTTAATGGTAGTGATTAACATAAATCAAACATTTTTAATAATATCGTTGTGGTAGTTGATGATTGGTATGCATGTTAAAGTTTGATAGATTTGTCAATTAAAGTATTAATATCAATTATTTTAAAATATCTATAGTATTTGATTGTATTTGATAATGGTTGACCATATTTTACGAGGAATGTCAATGGTTTGGATGTTGCTAACTTTGGTTAGACATAGTTGACAATACTTAATCATGTTTTCATATGTTTGACCAAGGTTTTTTATGATTGAATATTGCTAACGATGTTTAACATCAATTAACCAATGGTGGGTTATGGATGATAATGTTAGACCATTTTCAACATTAGCTAGACCATGGTTAAGTTGGTTGGATATACTTGGCAATGGTTTATAATATTTCAATATGTTTTAAACATGGGTAACTATTTGAGAAGGATTAACCATTTTTAATTATGATTAAACATTGGTGGGCTTTACATGATAGTGGTTTCAATGTTTGTGTATGGTTTTGCTATAGTTGGCTATGTTTGAAAATGGTTTATCAATGATGACTATTGTTGACTATTATTTACAATTGTTAAATACATTGTCCTTTGGTTAACAATTGTTAAGCATGGTTATGTTTGGTAAAACATCTTGGATATTATTAATTTTATTTAACTATGTTTTAATATGATTTAATATGGCTGACCATATTTAACTATGCTTCACCCTGCTTGACTTCAAAGATTATCTCACAATGTCTACTATGATTTATTATGGTTGACCATGGTTGACTAAGGTTTTTTTTAACTAGTTCAAAATAACACAAAATTAGAAGCAAAGATAGATCAACGCCTTGATAACAAGTCACTTTGACGGGGAAACCTCATTTTACATCACATAAATGAACAATTCTTGGATGATTTAGATGCCAAGATCTCCATGGTATATATAGGAGTCTAAATATCATTAGGGCCTACATAAAAATAATAATGTAAGGGCACAACAATAATAATAGTGGGCTTCCGTGGGGCACAAAAATAACAATATACGTGCTACATTAGTACTATAGAAACATAAAATGCCCCTCTACTTTAAAAAATCATTGTCCTCAATGCTTGAGTAGTTTTGTATGTTTTGTATAAAATATTCATCCTTGCATATGGAATATTCAATAGGTAAGTTCTTCCACTTAATGAGATACTCTATAATTTATCGATTTTGTAGCTTCCATATTCTTTTTTTTGTGATTTCTTTAGGCTCCAATATGACTTTTCCTTCCTTGTCAAGTTCTGGAAATATAGTTTGAACTGGGAGCTTGTCACCTATAACCTTCCTTAAGAATGAAACATGGGAAATTAGGTGTACTCAAAAAGATGCATGAAACTCCAATTTGTATGTCATAGTACCAATTTTTTACAACACTTTATAAGGACCATTGTACTTGGGTGATAATTTATAATCGTTGTTAGCTTGCTTGAGGGATATTTGTTTATATGGTTGTAGGTATAAAAATTCTCAATATCCCATGTAAAACTACTCTCACTATGATGTTGATATGCTTGTTGTTTCATTGATTTTGCACCAAGGTTAGGCTATCCTTTAAGAGTTTGACAAGTTTTTGTTGATGCTCGATATGATCTTCCACTACTTGAACCTTATAATTGTCTCCTACAATTGATGTGATGGACAATGGATGGTATCCATAGAGTGCCATAATAGGGGTCATTTTTGTTGTGATATAGAAGGAAGTGTTATACCACCATTATGCTAAAGCTAACCACTTGAACCATTTTGTTTGTTTATCAGATACAAAGAAAATAAGATATTCTTCCAAACATTTATTCACTATCTCATTTTCCCCATTAGATTGAAGATGATAAGATGAGCTATAAGCCAATTGAGTACTAAGACAAGAAAATAACTACGTACAAGAAATTCCAGTGAAAGTGCGATCTTTGTCACTTATAATAATCATTTGGATTCCATGTAGCTTTTGAATTGTTTCCATAACTACAATAGTGGTTGTACTGGATTTGAAATGATAAGATAGTGCACAAAAGTGTTTATACATTGTAAGTCTATCATTTTCCACCATGATGATACTCTTCCCTTTGGACATGGGTAGACCTATGATAAAATCCTTTGAGACCTCCCCCAGACACTAACTTGGAATTACTAATGGATGTAAAATAACTAGGGTCTTCATTTTCTCAACTTTATTTTGTTTGAAAACCATTCTACCACAAGCTTTTGAATCTTATATTCAAGGGCATCCCTAAAAAATTCCTTCTTGACCTTCTGGTATTTTTTCTAAAATATGGAGTTACCTCCTATAGGATAGGTGTGCAATTCCAAAAGAAGATTTTGTTTGAGTTGGGAGTTCTTACATAGATATAAGCGATCTTTGTACCACAATGAATCATTTTTCCAAATAAAAGTATGAGATGCATTAGAATATTCCTAGAACTTTTGAATGAGTACCCACACCTCCTCATCATTCTTCCATTCATCCCTTGCTTTCTATATCCAATCACATTGGATAATAAAAATGGCACGAAGGAATGCCTCCACATTCTCATCCTTTCTTGATAGTGCATCTCCAACAAAATTTTTCATGCAAGGGCATTGACTCACCTTCGAGAAATTAATGACAAATAAATTTAGGAAGGAGAAACGTGGAAGGTGTAACTGTCAAAAGGTAAGGGGATTTGCTAATTTTCTATTTAAAAGCATAAAAATCAGATCTGTGAGGGATCTTAGGGATTTTCTATGGTACCTTAGGAGAGAAAAGTGGCTCTAAAATTATCCACAATGAGGTGTTGTTTCCTATAAAATGTGAAAATCTATGGGAATTTGAAAGCGTCGTTGAATGATGAACAAGATTGCTAAGTCACCTACAGATGCCATGTAATAATGGATCCATCAAGCTTAATAAAAGCTATGATCTTTGTCATATAAAATCCATGCACATATGAATCTCGTAATTTAATTGTGTCTATATTATTGTGTGCATAAGATGATGTCTGCCATGCTTAATTAGAAGAACCAAGTTTCACTGAGGCCAAATTCTGGTCTCTGTGTTTATCAAATATGTGTTAGCATAGTTGTAGATGATTGGATATACAATAGATTGCATGGGGGCACTGAAGAAGGATTTCATAAGTGTGATTATTGACGTTAGGCCTTTTGGATGAATAGTGCTTGGTCACGAGTTGAGGCCATCGAGAATTTGAATGTTGGTCAGTACATGGTTATGATGAGAGGGAAAAGCATTGTGAGAATGATGTTTTAAAGGGTGCAAGCGAAGCTTCTATACAAAGGGTAATATGAAATAAGTTTTATGCACCCGTAACACACAGGTACAGGGACAAGTAAACCATCAAAACTTTGAAAATGAAAAGCCCCAAAAATTATTTTCATCTAGTGGTATGAAAGAAAAATAGATTCACATGCATAGTGTGTAGGATAAGATGCACATCAAAGGCACAAATATGTTAAGGTTTAATAACTAGATTGGTCTTATGATTTTGTAGGTAGAAACATAGGAAGATGAGAAGATTTGCAGCATCCTAGAGAAAAGAGTGCTCAAGTGGTTCTATAGGAATGAGCCAAGAGGATGCTAAAAGCCTAAAATTAGGAGAAATTTTGGTTATGTACCATGTAGCATGTGTGAGTCTTGTTACTACAAAGGATTGTCGTAGCTGATCGTTGAAGCCCCGAAAATCGGGTTGACAACAAGGGGGATACCTGCCTGGTCTGGACCTTGGTTGGCAGCTCCTTATCCGTTTGGTATAGCGGGTCCGACTGGGGATAATGGGACCAGTTTCCCAATGTATGAGTGTGTGTATGTAGAATTGGATGTTGCTGATCTAACAGTTCCTATCTAAGCTATTCTAATTCAAACTTTTAATATAATTCTATACTATTGTAATCTAATAAACAACACATCTAAATCTATACTAACCCGAGATGTAATTCTTATATTATGTGATCTAAAGAGATTTCAAATAACAACCAATAATAAAGATCATTCAGTGATTATAAGAAAGTAAATCAATTAAGATGAACTACATCACATAAAAAGTTAGACAAAACAGTTGTGAACAACATATCGCATAATGAGCTATTCATACATTAAACATAAATAAATAGCTATCACCGTACAAATGTGCCAAATGATAACTCAAGCATTCATGCAATAATACATAAACAAATAAAAACTGTATATCACTTTAACATATAAGCAGAAAAGTTCAAGAGATAAAAGTACCATTTATGAGTGGTCCTACTCATAAGCTTCAAGCAACAATGATTTATCTCTCCTTGCTCTAACATCTACTAAGAGTACAAAAGTGTAACATCAGTAGAAGATATCAAATGCAAACATCAACAAATCTTGATCCATTCATTCACCAAAACCTCCTCTGAGGGTGCAAAAGTGCATGTTTTGAGGACAAGTTTTTGATAAATTTCTGGACCCTTCTCTAAATGCATGAGAAGGGTTTAAATACTACTAACTAAATAACTTAGTTACACATATTCAAGATACGGTATAAATGACCGCCCATTTTCTAATCAAAACTATTTCTAAAAATTAAATCTAATATCTAACTATTTCTACATTTTCTCCCTAATGTTGCGACATTCAATATTTGCCTAGGTAGAGTTGGCTGACTATCTTCCACCTTTGGTTGAGCTAAGCAAACAGAAATGTTAAGAGATGGCACCATTGTTTCAGCAAAATTGATGATATACTCGAGAATCATCCTCTGGCTATGTGGATTTACTGTGTATGCCCAGCAATAATCCAAGTTCCACTTGGTTAATCCCCGAATTGCTTCTGCCTTTGCTTTCTTGCGTTTTCCAGGCTTACGAGTGACTGAGCAGTTAGGGACTTTGCTTTTTGAGCAATTTTCTCAGTGATGCGCGCTTAGCGCTAGGCACTAATCGCGCATTGGAAACTGCCTCCGTTCTTTGATCCGGGCCTTTCTGATGCGTTTTTCGCCTTTAGAACCTTTTCCTTCACCGGGTATATGCTTCAAAATTTTGTAAACATACTGCTTTCGTGAGCTCCTTACCTTGAGCGTTAAACAACCTTGATATCAACATTGCTCAACTACTCACTCAACTATGGCCATGACTGAAAGATCTGTAATGAATAGCTCAGCAGTGCTCTGTGAATTTGCAGCTCTATTGTATGTGGTATCCGTTTATGAGGGCATCTCTTCTCTATTTCTGAGCATTGGAGCTTTACCCTTTTCCCCCATGGCTTCCTACACATTGCTTCATGTTGTTTCTATTTTTCATTCCTACAGTTCACACATGAGGAGAGAGTAATGATAATAAAAATCGACAAGAAAGATTTACACTCTACAGATGTACAAAAACATGCCACCTGACGTGAACTGACTCTTCGAAAAATGCAAAACCGTCTTTCCTCAACACTTGGCGTATCGTTCATTAATTATCATTAAAGCGCATATCCAATTTTTGGTTTATGGACAACTTTTCTTGAATGTTGAGCTGGGGAAAATTTGCGATGGACAGTTTCTGCGATTCACATCGCAGCATCGCATCATCGCAGTATCACATTATCACAATACCGCATTTTTAATTAAGATGTGTTATCGCAGGGTTCCTCGACCGCGCTTATCGCAGAATTGCAGATCGCAGTATTGTGTGATCGCGAGATCGTAGATCGTAGTATTACGCTATCCCAAAATCGCATATCGTTACAATCGTTAAATCGTTATGTGTTTTTCATGTGACATTGCGATATGCGATATCGCGTATCAGCTATCGGCGATTTTTTTAAAGGTTTTCAAATATGAGTGTTTCTTAATGCATGCGATGCGATGTAATTCACGTCGCATTCTCGCAGTTTAACATTTTCACTCATAAGGAAATGCCCTATCAGTCTTTTCGTGATGCGATGTTTTTTTTTGAGTAAAGTACATGAACCTAAATTGAATTCTTTTTTTGGATTTTTACTAAGGGTCCCCACTTACCTAGTGTTATTTCTAATACTAAATAAGGAGGGGGGTTGTTGGTGGCCACAACACTGACATGTTAAGGTTTTTATGAAGACTAGGGAGATATCTAGGAGGTAATAAACTTTAGTACCTTAGCGTTTTGATGTACGAGTATCAACCCATGTCCAAGAAATTAGTAAAATAAAAACTTCTAGAAGGAAAAATATGGAAGAAACAATTGTTAAAAGGTAGGGGGATTTTTTAATTTGATATTTAAAAGCATAAAAATAATATCCATAAGGGATCTTAGGAATTTGTTACGAGATCTTAGGATAGAATAATGTATCTGAAATTATCCACCGATGTTTTGTTTCTTATAAATTTAAAAAATCTACTGGAATTTGAAAGCGGTCATTGAATGATGAACATTGTAAATGCCTACTCCCATATTTACCCAATTTCACTGGCCTTCTAGGGTAAAAATGATATGAAGAGTTACTATGACATGACTCAACCTCCTAGATCTAGTCAAGGAAGTGCGTCCAACAATTGACAACTCACAGACATCCCTCAAGGCTTACAAGACACTTAGAAGTAAAAGAACCACCCAAGGTGTCCAAAATTTGAGTTGAAGCTATTCTTCTCTTACCTAACCCCTAATTGCATGCACAAGCATGTAAAGGCCTAGTTATGACCATCCAACTGCATGCACAACACTACCTCCATGTGGTTGCAACCCAAAATCTCTAGTTCAGAGGGTGAGGTCCCGAGATTTGAGCCATCTTTCCAGGCCAGCCTCCAAACTACTACCCAGAACTACCTGTAACTTATCGGAATTATAAATTACATAAGGATAAGGCTATTCACACGAAAGTTGAAAAAAAACTGACCTAGGACATGCCTAATCCATAGCATACATTTCAACAAACACATGGCTAACATAATATTTATAGGTCATGAATGCATATCTAATCATAAGGGTTTATAGTCCATATTATAATAATCAAGTGCACTCTATGATCTCTTCACATAGCTCCAATAACACTCATTAGTTGAAGGATGCATCAACCATTCATATATTTATCGAATCCTAAATAATTCATAACTAGAGTACATTACAAATCCTTGCTTATAACCATCATATAACAATATTAATAACCACAACTAAAAAACCGTCAAATGATCATAATGACAAGTATAGGTGCTCATAGATTACAATATGAAAATAACTCTTATTAACTGATGCAAAAGCAAACCAAGTTATGGACTTCCACATACGACCTGGCCATATCTTGGGTTGAAGCAAATCTCCCTTTTAGCCAATTAGCCACACATCATATTCCAAGCATGAATATGAAATCTCATGGAATAAACAAAAAAAACACCAAACAAAGGCTTCTTTAGGAGAAACCACCTTAACCCTCAACCATAATGATTCCACCTCCACGACTGGACTTCACTAAGACCAACAAGACCAACCTCTACCCAAGCTATCCAGGGGTCCAAAAACTATTAACTCAATCTGTAACCTTCTAGGGATCCAAATCATTTTCCCAATCTAGCTCCAGGGACTAGTAACTCAACCCACAAAGAGCTCCAAAGAATTTGTCCCAACCTAGGCCCCAGGACTAGTAAATCAAACAAATTTGTTCTAGGGATTCTAGGGCATTTTTCCAACCCATAGCCATAAGGAATTATGAGCACCAATCATAAAATAATAAATTTGAAAAATCCACAACACCATCGCTATCTAGGAAATGGTAAGGCAATGATAGGATAAAATCATTATCAATCTAGGCAAATATCCATGTCAATGAAAACACATAACCATAAATTCACATGCATATACCATGCATCCATAAATGATCGAGGAAATCATGCATGCAACCTGATACTTTGAAAGTAATCCAACTGTAGTTGTTGATCCAATTTTTCCCTTGCACTTTTATTCTTTCCTTCACCTTGTTTCGCCAAATCCAATGCATAGCTAAGGTGCTACAAGAATACTTGAAGTGTGCAGGAGTATGAGAGAACAAAACAGAAATTCAAAATGGCTAACAATTGATTCTCTGAAGCCTTTCTATCATTGATGCCTATATTTTCTTCATTTGTCTTCATCTTTTTCCTAATTTACGTTTCATGCAAATTTGTGTCTCTTCACCTTCCTTTTCTAATATTTTCCTTTATTTCATAAATCACATTCCAATTATTGCCACTTTGATTTTTCCAATTCCTTCACCAATTCCCTTAGCTATAAATAAACTGAAATTAATGCTCACTGGGATGTTTTTCCCACCATTCAGTCGTGAATATGTGTCTCATGACATTGGTCTTATATTTTTTGTATGGAAATTCAACCAGGGGTTGTTACAAACCTGTCCCCATTGGGGGAATGTCGTTCTTAGTGTTCTATGACACCTATGACCAGGGAACCGATGAAAACAAAAGATACCGCCCATGGAGATTTGTAACAAAGCTCACTACAATATTTACAATGGCTACTAATGAAAACATGAAAATCATACTGTTTATTATATATTTATAACACAAATCGTTAGAGTATTTACAATTAGAGCTACATATACTTATACACATTTTCTTCAACCAACAAATAATCATATTGTCTATGGAGCTTTATAACCACAACTCGATACACTATTTAGAATAATATACACATGTACATATGTACATTTTCTCTAACTAGCAAATAGAGGGATATGGTGCTTGCATCAGTGACAAGATAATCTAGGGGCTCACACCTCCACCCTCAAAAGTAGTATCAGGATTCACCTCCTTCCAAGGAAGTCTAGGATCCATTGCTAAAGTTAAACCCACATTCAATATCCAACACTATGATCCTTGTGCTACTTGTTCTCTCAGTGAATGGCTACTAACTCATTTTTCCAGGGGACACTCCAAATGTTCTTCTGATTCCATCTAGCAATGGTAATGAACAAAACTAATTCATTCATGGGCCTTCCCTTCTCTTCTACGTAGTCCCTCGATAGATCTGTCACCCCCTTCCATGCAGTAACATAACTTCTAAGTTTCGCTGGCATACCCTTCTCTGCTACACATTACCTTATGTAATCCATCCTTTCACAAGGTTTCACCACATCGGAAGGTCCAACAACCAATGCATATCCTTGACTCAAAACCACCATATTATTCATAAAATTCTCACAGAAATCAATGGACAGTATTGGGCACCAATGTCCCAGAATGGCCCTGTTCCTGAATCCTTTACCATCATACTATTGTTTATTACAATTCCTTTTACTGTTGTTGCTAACATTCTTTCTGTTAGTTTAAACCTCTCAAACTGGGCATTTCCCTTCTTTCCTGTACCGAGCACATAATGTTGGAAATAATACTGAGAGGGGGGGTGAATCAGTGTTATCGAGTCAATTATTTTCTTTTTCACACCCAGATCATATACGCTACTTCAGTTAGAGAAAATCGTGTATATACGCAACTACAGATAAGGAAACAAGCATATATCATGTAGACTTAGAATTTAATTTATCCTATAGATGCTGATCATTAATCTGTGTGTCTGAATCGAATATACAACAACCAGGAATAGTGAAACAGAGCAGAAAACAATCACACACAAGAACACAAGATATAAGGTGGAAACCCAATGTGGGTGAAAACCACCTGCTGCAATTCATCTCTATCTTCTTTTAATTAGAAACTTTTTTTTACAATGTTTTTGTACTAGTGCAGTCCTTTACCACTATGCAGGCTGCTACCTACAGAGAGATATAACCGTCTCTCGTTCTCCAGCTTCTCCTGGAAGAGAGCTACAACCCCATTAGTTCCTGTACTAGCTGGGATACTAGTACGCAGGCTACTACCTGCAGAAGGCTACAACCTTCTCTTTGCTTCCAGGGACCACGTTTAATAAATTCTCAGACTGGATCCATGAACATCAATAAATAATCAGGATTTATTTTTTTTTGCATCAATTAATCTCCTTTTCACCAATTAACAATAAATCAAATAGAAACTTCTCTCACAGCTATAACCTGAACACAGTAACAGTAACCACACACCAAATTCTGAACCCAGAACACTGCAGCAATAAATAGAAGCAGCTAGAACATAATTCAAGATACGTACGCTACTTCAATAACCAGAAGCCTGCGTGCATACGATTCTGTGTTTGGACCAACCTGCGTATATGTTGTTTTTACTCACAAAACCGATGTGTATACGTGCCTTTGCTTCACTGAACCTACGTACAGATCTATAAAGGATAATTCACTCTTTCGAATATTCAGACATTAGTTAACCCAGATTACCTGATTTATAGATCAAGCATGCGCCACATATAATGGATCAAAAATCATACAAAGATACTGTTATGCAAGCTTCAAGATTATGACCCATCAATAGAACTTATCCTTCTCCTTGCGCTCAGGTTCGTCCTTCATTCAAATCCAGATCTGCACCATAACCCAATCACTAGTATTCCAGATCTAGCACTCTATCAGATATTCAATATAATTCAGATGATATTTTTCCAAATGATCTCCTTCCTCTTTTATAGTCTTAGGCCTTTCACAATACCACGGTCCAAAACCATAACAAAGTAATACCATGGACCCAATACTTGGGATCAACACATCTATCAAGATACTATGGTCCAAAACCATAGGTTCAAATACCAAGGACTAAATACCACGGACAAAATGTAAGTTCTCCAACATGTACGTGCTTTTCCTTGCGTGAAAGTGCATGTATACGCATACACACCTTTGTAACGTCTAACCCGTGTGTATACACGTCCTTGTCTAAGTGAACCTGTGCATATATCGTTTCCTTCATTCTGAGAGCCTCAACTGAGATCTGTCACCAGAGTGAGTTGCCATCAAGGACATCACCTGTGCCACACCAGTGCCATAGCGCCAACTTGTGTCATAATGCCAACAATCTCCCCATTTGGACTTGATTGCAACCCCAAGATCCTCAAAGTCATTCTCCCCCTTTGTCATCAAGGGCAAAAGGTTATGCTCCCCCTGAGTACATGCTAAAATATTTGCTCTGCTATGCTGGCCATGCTCCCCCTGATTGTAGGAAAGATCTGCAAAAAGATGTTCTTCACGAAGAACATTGATTTATACATCATAAAAGACATTTCTATCACCAAAAGACTCTATACAACATCCATCACCTAACCAAGTGGGGATCATCAGAAGTTTACATATGACGACCAAGAACATTACAACATTCATCCCAGGAATAGTGGGGAAACCAACATAGGCTGTTACATGACCTTGATAATAATATTAAAAGATAGAGACGAAATATCTAGAGAAAGACTATGAAAGTCACCAATAACTAATACTAGCAGCATCATTATTCAGATCATCAACCCTGTTCTCCTTCTGCAGCTAATCCACCTAAACCTAAAACAGCTTGTGTATTCGAACCAAGAGCTTCTAATGTAATGCCAACAATGTATTATTAGAAGATTATCTGCTCCCCCTGAACCTGTGCTAGATGGTCTCTTGACAAACCCATATCAGACTCTCTTCAATCGAGAGTCTGTACCTGCATAAACCGGTGTATGTACGCAGACCCCCCTGATGCAACTCGCGTAAAACCACATTCCTCTGAAACAGATAAGTTTCAGCAGTAAGATGATGCATTAACTACCCCCAACTTCTGTCTGAGGTATTGAAATGTCTCCTTGGGTAGTGGTTTGGTCAGAATATCAGCAACTTGTTCGTTAGAGGGAACATACTCCAATTTGACCTTTTGTTCCAACAGTTGTTACCAGAGAAAATGATACTTGATCGTTATGTGCTTAGTCTTTGAATGCATGACAGGATCCTTTGAGATACTGATAGCACTTGTATTATCACATAAGATGGAGATAGGTGGAGTACAAGTGATTTGAAAATCCTGCAAAGTTTGCATCATCCAAAGGAGTTGTGTGCAACAAGATGCGACAACCACATATTCTGCTTGAGCTCTAGATAAAGCAATTGAGCTCTGTTTCTTGCTGAACCAAGATACCAATCTGGAACCCATAAAGAATGCACCACCACTTGTGCTTTTTCTGTCATCCACGCTTCCAGCCCAATCTGCATCTGTATAAGAATGAAGTGTGAGATCTATATCTCTAGGATACCATAAGCCATAGTTTTGAATTCCTTGCAGATACTTGAAAATTCTCTTTACTGCCTGAAGATGAGTTTCCTTGGATTTGCCTGAAATCTTCCAACCATTCCCACTGCATGCATGATGTCAGGTCGGGTACCTCTTAAATAGAGCAGACTTCCAATCATGGATCTATAGGTTGGATGATGCACTGCTGCTGATTCATCATTTGTACTGAGGCTGCATCCTGTAACCATAAGGGTACATACTGGTTTCGAATCCTCCATGCAATACTTCTTCAAGATCTGCTTGAGGTACTTGGTTTGAGATACAAAGATACCGCCTTCTTTTTGTTGGATTTGTAAACCAAGAAAATATATTAGTTCTCCAAGCATGGACATTTCGAATTCTTTCTGCATCACCAAGGCAAAGTTTTGACTCATAGCTTCTTCATTGCTACCAAAGATGATATCATCAACATACACAACAAGTATTAGCAATTTGTCATTTTCAATTCTTATATAAAGATTGCTATATACTGATCCTTTTGAGAAGCCTTGTTGATTAAGATATTTGTCCAGACGATAATACCAAGCCCTTGGAGCTTGTTTAAGACCATAGAGAGCCTTCTTAAGTCTGCATACAAGTTTTGGATCATTGCTAAGGATGAATCCATCTAGTTGCTCAATGTACACTTCTTCTTTTAACTCTCCATTCAGAAAGGCAGATTTCACGTCCACTTGAAATACTTTGAATTTTTGAAAACTGGAGAGAGCAAGGAACATTCCGATGGCTTCAAGTCTAGCAACAGGAGCAAAAGTTTCTTCAAAGTCTATTCCTTCTTGTTGAGCATACCCTTTAAAAACAATTCTAGCCTTGCTTCTAATAACTTCCCCATTTTTATTCAACTTGTTTTTGAATATCCATTTTGTCCCTATGACATTCTTATCTTTCGGTCTACGAACCAACTATGAAGTGTTGTTCTTTTCAATCTGCTCAAGTTCTTCATCCATTGCCTTGACCCAGCATTCATCTTTACATGCTTCTCTTGCATTTTGAGGTTCAGTGGACGAGAGCAATGCCAAATAGCTTGAAGCTTCTGTAATTGTTCCTCTTGTTTGTATGCCCACCTCTTTTTGCCCCAAATTTTGTGATTCTGGATGATTCTTCTGAACGTACCTGGATGGAGTCTTTTCTTCTATGCTTATCTATTCTTCAGGTGCCTCATGGGTTTCTTCTTCATCATGAATCTGATTTGATGCTGATGGATAGTCCTCATCATCTTTGAAATCTTTAGATCTTACTTTCCTAGGAGTGTTTTCTTCTTCATCAACCACTACATCAATACTTTCAACAATTTTTCCAAGCCTTTTATTGTAACACTTGTAAGCTCTGCTGTGGGGAGAGTAACCAAGCAGAATGCCTTCATCTACTCTAGGTTCAAACTTGCCAAGATTTTCATTAGTATTTTTCAGATAGCGTTTGCTTCCAAAATTTTTGAAATATTTTACTGAAGGAGTCTTACCATACCAGAGCTCATGAGGAGTTTGAGTGATGTTCACCCGGATGTTTGCCTTGTTGATAATAACAACTACAGCAAATGCAACTTCACCCGAAAAGGTTGTGGGAGTTGCCGACCCATCCATCATAGAATGAGCCATTTGTTGAACCGTTCTGTTCATCCTTTCCACTACTCCATTTTGCTGAGGAGTCCTTGCATTAGAGAATTCCCTTCTTATTCCATGTTCTTCACAAAATTCCAAAAATTCATTTCAGGTAAACTCTCCACCTCTATCAGGCCTGAGGCATTTGATTTTGTGATCTGATTCGTTTTCAACCAAGGCTTTGAAAGATTTGAATTTTTCGAAGGCTTATCCAACACATCCTGGAGAAGTCGTCAATGAATAATATAAAGTATTCTTCTCCTCGAGGTGACCTTTTCCTAGATGGACCACATACATCAATATGGACAAGTTCAAGTCGCCTGCTAGCTGATCCTTCCTTCTCAGGAAATTTAGTTCTTGTTTGCTTACCAAACTGACATGATTTGCATATTGTATTATCTAGAATTCTGATGTCTGGAAGACCACAAACTCCCTGGTATTTGCATGCTTTTCTTATTTGAGAGAAGATTAGATGCCCCAACCTTCAGTGCCATAGCCAGTGTTCATCATTCTTTCTTAGATAGCATTGATGTTGTCCTTCTTTGAATATGTATAAATTATTTGGAGTTCTTATGCCTTTGATCATTGTTTTTCCTATATCAAGATGACGAACACTGTTAGGTCCCTATACTACTAGTGTAACCCCTTATTGTTATTAGTACAACCCACTTATTATATTGATGTAACCATGTAGTCCCCATATTGTTACTATTGTGCTCTATAGAAGCCCACTATTGTTATTATTGTGCCCTTACATTATTATTGTTATGTCGGCTTTGATTATGTTATGACCCCTTAGACTCCTATATATAGAAGGAAGGTCTTTTCATTTGTATCGTCGAAGAATTATTCATTTATGTAATGTAAAGGAGGTTTCCCCCTTGAAGAGGCTAAATTCTAAGGTGCTGATCAATCTTTTCTATCTTTTCTTGAGCTGGTTTCATAACATTTGGTATCAAAGCTTTGGATTCTAGGGTTTCGCTGCTCCAAACAGGTCATCGTGGAATTTTCGCTATAACTTTTTTTCTGCGACGTTTCAGAGGCTGCAAAAAAAAAACCCATTTGAGAAGACATCGCACTGAATCTAGGGTCCGAATTTCAGAACTTTTTGCGCTATATTTACGGAGATATGATTTGAGGAAGTTGGTCTTCTTGGAGACTCCTGAATTACATTGCAAACAAGTGACCTGGGAAAATCATCATAACTTTCTTTCTGAGCATTGGATTGAAATTTTGTAAGAAGGTACAGAAAGAGGACAGACTGTAGTTTCTTGTATATATTTTTTCAGAGCCAAAGGTTGAAATAGTGACTCGTGGCATGTTGTATAAGTTTTCTCTACTGAACTAGTCTATAAGAAGGTTAGTGTGGGAGATTTTGCATAACTCTTCCTTGGAGAAACCAATTTGAATCAGACTGGTGGCATTGAAAAGATGACATAGAAGGCTAGTACAGGCTGCAATTTCAAAACTTAAAGATCCAAAGGTATAGAGTTACAGTCGTTTCAAGATCGAGCTCCTAAAATCAAGAAAAAGCGAGATGAGGAAGTTTGATGGCAAGGATCGGGTAAATTGGATACTACAGATGGAGAAATATTTCGATCTACATGAGGTGCAACTGTTACAAAAGGTATGTATTGCATCTTCATATTTAGAACCAGATCAATTTTTATGGTATGAAGGGCTTTGTTCACGTAAAAAACTTGTTACGTGGTAAATTTTCACGGAGGAAATGATAGCACATTATGAGGATACAAAGAGCAACACCTTCTTTAGAGCAACACCACAACAATTGGAAAGAGTAAAACGGCTTTGTGACATAGTGGGAAGCAAAATTATGGAAACCAGGAAGCATACCCCTCACAACTATAAATATGGAAGTGTTGTTTCTCCTAGCCTTCCACAACCTACAAGGGTTACACCACAACGATTAGAAGAGAAAAGAGAAAAAGGGCTTTGTTACAATTGTGATAGCAAAAGCATTAAAGGTCATAAGTGTGCTGAGAAGAAATAATTTTACATAGAATATGAAGAGGAGGAAGAAAAGGATCAAGAAACATCAAAAGAAGAAGATATGCGCCAGGAGCCCACCCCAAAGAAATAAGAAATGAATCAGACGATATCTTGTAAAGCATTGGCAAGAATTACCACTTCTCAAACTCTCAAGATAGAAGGACATATCAAGAAGAAAAAGGTGCATGAAGTGAAATATTACATCGAGAAAGAAGAAATGAATCCAACCATATCTTGTAATTCATTGGTCGAAATTACCACTCCTAAAACTATCAAGATAGAAGGACATATCAAGAAGAAAAATGTTCAAGAAGTGAAAGATCACATCGAGCATCAAGAAATGATTCCAACCATATCTTGTAAAGGATTGGAAGAAATTACCACTCCTCAAACTCTAGAGATAGAAGGACATATCAAGAAGAAAACGGTTCAAGCAGTGAATGATCACATCGAGCATCAACAACAAGTTCTCCAACTTTTAAAGGATAACGCCACTTCGGTGCAAAATCAAATGAAACAACAGGTAGATCAACATTGTAGTGAAAATTGTTTTGATGTAGGTGATTGGGTATTTCTACTGCTACATCTCAAGCAAGCTTTTTATGAGAAGGAAATGTTGGCAATAGTACATGCACTTAAAAAATGGCGACCTTACCGAATGGGAAGACTCTTCAGAGATGAGGATATGGAAGCATTGTTTTGTGCTATTTCTATTAGCCAACCAGATTGGATAAACGAAGCAAGGGATGAATGGAAGAAGGATGAAGAAGTATGGCCACTTATTCAAAAGTTGCAAAAGATCCCAATTCAAACAATATTGCCAGAAATTGAAGAGGAAGGAAAAATCATATTGGAACCTGGAGCAGTCACAGAAACAAGAACTCGACAGCTACAAAATCTACCAATTTCAGAGTATCTCATCAAGTGGAAGAAGTTACCCGCTGAAGATTCCACATGGGAGGACAAGAATTTTATACATAAGCATCAAGAACTACTCAAGCATTCAGGAAAACATTTTTTGAAGGAGAGGGGCATGTTAGGCCCCTATACTACTAGTGTAACCCCTTATTGTTATTAGTACAACCCACTTATTATATTGATGTAACCATGTAGTGCCCATATTGTTACTATTGTGCCCCATAGAAGCCCACTATTGTTATTATTGTGCCCTTACATTATTATTGTTATGTCGGCTCTCATTATGTTATGACCCCTTAGACTCCTATATATAGAAGGGAGGTCTTTTCAGTTGTATCATCGAAGAATTGTTCATTTATGTAATTTAAAGGAGGTTTCCCCCTCGAAGAGGCTGAATTCTAAGGCGTTGATCTATCTTTTCTATCTTTTCTTGAGTTGGTTTCATAACAAACACTATATCCATTTGATCGAAATATTACCTTAGTTCCTTGATCGCACATCTGACTGACACTCAATAGATTATGCTTTAAGCCATCAACATACATAACATTTCCAGCTTTGACCTTTTCTTTCAACTGAACATAACCTTTACCTTTTATGAGTGCAGGGGTGTCATTTCCAAACGAGACCTTCTTCTCCTTCTCTAAGGCACTATATGCCTGAAGTTTTTCTTTATCACCCATCATATGTTTCGAACATCCATTGTCGATGTACCATTGATTTTCTTGTCCTTCTGCATATAAGGCTATACCACATCTTTTTGGTTGTGATTCTTTCATTCTCCATATTTTGGCACTTGAGGCTTGCTCCTTCTGAGTTGTCTACCGAAACCTGCTCCTGCATTCAGAATCTTCATGACCAAAATTGTTACAAATAGAACATTCTATTTAATTTTCAAGAGTAGAAAAGTTATTGTAGGTTCTTTTCATGATCCCAGTCATACTCTGTTTTTTAGCTTCTCTAGTCATGATAGTTTTGTAGGCAACACACTGAGCTGCTTTCTGACCAAAGTTATGAAAAGAGAAACATTGGCCATTGAAGAACCTCCTGCGGTTATCAACTCTACCAGCCAAATGATTGTAGTTTCTATTGACATCCATTCTTGAGGCAAATTGAGAAGGTTTTACCTGCAGATGGTTGTAGCTTATATTCATCCTTAAAGTAGATTTCTCCCGATTTACCTGGTAGTCTTTGCTCATTCTTGAGGTAAATTGTCCCTGATTTACTTAGTGAGCAGAATTGTGCCTTTGTTGTTGATTGTCAATCGTTTCACTTCTCCTTGCTGCATCAACATAACCTTTGGAAGTGGATGGCTTATGTGCTTGAGATGATTCTTCATTATATCCTAGACCTGTCTTGATTAGAGGAGAATGTTGCACTTTGATAATCTCATCTAGAGTTTCAGATCCTTTAGTAAATCTAAGATTAAGAGCTTTTGTTTTCTCAATTTCTTTTCCGAGTCCCACAATTTCACACTCTATCTTTTCATGATGTTTTTCCTCTTCAGCAAGTTGAAATTGCAGAGTATCTATGATCATAATCTTTTCTTCTAAGAAAATTTTGAGTTTAGAAATCTCTTCATAAATACCTTCTTCTTCTATAGCATCCAAGAAATCATCATCTTCAAAAGCCATTAAAATTCTATAATTGCTACCTTGTTCATCTTCATCACTATTTGAAAGTCCATCACTGTCTTCATGAGTGTAATAGCTTTTCTTATTTACATTTTGTTTCTTGTTCCATCTAATAGGTTCCTTACCTTTGTCAAGTTTATATCTATGAGGACACTTGGTAGCATGGTGACTGACTCTTCCACAAGCAAAGCATTTGAAAGGTAACTTACCTCTAAATCTTCTAGCACCCCGTTGAAGGTTAACAAAATTTGATTCTTCCTCTTTTTCTGACATATGTCCTGACTCATAGTAATCTCCTTTGCCTAAAGCCTTGAATGCAACTTCTCTCCTATCTGATGGTCCTTCGTTCCTCATTTCGTAAGCAGTTAGAATTCCGTGCAGCTGTGACATGGTAAGGTTTTGTAGATTCTGTTTTTCTTCAATTGCAGAAACTTTTGATTCAAACATAGAGGACAAAGATCTTAGAACCTTTTCAACCACAACAGCCTCTTTTATTTCTTCACCCAAGTTTTTCATACAATTAAAAATCTCATCTATACGTAGGAAATAGTTAGCCACACTTTCATCATTGTACATTCTGAGATTTTCATACTGAATTCTGAGGGTTTGAAGTTTTTCTCATTTTACCTGTTCATCTCCTTCATACCTCAAAACGATCTTGTCCCATATTTCTTTTGCCATTTTATACTGCATAACCTTGACGAATTCTGATTGAGATAAACATCCTAATAGAGTATTGACAACCTTTGCATTTGTTTCATATTGCTTCTTACCAGCCGGATCTATAGGAGTTGCTGAAGGAAAAGTGTACCCTGTATCTATGATATCCCAGACTTCTGTACCAAGAGATTAAAGATACGTTGTGACTCTTACCTTCCAATAGACGAAGTTGGTCCCATCAAAAACTGGTGGTCTGATTGATGCTTCTCTCTCGTAGTTTCTCATTATGATAGATCTTCCTTCAATCAATCAAGCTTCTTCTGAAGGACTTGCTCTGATACCAATTGTTGGAAATAATAATGAGAGGGGGAGTGAATCAGTATTATCGAGTCAATTATTTTATTTTTCACACCCATATCATATACGCTACTTCAGTTAGAGAAAACCGCGTATATACGCAACTGCAGATAAGGAAACAAGTGTATACCATGCAGACTTAGAATTTAATTGATCTTATAGATGTTGATCATTAATCTGTGTGTCAGAATCAAATAAAAAGTAACCAGGAACAGTGAAACAGAGCAGAAAAAAATCACACACAAGAACACAAGATATAAGGTGGAAACCCAATGTGGGTGAAAACCACCCACTGCAATTCGTCTCTATCTTCTTTTAATTAGAAACTTCTTTTTACAATGTTTTTGTACTGGTGCAGTCCTTTACCAGTATGCAGGGTGCTACCTGCAGAGAGATACAACCCTCTATCGTTCTCCAGCTTCTCTTGGAAGAGAGCTACAACCCCCTTAGTTCTTGTACTAGTTGGGATACTAGTATGCAGGTTACTACCTGCAGAAGGCTACAACCTTCTCTTTGCTTCCAGGGACGATGTTTCATAATTTTTCATACTGGATCCATGAACATCAATCAATCATCCAGATATATTTTTTTTTTCATCAATCAATCTCCTTTTCACCAATTAACATTGAATCAAATAGACACTTCTCTGACAGTTGTACCCTAAACACAGTAACAGTAACCACACACCAAATTCTGAACCTAGAACACTACAACAACAAACAAAAGTAGCTAGAACACAATTCAAGAGATGTACGCTACTTCAATAACCAGAAACCTACGTGCATATGCTTTTGTGTTTGGACCAACCTGCGTATATGCTATTTTTACTCACAAAACCGGCGTGTATACATTCCTTCGCTTCACTGAACCTGCGTACAGATCTATAAAGGATAATTCACTCTTTCAAATATTCAGACATTAGTTAACCTAGATTACCTAATTTATAGATCAAGCATGTGCCACATATAATGGATCAAAATCATACAAAGATACTGTTATTCAAGCTTCAAGATTGTGACCCATCAATAGAACTTATCCTTCTCCTTGCACTCAGGTTCCTCCTTCATTCAGATCTAGATTTGCACCATAACCCAATCACTAGTATTCTAGATCTAGCACTCTATCAGATATTCAATATAATTTAGATGATACTTTGCCAAATGATCTCCTTCCTCTTTTATAGTCTTAGGCCTTTCACAATACCATGGTCCAAAACCATAACAAGACAATACCATGGACCCAATACTTGGGATCAACACATCTGTTGAGATGCTATGGTCCAAAACCATAGGTTCAAATACCAAGGACTAAATAACAGGGACCAAAAGTAAGTTCTCCAACATGTACGCGCTTTTCCTTGCGTGAAAGTGGGTGTATACGCATACGTGCCTTTGTAATATCTAACCCGCTTCTATACACGTCTTTGTCTAGGTGAACCTGCGTATATATCTTTTCCTTCATTCTGAGAGCCTGAACTGAGATCTATCACTAGAGTGAGTTGCCATCAAGGACAACACCTGTGCCACACCAGTGCCATAGCGCCAACCTGTGTCATAATGCCAACACATAAGTTCCATTAGACTAAAAAGGAATTGAAATAAATTTAAACCATACCTCATTGATAGATCGTCAATAAGGTAAACCTACAACTTTTTTTACTTCTTGTCAGTACAAGTCAACCTAGTTGTTTGATTAAATCATCATGTAAAAACATATCACATCTCGTCAGCTCAAAACTGAACTCTCATAAGTCAAAATCATAGATTACATGTAACCATCATAAATGAGAGTCATAGATCAATTGCATAATTAAAACTAAAATAAAATATTGATACATGTCTTTCAATCAGTTTTTTGCTTCTACCTTTGTTCTTGGTCCTTTTCGTACACGCATTGAATTGGTTTCCAAACCCAAAAAGTACCCAATGCCTTCTCTTCTCTTCAATCACATACACATACACATAGTGTACATCGCAACACATACACCCATACATGGTGTACCACATAATACATATACCTACACCTAGTGTACAACACCACACATACACCTACACCCCATGTACAACACAATACATGCATCTACACATGATGTACAACATAATGCATATACATACACACCGTACAATACAACGAATACACATGGCAGGTCATAATGACTACACAATACACATAACATAGTACCACATGTACAAAAGACCATTTGTACATAATACCATATGAATCACATGTACACAATACCACATGTCTAAAACAACATCTACACAATATGTACATAGAATCACATGTACACAACACCACTTGCACAACGTGTAACAACACCACATGTACACAACATCGCCCCCACGACATGTACACAACACCATGTGAATACAAAACCACATTTACAACATGTACACAACACTACATGCACACAATACCACCTGCATAACGTGTACACAACACCATTTGCGCGATGTGTACAAAACACCACATGAACACTAAACCACCTACACAACATGTACACAACAACACCTGCACAGCATATACACAACACAACTTGCACAACACGTACACAACACCACATGTACAGCATGTACGGAACACCACATGTGCATGAAAATAGTACTTCACGTCCAAATATCATACTATCTTTACCAAGAAACCTTGATTCTAGTGTCTTTCCACTTATGCATGTTTGTCCCAGAATGTGGTAGATCGCACTGATTTCATTCCCATGATGTATCCTTCAGCATAACATGTCCATAACATAAACATACACACAATATCAATTCACATCCTCAGTATACTAACCTCATAGATATGGCAGAGCTACTCCATCACTTGATTTCTCATAACACCAAGAACCTCTTCACACAATTCACCAGCATAGGCAACCATTCCTCCACAAGAATTATCCTTGACAACGCTATCAGAAAACAAAATACATACATACATATATTCATATCAACATTAGCATAAAACAATCATGATCCCTGATGATCCTGTCAGACAACTCCATACACACATACATGTATACATATATATGGTAGATGGAAATGTTCCCATAGGGCTTTTTGGGTTGAAACCCTAGCAGACTGAACGTTATCTATTCAAAGAAACATACATTCATACATCCATTATGCTATTATAAGCAAATTCTATGATAAGTGTACGTACCTTTGGTCGTACGTTTGAGAAGGCCTTTAGGGTGCAAACCCTTCTTGGAGTTCCCTACTTCTCTTTTGTCCTGCAAAACAACCAATTCAAAGAATACAACAGTACATGGACAAAAACTTATAAAGAAACCATCTTCATGTTATAAAGAAAGGCAGTTAGTTATGAAATCCAAACAACCATTTACATATGAATTCTAAGCATGAATATCATTAACATAAAGAAGATTCATTTCAGGAACCAAGACATGTGTTTCTTTTATTATAGACAAATAAAGTACATAAAAAGGAACCTTTTCACCGAGTCACCTTCAACAGGCTCCAAGCAAAGCTTCCTTCTGGATCCATTCTAGCCTCAAGCCTCTAACAAAATTCCTTCCATGACTCTGTCCATGATGTCATAAATGGTGGATGAACATCAACACACCAGGAAACAAGGGTTTCCTGTACAAAATGGGGGAAGTGCAGAAGGCACAAGGGACTTCAGACCTGGTCAAGGGAAAAATCTCAGCATAATAACCTTTCTCTCTCTTCTCTCCTCTCTTAGGCCTTCCCTTTGAGGTCTTTTTATACCATCTCCAAAGTAGTTTTTTAGTTAGGAGTTGGTTGGGAACAGTTGGGCCACGAGCACTAACAGGTGATCAGTAGGTAAAAGCCTCGATCTCCGCCCGAAAATGAGGAGTTTTATATTTTTTTAAGTGTTTTAATAGATACACGCAGGTTGGCTATACACATACCCGCGTATACACGCGTTTAACTCAGGGAAATGTCGCATATAAGGGATAAAACACTGTTTTTTTTAATTTTAGGACCAGGTCTGGAAGGAGGGGTTGCCCTAGGCCATGAGTACAGCATCACAAACCATAAGAGTGAGATTGGAGCTATAAAAGATGCCCCCTAATATATGAGGTTAGAAGGGGTACATGATGGCCGAAATATATTATCCGAGTACATGGAAAGGAAGTCTGTCAAAAACCGAGGAGGACTTCACTAGAATTTAGCCTGCCAAGCCACCGAAGGAGATCAGAAAGAAACACTATCTGAGGCGGGCATACCCATGCTCAGAAAAAGTAAAGCATGTCCGCATATCAAGTACAAGCGGATCCACTAAGTATAAATGACTGAAAGATACATAATGGATCATCTGATCATAATGAACAAGTACATGTCTGAATATCATATATAAGACTGTCAATGATGCTGAAAGATGCAACGGATCACTGATATCAAAGACTGATCCCCAAAAGGTACCAACTGAACATGATGGAATAGGATGGTACTACACTGCAAACTCAGGTGCCAGCATATAGGATGTCGCCATGACTGATTGCAACATATAAAGTGGAGTGGTATCAACTAGCAGCAACAGGAGCAACTATCAAGTGAACCAATGAATGCTGATACAACCTGAGGTCTTCACCGACCACCGTGGTACATTTCTACACCATGGGAATAAATGATCTGAAGTCGACCATGTGAGAAATTGTTTGATTACCAGTCATTGAAGTATATCGTTAAGAAATGCGAGATTACTCACCGATAATGATAATGAGCGTCAAGGTACCCACTACAATCTAACAAGTGTGAATAGATGAGCTGGAGTCGAACACCTATAAGAATCTATTGATCATGAGACAATGATGTTTTCCCACTGTCGATAGTGAAGGATCTGCCACTAATGACTGCAAACCCCAAGGTACTGCCAAATGGACTCTAGATATTTGCCCCAGAGCAATGAATCGGAGTCGATAGGGAAAGATCCACTAGAAGGAAGGCATTAAGGCACCCTTCATCAATCTAGCATGAGTGTAACCCGTAGGCCAATAATGTGGAAGGAATCAGACGAAAAAGATGTAGTAACCCAACTGAAGTACGTTTCCGGTGTACACAAGATGTGGCTAGCACACGACAGAAACCCTCTGAACCAACCAATGATGAAAGCTGACACAGAGGTGAGGTATCCACCAATAGTGTCAGATGGAAACCAAGGTACTGCACAAATCCCAATGTGTGATAATGTAAGATGATGTCGAACACAAGGGAAACCACTCAGTCAAAGGCCTGTTCTCAGAGCAATGTGTCGTCGTCGATAAGGTCAAGACTTGCCAGCAAGAAGTCAATGGGGACCTTCTCAAACCGGCACGAGTAAAGGACCAATATAACTAATGTGATGATAGATATGATACTGACAACCAGGGATGCCCGACTGAAAAATGAGTCAAGAGACACCGAAGAAAGGCTGACTCAGGCTAACTTCCCCTGAACAGAAGCACGACTCAATGTGACTATGTGGCAGCATATGATGAATCTGTATAAGTTCGCTATGCAGGAGGCACGAACGAACCCTCCATATGATTGGAAGAGATAACCAATCGGGGGAGAACTGACTCAATAACAAGGTTATGGCGTACCTAAGTCAAACTAAATCCCACCCATATGGAGGAGACTTTGTTTTGAGTGTTTTGTTCAAGGGCGACACGACTGACTCTAGCTGCCAACAATAAATGGAAATAATGTCCCGTTCCCGCTCTTTTTGGAATATTTAATTTTTTTGTCTTTTTCTGTTAAGCCAGAAAAAGAATAAAAGAATGCTATGGTATAGTGGAAAGAACGAGTGTCGGTGAAACAGATGATCTAGTTCCTGGGAAAGGAACATTCCTATGCTCAATGCAGGGAGGTGAAAACTGGTCAGTGACACTCAAAGGTATGTTCCTTCCACGGGTCAAGGTGTGTCAAGCTGCAGAAGTCAAACGTATGCAAGGTTGATTTTGCAGACGTCATGGTCAAAAGTTGGCTTAAACACGATTCCAAGTGAAGCCGACTCTAGGCCAAAAGGTGCAAGTGGTCAACATGCAATGCAGTAGTACAACTCAACACAAAGGAGCCTCTAGGGTATAAGGCCAGAACAAAGCGGAGAAGCTAAGAGGAATGAGTCTTCAACGCATAAGTCATGGCGGGATGAAAGAGGACTCCCGAGCCTACTCAAATCGGAGCAGCATGAGCAACAAATGTCAGTGAGGTGCTAACTAGGATGCCCATGTAAAGGATGGCTCTACCATCGTGTCATGATTTAAAAAAAATCGGCGAGTGAAGATGGCTTACGAACCATAACACGATGGGATCGACCCTATGGCAGATGTATCGGTCAAATGGAGGCTAGTATGCATAATGCAACGGAAAAATGGTGTCCCTAACCTATATGCCAGTGAGAACACGATACCTGCCATGACGGGTCAGCAGTCATGGAACAGCCTCGAAACTGAAAATTGTCCAAAATGTCCTGAAAAACAGACCAATCTCCACATTCCAAGCTCCCAAGTTAAAAATCACATGAGGCCAAACAAAATAAAATTTTGAAAAAATTTTGCATTTTCAAAACTTATAAAAAGCATTTTGGACTCACCATTTTTACCATTTGAGTTTGAGAGCAAAGGATTTGGAGCAAAAGGAGCAAACTTCCCACAGCCAGATTCAACCGTTTAAATTCATCAAAAACCTCCAGGTAACTCTTATACTTAGCTTGCAATTGATTGTGACTGGTTTTAAGATTTTTGATTGATGTTTAACCGTTGAACTTTTGTCCAAAATTTCCTCGCGGCATATACGCAGGTTGGTAATATTGAACCCGTGTACAGGCGGGCCCTATACGCTACTGTGTGCACAGGGACCCGTGTATATGCCGCAAACGATTTTTAAACAAAAACCAATGGTCTTAAATTGATTTTTTCTCAGGATGCCTGTCACATGCGTGAAAGAGAGCACGCAGTGGTAGATAATGAAGTTATGAATAGTCTAGAAGCACCAGATGCCCTACGGGGATGCGATTTGCTTAAATTTTTCAAATTGCCAAATATGAAAGCGAACACGCATCTGCTTGAGATGCTCATTGATTATTTGGATGTCGATGAGGAAGCTTTTATGATCGATCAGATGCCGCTCAGGGTAGAAGTGGAGGATATCTATTTTATTACGGGCCTTTTCCGAAGGGGAGAGGTAGTACAGTCCCGGGGCAGGACACGGAGTGCCCTCTCGATAGAGGACTATGTACAGATATACTGCCCGGACATCCCAAGAAGGTTGGGAGCCAGATTTCCATCACACATGTGGCGAGTTTATCACTTAGGATAATCCTGTTTACCATGGCTCGGGTGAACGGATCATCCTCTCTGCATCAGGCGTCACGGCAAAACATGAGCGTGGCAGTTGACTGTCTCACTACTGTGTTCAACTGGTGTACTCCTCTTCTGGCCATCATGAAGAGCCAGCTCACTTCTATCAGGAGGGGACAGACTAAAAACTTTGGATATGGTAGCATCTTGTGTACTTTCTTTTTCGAGAAGGTTCCCGCACTCCGCCCCAGGGTAGCAGTTTCCATCAGCACCCCACGCGATCCACGCATGGGCCGGTGGGCTGATCTGATGAAACGTCTAGGGGGTGGGGAGGTCCCAAGGACTGCCTTTGACGATGACTTCTTCACCTGGTGGGATCAGCAGATCATCGCCGTGGATGACTACCCCTATGCTGGGCTAGATTTCCGAGGAGATCCTGATCTAGTGTTACCACCGAATGCAGCATGGGGCGAGATCGGTAAGATTTTTTGATTTTATGATTTTTTGGATTTTTCAAATATAATAATGAATTTTGAAAAATATTTTTTGATGAGATTCAAATGACTGATATGATGATCATGTTCCAGACATCGGGCCTGTACGACCAGATGGATTCCCGCGGCATGGACAGTGCAGTAGAGGAGCTGCAGAGGCGGCTGCTGATACAGAACGGACTCTAAACAACGTTCAGCGACACTTGGCGAGATTGAGCTACCGAGTACCGATGGCCGTCATAGAGGACCTTCCTGAGGATATGCAGCGTCATGTGGTTGGCATGCCACGTGACTGGGTTCGCATTTTCCGGCGTGTGGCCAATGCTATAGTGACATACTTAGACGCTCATCCTGAGCCGAGGCATTAGATATGCCGGACATGATTATGGGCATTTGAGTCCCAATTTTGTATATTTTTTGGACACACATATGTACACTCGAGACGATTTATGATATATATATATATATAGTTTGACTTTTTGATGCTTGATTTTATTATGATGAATGATTGATGTGCCAGTCTAATGCCTGATTAGCGATAGAATCAGCTAACCAATTATGAGATCTTGGAATGTGCAAATAATTAATATAAATAAATGATCTTTGCAACAACCTCACCCTTAAATACTGGCGATATAAAGATGGATCCTGTACCCGATAAATGTTATTTAATTGAGACACTATCAATTGAGAATCAAGATATACTACCAACGAGTCAATCCCATGAGAGATTGCCTCGGATAATAAATTAATAACAGCAGTATACTCGGCCATATTGTTTGAAGCAGGACCGATGCACACGCCTCTTGATGCCATCAATTGACCAGTTGGATAATAGAGTACCCAAGTTGTAGAAGCAAGATTCCGAGTGTGCCGACTAGCACCATCGGCGAACCCAAAATAGACCAAATCATCCATCAACACCTGCCACAGCAGACCAAAAAGTGCTGATATCAGAAAAACTCTCGACGAAATATGTACAAATATACATAAAGTACAAAAGAAGCCATTGCCTGACCAAAACTAAGCAAAGTACTTCTTTAGGTAGAGCCCGTTTCGGGGCTCCGCTAGCTTGTTTCCCTCAAAGTCGATTAACTCATACGACCCATTTTCTAAAACTCGTTTAATAATGAAAGGACCATACCACATAGGCTTAAATTTGCCTGCCCCCAAGGCGTCTTTATCTTGGTCATAGACCAAGACAAGGTCGCCTTCAGAAAAGACTCAAGGACGGACAGACTTATCATACTGGGTTTTAACCCTTTTCTTATGGGCCTCATTCATCGTGGCGGCATCTCGACGCTGCTCATCGAGATGTTCCAAGTGAACTAGGCGCTCTTCGAGACTCGAAGTCTCAGGAAGAAGCTCAATAGCCAACTTAAGAGATGGAATTTCACATTCAACCGGAAAGATAGATTCCATCCCATAAACCAACTGAAAAGGAGTAAAATCAGTAGCCATTTTGACGGAGGTTCGATATGCCCAAAGAGCTGAATACAACATAATGGGCCAATTGAACCGATTTTTATCGATTGTCCGTTGGAGTATCGTCTTAAGAGTTTTATTGACTACCTCGACCTGTCCATTGGCCTGAGGATAATAAGGGGACGAATGCTCCTGGCGGAAACCTAATTTAAGAGCCAATTCAGACATCAGTTCATTCTGGAAATGACTGCCATGGTCAGTGACAATCTCTCTTGGGATACCGAATCTTGAGATAACCTGATTGAAAAGAAACAAAGCTGTCGTGTCACTATCGTTCTTATAAGTAGGCATGGCCTCAGACCACCTCGTAAAGTAGTCAACAACCACGATAATGTACTTGTGATTCGCCGATGAAGGCAGATTACAAGTTGTAAAATCAATACCCCACTTAGTAAAGGGACTGATGGTGACAACAGGAAAAAGGGGAGCTGGATGCGCGCGCATCTTGCGAGTACAAATTTGACACGGGTGGCAGCGTTTGACGGCTTCCACACAGTCCTTAAAGAGTGAAGGCCAAAAATAGCCGGCACGTAAGATGCGTTGGGCTGTAGCAAGCCCTGATAGATGACCACCACAAGCTCCACTGTGGCAGTCATTGAGCACTGACTCTGCTTCCTCTAAGGTTAAACAACACCGAAGGATTGAATCAACCCCTCGACGATATAATGTGTCACCAATGATAACATAGTTTTTAGCAAGGTGACGTAATTTTTGACGTTCATCCTTGGAGAAAGTAGAGGGAAACTTCGAAGTCCGGAGATAGACAATGGTATTTCCATACCAAGGGTCGAGTGAAGAGATGAGGAATAAATGTTCATCGGGAAAACTTTCCTCATAAACAGTATCCTCTCCACAAGGAAGCTCAGAAATTAGCTCTGCGAAAACCATGGATTTCTTAGACTTGGATGACAAGAACTCGAGATCGAATTCTTGCAAAATGACTATCCATCTATTATATTTTCCCCCAATCACTCGCCTACTGAGGAAAAATTGAAATGGATTGACCGCCGCTAAGACAAAAGTTTTACGTAGCAAGATATAATGACGGAGCCTCTAGACAGCATGGACAGCTGCCAAGGCCAACTTCTCAACCAGAGAATAGCGGAGTTCAGGACCTATTAAGCCTCGGCTCAAATAATAAATCACGTGCTCAGCGAGAGCATCGTCTTCCTGAATGAGAACCATACCAATGGTTGATTCTGCTGCAGCGAGATATAAAAGGAAGTCTCTACCATAATCCGGTGGACTCAAAAGTGGGGCAGAGACTAATGCCTTTTTCAAAGCATCAAACGACCGCTGCGCAAAGTCATCCCACACAAATGGAACTCCTTTCCGTAGCAAACGCATAAACCCTTTAGTGATCTCGGCATAGTTTGCTATAAACCGTCTTAAGAAATTAGCCTTCCCTTGAAGACTTTGAAGTTGTCGAATTGAGGACGGGGGAGGCAACTGAACTATTGCCTCAACCTTGAAGGGATCAACCCAAATCCCTTCATTGGACACGATGAACCCTAACAACCGACTGAACGTAACCGCGAAAACATACTTGTTGGGATTCAACCGGATTTTATAAAAACGACATCGTTCAAAAACCAATCGAAGATGACTAGGATGATCAGTTCTCTTTCGAGAACGAGCAGCGAGATCATCCAAGTATGCCTCGATGACATGTTTGATGTCATGGAAAGCATATGACATGGCCCGCTGAAAAGTGGCTCCAGCATTTTTAAGACCAAAAGGCATCTTTCTATATGCAAAGGTACCCCAGGGACATATAAAAGTTGTCTTATGTTGATCTTCAGGACGGATAGAAATTTGATTATAACCCGAAAAACCATCCATGAAGGAAAAAATTTCATTACCCGCACACTCGTTGATAATCTGATCAATGAATGGCATGGGGTAATTATCTTTCGAACAAGCCTTGTTTAGGTCCCTAAAATCGATGCATACGCGGATTGTTCCTTGCTTTTTGTCCAGAGGGACTAGATTAGAAACCCAATCAGTAAGAGGAACAGGGTATATAAAACCCGCCCTTAGCAACTTCTCAACCTTAGCTTTGATAGCTGCTGCTTTCCTAGGGTTAACCGGTCGAAGCCTTTGACGAACTAGTTTCGCGTTTTCATACGTCTTGATCTCATGTTGAACTATAGAAGGATCAATGCCAGGCATTTCTTCATAAGACCAAGCAAATACATCACGATATTCCTTGAAAAGGTCGGTGTAGATTTGAATTTCTTCAGGGGAACACTCAATTCTGATGAAGATATTCTCGATGACGCTAGGGTCCCTAGAGATGTTTATAGGTATCGTTTTTGAAATTACCGACATATTACCTTCGGCACGAATGTGTGCTGGAGCCAAAGGGTTTGACACCGTACAAACATCACTAGTGAGGAGCTCAGAGAATCTAGATTCTACTTCCTGCAATGGAGAAAGAAAGTATGAATGATGGTGTAAGTCTTCCCACGGTCGATCTATACCCATCATTACTTCGAGGATTGCTTCTTCAGAAGGTAAAACCGAATCTAAGCAGTCCAAGGCAGAGGTAGAATCAAGGCTCCAAGCCGGGGCCACATGACCATCTAACTCCTCTTCGAAAAAAGGAGTAGAATGGTTGTCTGCAGAGTCTACGATAGACTGATATCTAAGCTCAGCTGCAGACATAGGGAATGCCATTCCATTTACTTGTCCTTCAACTAATGTGGTCGTAGGTGAAGGCAAGGTCCAAGGGTCTGAAAAATAACGAGTTCGAAAGAACTCTTCTCGAGGAGACTTCTTAGATGATAAAATAGCATTGATTTTAGCGAAAGGAGAGGGAAGATCAAATGTACCCATCAATGAGGAATACATCCCTACTCCTAAATTCTCAGTCGGCGGGCGAGGGTTATCCACTAAAGGGACAGTAGAGTCAGAACTTGCTTGAGGATCGACTGGACAATAGTCCAATTGATCAACCTTAACGATTTTCCCCTCATGAGGAAAGCAAATGACACGAAACAGAGTTGAAACAACGGCATCCATCTCGTATACCCAGTTCCTTCCTAATAGGAGATTATAGTCTAGGTTAGCGTCTATGACCTCTACTTCAATATTGATGACCTTTCCCCCAACACATATAGGAAAGGTCGGGATAATCCCATGCGGCTTATGAGAATGACCATCAAATGCAGTCAAGATGGTGGGTGAAGGAACAGCCGAAGGCGATCCAATAGCCTTCCAGCATGACATCGACATAACGCATGTGGAAGCTCCTTCATCTATAACGGTGCGAAAAATATTGATTTTTCGGTATGTAGACTTTATTTGGAAAGCCATATGATGAGGGAGTCACTTTTTGACATTTAACATGTCAAAAGTGAGCATTAAAGAGTTAGCTGGATTGACTGCTCCAATTGCGGAGAGTAAAGCACTTCTCTGAGCTGGACACGACTGGAGAACCTCTAAAGCAGACATGGCGCACGAACTCTGAGCCAGATCCTCCACAATGGAGTAATTCTGGGCGGCCCTAGCATTAGGATTAATCGTTGTGCATTTAGCGGAACCTTTCGGTATCCGTGGTATAGTCTCGACAGGGGGTCGCTCAATATGAAGGTCAGTACTTCCGGGAACAGTCTTGTCCTTGGAAGTTTTGGCTTCACCATAATCACGTGACCGAGTAGCCACATGGATGTTAGAACCCATCATGAAAACATTTGACGATTTTTCCCCTTCCTGGTTGCCCCCGGCGGAGGTTCCAGGGTTTGAATTCGCGCCAGCAAGAAGTTGTTGCCCCTGGGGAAACGGGTTGGTTAACACAGCTTGAGAACTAAAAGTCCCTTGCTGTCCTAACAAGTGCTGAGCGTCTTCAATCTTAGGGCAGAGATGAGTTAGATGGTCTCCACTGCACAATTTGCATGGAAACTTGACTTTCTTTCTCGACTCATTTCTACCACCACCAGCGTTGTTGCCAGATTTATTTGCATCAGGCTTCCCATCCTGGTTCTTTTTCTTACCTCGTCCTTTCTTTTTCCGATTGGAATTTTGATTTCCTTTGGGGTTATCATATTGGACGACATTTATTGAAGAAGTTTGGGAAGCGGGGGGATTAGACGATGTGACTTGGTTGTTAGAAGCAGTTTGCAAGGACAACTGCTGCAATTGATTCAACAAGTTCACGGTAGTTGTGTCTACTGACCCAACGATACCATCTGCATGTGGACTTGGCTTCGACTTAGCTACGTCAACCTTAGATCCAGGAGCATCTGGCAAGTATTTTTGTAGGATCCCAGACTGAGAGTAGATCAATTCTAATTGCTGGGCCCTAAAAATGGCTTGCTCCTCAAAATAGACCCTAGACATGGAGACATCCTTGGAGATCTCGGGTTGTAACGGCTTCAAAAACCACTCAAGACGGTACTCCGGAGGGATTTCGGCTTTAATGATCCTCTTTCTCTGTCTCCATTCCTGAATATGGTCAGAAATGTGGGTTGCCTTATCCTGACGAAAGGTGGCCAGAAGTTCAGTTCCCGCATCATAGCGTACAGGCAACTGGAAATGATTTAAGAAAATGTTGACTAAGTCAGCGAACGATGAAAAGCTGCCCCCTGGCAACTCTATATACCATTTGGCCGCATTACTAGTCAAGGTGCGCTGAAAGAGTCTCAACCTAATCGAGTCATCGATAAGGGAGTTAGATGAGCACCACAAATGGAATGTGGTTACATGGTCACCCGGGTCCTCACCATTCTTCCCTTCGAATTTTGGAATGTCCGAAGGGAGTTTGGCTGGGACCGGAGGCCAGGCCGGATTGTACTTGATTGGGTCAATTGTTAACTTAGTGAAATCTGGCAAGTTCAACGTTGCCACAAATAGAAGCCTAGGAGGACCTTGGGGATTCCACCCAGATTGGGCAGAATTCCCAAAGCTCTGAAAATATTGTCCTGGAATTTGTAATCAGTAGAACCGACTGAATCAAAAGGCAAGCCTTGTGGTCTAGCAAAATTCGGAGTTTGACCAACTCCAGCCGTATAGCCTCCATAACCAGCAAAGTTTCCTCCTAAAGGATTGTAAGGAGTTGATAACCCCTGATACGGATTCCAAGCCGAAGCTAGGGGAGGAATACTTTGGAACAAACTAACCGTGGAGTACGGCCTATTCCCTTGTTGGCCGATAAACAGATTCCTGGTTCCCGCGCTACTAACCCCAGGGTTATTCCAACCTTGGAAAGGATTGCTGCTTTGTCCTACAGAAGAAAAAGGCATGGATCCTACCGTCGGGTTAGAATGTGGTATATGACCACTTCCGAAAGGAAAACCTTGGAATGAAGCCGATCCGCCCATCATGGACGTAGCGGCACTAAACGGAACCGATGGAATACCCTGTGAGTGGATGCCAAATGGGAAGAATCCAGTACCAAAAGCATTGGTTTGGGGCATTTCCACTCATGGACGGAATGGAGGTAGACCCAACTAAAGATGTGCTAGCAAAAGATCCAAACAAGGAAGCAGAGGAGATGGAAATGGTTCCCCCCTTGCACCGATGTTGGGGTTTGCATAGTCATAGCACTTGTAGAAGCCATGCTTCCAGTAGTGGTCATCGATGGTAAGCGCGTAGCGTAACCTAGACTTGACAGTCTATGCGTCGGAGTCCCAACCTATTGCAGTACGTCTGGATGACTAGATGGTAGTGGAGAATTTGGAGCCGCTAACGACTCTGAAAGTTCTTCTACCTCTATGTTATTCTCCACTTGAAAGAGAACTCGAGAAAGGACTGGAGTGTCCCTTTCTTGTTCAGAAGTGCCAGGCCTTGCTTGGCCGCTAATGCCCCCGAGAGGAGGATCAATCCCCGATGCGTCAACCGGCGTGGGACAAAACCCACCGGTAATATTGCCTCTGCGCCTTCTAGGAGAAGGCTCTATACTTGGTGGAGAAAGACCACGAAGTCTTCGAGACCGTCTAGGAGATCGGTCAGCCACTTTGAATTTTTTGTTATGATCTAACTAAAGACTCAAAAAATTGAAAGCTAGGCCAACTAGGAGCACAGAGCACACACTATAAAGTCCCTAAATATACAGCCAGTCAAACAACTTCCAAGTATTTCCGCTCCGGGTGATTAGGACCGGACACCAAAATATGAGAAAGTGAAATAAGGGGCCTTCCGAAGATAGTCTGGGATGATGAGGGCCCAGTCCTATCAGTGAAGGTATCAGAGGAAGTTACGCTAACCTCCTAACAACAGCCTGCGTCGGTGCAAGCCCCCAAGCTTTGCAAGGGTGCCCTCCAGTAGTACTGTCGAGAGTGATGCAACGTCAACCTCAGGTGCCACGGGATTCCCTCCGCAGCCACCTGTGTAGTTCCCTAGGAGCAACAACTATGGATACCAACTCGTCGCAGAAGCCAGGCGGAACAGTCGCGAGGTAAGTTCAGACAAGTAGGAGAGGGGGTATCTCTCTTCCCTGTCTTCACAGGCCCTCGTGCTTAACTCCTAGATCCGGAGCTTTCCTGGTCTTCCTAACGCTATTGGATTTTCTCTCGTTATTCAGACTCCTACGTTTGACGTTTGTATGGCCTTGGAGAGTTAACTCTCCACTCGCCTAATCCAAGGCCCTAAAATTCTAATCTTGTTGGTGTAACTGACCAAAACAAAAAGTTCTAGTGAATTTTAGTTAGCGCTTGATTTTATTAGGCTGTTCTTTAAGTCACAAGGTAATGGAAGTGAAACTAGTGGTGTTTTTTGACGCAAAAGAAATTAATAAAATCTTAACTACATGCACATGCACTTTTTCATTTTTCGATGAAGAGCAATTTCTATAGGGTTCAGAGGTACTTCTAATAAAACAAAATTTTCTTTTCTTTTCATTAATACACACTTCACACTCACAAAAGCTAACAAAGCTATGTATGCCTAAAAAGGGGATGCAAATCTATCCTAATGCAACAACTATATGTGGATGCAAGATTCAAAACTACTCTAAAAACAAAAAATGAAAGTTGCTTGCTTATCAATCTTTATCTTGCCACTTAAAATGCCTAGATGGAATATGAAATGTTACCATTCATTTTTTCTAAACACTAAAAGCAATTTCTAAGACAAACATAAAGCACTTTCACTTACTAAAAGGAAACCAAATGAAAAGCAAGTTCAAGAAATCAAAACTAAGATTTTCAAAAGATTTTCTTCAAGGCAACAAACAAAAAAGTCTTTTCAAAAAATGCTCTCAACAACACTGAAACTTGTGATTGAAGAATAGGCAATTAAACACTTTTGCGAATTGACACCACACAATGGATGAAGACTCAACAAAAATAAATGTGTTTGAAATCGCTCTTAACAATCAAAAGCAGCAATGAAAGCTTTGGCAATGAAAACCAAAAGATCAAAAAGACAAATTCCAAGAAAGTGTCAATCAACAACTTTCATGAAACAAAGAAGTGGATGGTCACAAAGCGGTTTTGTCAAGCAAACAAAAAGTCACCCAAAAGAAAGATTAACACAAAGATTGAATTCAATCTTCCTACCCTGATGAAACAGAGCAGCCAAGATTCCTAGCAAGAAATATTGCGTGCTTTAGCAAAAAACGATGACGCTTTCAATCAACAGAAAACAAGACCAATACTCCTTATAATCAGAGAGAATTCAGAATGAGATGCTCACTGTAAAACAAATAACTGATATTGGAAAATGACTGTTTCAGACTGACTCAAACCACCAGAAAAACCTTCAGAGACTAAAAAGATTTATAGATCTTGAAAATTGCAATATATACGCGACTATACTTATGTACAGATTGAGTGTATACGCGACTGTGTTTGAGGAAACCTGCGTATACGCGGGTTCACTCAAAGAAACCAGCGTATATACGCTTCTGTATCTAAGAAAAACAGCGTATATGAAAAGCTTCAAGAAAAATAAAAAAGAGAAACTGAAGAAACTGGCAAAACTTAAAGTTCAAAAATAGACCAGACAGTAACAGCAAGCAGACAAGGCAGCCGAGCCCTTATTGGCTTGAAAAACACCCAAACTAGGAACAACAAGAGTGTTGTCCCCAGTGGAGTCACCAGTTCTGGTAGAGGGAAATGTTCCCCTAGGGCTTTCTGGGTGGAAACCCTAGCAGACTGAAAGTTATCTATTCAAAGAAACATACATTCATACAGCCATTATGCTATTATAAGCAAATTCTATGATAAGGGTATGTACATTTGGTCCTACGTTTGAGAAGGCCTTTAGGGTCCAAACCCTTCTTCGAGTTCCCTTCTTCTCTTTTGTCCTGCAAAACAACCAATTCAAAGAATACAACAGTACATGGACAAAAACTTATAAAGAAACCACCTTCATGTTATAAAGAAAGGCAGTTAGTTATGAAATCCAAACAACCATTTACTTATGAATTCTAAGCATGAATATCATTAACATAAAGAAGATTCATTTCGGGAACCAAGACATGTGTTTCTTTTGTTATAGACAAATAAAGTACATAAAAAGGAATATTTTCACCTGAGTCACCTTCAGCAGGCTCCAAGCAAATCTTCCTTCCGGATCCGTTCCAGCCTCAAGCCTCTAACAAAATTCCTTCCATGACTCTCTCCATGATGTCATAAATGGTGGATGAACATCAACACACAAGGAAATAAGGGTTTCCTGTACAAAATGGGGGAAGTGCAGAAGGCACAAGGGACTTCAGACCTGGTCAAGGGAAAAATCTCAGCATAATAACCTTTCTCTCTCTTCTCTCCTCTCTTAGGCCTTCCTTTTGAGGTCTTTTTATACCATCTCCAAAGTAGTTTTTAGTTAGGAGTTGGTTGGGAACAGTTGGGCCACGGGCACTAACAGGTGATCAACAGGTAAAACCCGCGATCTCCACCCGAAAATGAGGAGTTTTATATTTTTTTAAGTGTTTTAATACATACACACGGGTTGGCTATACACATACCCGTGTATACACACGTTTAACTTAGGGCAATGTCACGTATAAGGGATAAAACACTATTTTTTTAAATTTTAGGACCAGGTCTGGAAGGAGGGGTTGCCCTAGGCCATGAGTACAACATCACAAACCATAAGAGTGAGACTTGTAGCTATAACAACATAGAAATTAGAATAATCATGATCACGAATAAGATGGAATTATACTGTTGTGTCGCCAAGTGTTGTAGCTTTTACAACCACCCTTCAAAATTTTGGCCTGCACCCAATTTCAAAGCCTCCCTTGAGAATTTCACTTGATGACTACAAACACTCGGGTTCACTCCATGAGCTTGCGTGAGTCTCCGCATTTGTCCTACTTGTTCATTTCCCAAAGTCTTGCATGTTGATGTCAAAGTCATGCTTGCGACCATGTTTTGGTTATGCTTAAAGTCTTCACTTCATGTGTACGTGTTGTGTTCACTATGAAAACATTTATCGCACTCACAATGAAATTCACGTTGACTGTTGTGTATGCATCGTCACAGTCGACCAATGATCAATCACAAGTGTCACACTTGTCACCTACAAGGTTGGTCAGTCATGTTGTACATATGTGTCTAGATGGTTTGAGTCATCTCATCATCATGTCATGCAAGTGTGTGTTGCAAGATCACATATGCATATTTCACTCTTTTATGCACTTAGTCATTTTGTTGAAGTTCTGATGACCAAAATCCCCTCTGATAGTCGGACAATCACCCCGCGATCGACTTGATCGACTGTCACCTAGAATAGCGCAGGAGCAACAAGCAAGTCATTTCAAGTTGTGTTGCCCACAAGAGAATCAATTAGTCTCCATGCTGATCAACCAGAGAGTTTGACGTAGCAGCCACCCCGATACTGACTCCCCTGAGAAATTTCATAGATGCTACAAGAATTGCCTTCTCTGCTGACTGAGAAAATTGCGCAGATAGGCTAGACAGACACCCAGCACACATCCCTTTCTCTCTCATCAAATTGCACAATATTTCTAGCTAGCCCTCCCGATAGTTGGCCAAATTCTCATCCAGAAAATTGCACAGTTTTCATGAGAAAGCCCTTTGCTACCCAGCAATCCATTCAACTTAGAAATTACACAAAGATGATCACCAGGCTGACCTCCCACCATCAATGTAATTTTTCTCGCTAGCAGCTCCCAGAAGTAGACTGCCAGTTCCCTCTAGGAATTGCACAGTTTCTGCTACCAAGCTCCCACCAACTGACTGCCAGTTCCCCTCAATAATTGCATAGTTTCTTTTGCTAGTTTCCTCCACGAATCACATAGTTTTCGATACCAAGCTCCTGGCCAGTTCCTCCAAAAAATTGCTTAATTTCTGTCTGCCAAGCGTCCCTGTAGCCCAACCTGTTTCTCTAAAAAAATTTCGTAGTGTTTGCTACCAAGCCCCAACATCTACTTGTTTCAGAAACTGTGTAGATTTTTCCTGCCCAGCCTTCCTGGAGCCCTGACTATTCCCCTCAAAAACTGCACAGTTTTTTCCTCTAGTTAGGCTAGACCTCGTGGATAGTCACTATCAATCTGGATTTCCCATCTCCATCACTCAGTGACTCTTGCGTAGTTTTCATCAGTAGTGTGTGGAGCCTCCATCCTACCTCACAACCTTGTTTCCTTTGTTGAATTGAGGCTTCTGTGATCCACCATAGTTATAAGAAGAGCTTCGGCGTAAATTACATATAGAAAGACCTTTGTTGACACATTTCGAACCAACCAGTGTGGTTCATCATCAGGAAAAGTTGAAGAAACAAATCCAGCAATTGCATGTTATATAGTCTGAGCAGAGCCTTCAACGGTTGTCCTTGACCAATGGCTAATTTTGACTTAGGGACTAGGGTCAAAAAGTCAATTTGATAATTTAAGGAAGTTAGTTATATTAGGTGACCATACCTTAAATATATATATATATATATATATATATATATATATATATATATAAAATTAATTTTAAGGGTATTAATAGTTGAAAAAGAATCTTTTGATAATTAAAAATTCAAAGTTATTTTAATTTAAATGGGATTTAGTTATATGGAAGACCTTACTTCTAATATATATAAGGTAAATATTAGAACGAGAGATTAGTAATAAGTTAAATAAAAATAAATTAATTAATTAATTAATTTTTTTTAAATAATAAATAAAATAAAATAAAATAATAATAATAATAAATTAAATTAAATTAAATAAATAAATAATAAATGATAAAATTAAATACATAAAAAAAAAGGACCAGAATAAAGACCATTAAAAAACCCAGAGCAGGAAGGATAAACCCTAGGAGGAAGGAAGGCTCCAGGGGGAATAAGGAAAGCCTGAAAAGGATAAAAGGGGAGGGGGGAGGAAAAGAAAGACTAGGACGAAAGGGCAGGGATCCAACAACTACTGATCTTCCATCCGTCATCTCTATTGAGATTGTTAGGCCTTCTTTCACTCTCAATAGCTTCCCTGAATTTACAATGATGGAACTGAGCAACTTTGGCAACAACCTTGGCTTCCTCTATGCAAACCTGATGTTTGGTCTTTTCCACATGCTCTGCTAATGCTGAAGACTTGGTTCTTCCATGTCTTAGGTTAGCTGCATGCTCGCTAATCCTCTGATGGATGGAGCGCCCTGTTTCTCCGATATATGGGGTCCCACAAGAGCAAGGGATCAAGTAGACACCCTTCATGTCCTTCGGGTCAACAGGATCTTTCACCGATCGAAGGGAATTACGAATGGTGTTGAGGGGCCTAAAGGTCGAGGGAATATCATACCTTTTAAGGATCCGAGAAATCTTGTCCGTGGTTCCTTGGACATAGGGAAGATGGAGACCCAGCCGGCGTTCCTTCAGTTCCTTTTTAATTAACGCATTTCTAGAGGCTTTAAGGAAGGCCTTCTAACCTAGGTGCCTACTATAGCCATTTTCCACAAAGACATTGAGGAGATGGGATCTCTCCTTATCAAGGCTCTCCTTATCAGAAATCCTAAGCGCACGAGTAGGGAGGGTGTTGAGAACACCCATCTTCTGAGCAGGGAAATGATGAGAATCGGCATGAAGGTACTGCTCAGCATGCGTTTTCTTCCAGAACACAGAGTGGGAAAGAGAGCCATCCTTATTCTTGGATATAAGAATATCCAGGAAAGGGAGGTAACCATTGACCTCTTTTTCCATGGTGAACTTAATGGCAGAGGACTGATAGTTGAGCTGATTGAAGAAGCGATCCAGCTCCTCCTGGCCATGGGACCATATGACATTAGTGTCATCCACATACCTTTTCCATAGCTTGGGAAGGAGACGAGCCGAGGCTAAATCTTTGGCTTCGAAATATTCCATAAAAAGAATCGCAATAGTAGGGGAAAGGGGGGAACCCATAGCAACACCACAGGTCTGTTCGAAGAACTCACCTTCGAAACAGAAGAATGTGGAAGTGAGACAGATCTCAACCAGATGCGCAATACCGGGATCTGTTAGGCAATAGATCACTTCCAAGGCCTCTTTTATAGGGATGCAAGTATAAAGGGAGACCACATCAAAGCTGATGAAAATTTCCTCAGGGTTAAGACTAATATCCTTAAGCTCCTTAATGAAGGATGCAGAGTCCTTCACGAAGGACTCAGTACCTTCATGCCGATTCTCATCATTTCCCTGCTCAGAACATGGGTGTTCTCAACACCCTCGCTACTCGTGCGCTTAGGATTTCTGATAAGGAGAGCCTTGATAAGGAGAGATCCCATCTCCTTAATGTCTTTGTGGAGAGTGGCTATAGTAGGCACCTAGGTCAGAAGGCCTTCCTTAAAGCCTCTAGAAATGCGTTAATTAAAAAGGAACTGAAGGAATGTCGGCTGGGTGTCCATCTTCCCTATGTCCAAGGAACCACAGACAAGATTGCTTGGATCCTTAAAAGGTATGATATTCCCTCGACCTTTAGGCCCCTCAAAACCATTAGTAATTCCCTTCGATCGGTGAAAGATCCTGTTGACCTGAAGGACATGAAGGGTGTCTACTTGATCCCTTGCTCTTGTGGGACCCCATATATCGGAGAAACGGGGCGCTCCATCCGTCAGAGTAGTAGCGAGCATGCAGCTGACCTAAGACATGGAAGAACCAAGTCTTCAACATTAGCAGAGCACGTGGAAAAGACCAAACATCAGGTTTGTATAGAGGAGGACAAGGTTGTTGCCAAATTTGCTCAGTTCCATCATCGTAAATTCAGGGAAGCGATTGAGATTGAAAGAAGGCCTAACAATCTCAATAGAGATGACGGCTGGAAGATCAGTAGCTGTTGGATCCCTACCCTTTCGTCCTAGTCTTTCTTTTCCTCCCCCCCCCTTTTATCCTTTTCAAGCTTTCCTTATTCCCCCTGGAGCCTTCCTTCCTCCTGGGGTTTATCCTTCCTGATGTGGGTTTTTTAATGGTCTTTATTCTGGTCCTTCTCTTTTTTTTATGTATTTAATTTTATCATTTATTATTTATTTATTTAATTTAATTTAATTTAATTTAATCTAATTGATTATTATTATTGTTATTATTATTGTTATTATTATTATTATTTTATTTTATTATTTAAAAAAAAAAATTATCAATTTATTAATTTTTATTTTTATTTTAGTTTATTTTATTTTTTATAAATTTTATGTTTATTTTATTTTTATTTATTTATTTTTTATTTATTTTTATTTAACTTATTACTAATCTCTCGTTCTAATATTTACCTTATATATATTAGAAGTAAGGTCTTCCATATAACTAAATCCCATTTAAATTAAAATAACTTTTAATTTTTAATTATCAAAAGATTCTTTTTCAACTATTAATACCATTAAAATTAATCTATATATATATATAAGGTATGGCCACCTAATATAACTAACTTCCTTAAATTATCAAATTGACTTTTTGACCCTGGTCCCTAAGTCAAAATTAGCTGTTGGTCAAGGATAGCTGTTGGAGGCTCTGCTCAGACTATATAACATGCAATTGCTGGATCTGTTTCTTCAACTTGTCTTGACGATGAACCACACTGGTTGGTTCGAAACACGTCGACAAAGGTATTTCTATATGTGATTTACGCCGAAGCTCTTCTTATAACCTTGTTTCCTCTCCGGGTCACCTGCATATGAAATGATCATGTATCATGGTAGACTAGGAGGTTTTGGATTTGATGTTATCTTATCGTTAGTGAGTGTATGAACATGTACACAAACAAACATGGCACACCAATGAACAGGATGAATGAAGGGGAGTACATATGCAAAATGACAGGTTCACCAACTGATGAAAAAATGATGCATGCAAAGAGATGTGCTCATGAACGAATGATCATGCAAGGTTGTGTTTGCAGATGGAAGGATGAGCAAACATGCAAGATGTGCTCATGGACGGACGAACGAACGAACGTGCACCTTTCATGAACAAACGAACCAATCAAGCCTTCCAACATATGATAAGGAGAAATGTGCAAAAACAACATCAAGTGAACCAATGACCATCGAAGACTCTGTTCACTTTTCCACGCAGAGGTGAAATTGTGACACACCATGAGGATATCCATCACCCAACAACACTACAACTCGACAGGCACACCAGCAACTACACAAATGTACCAACACTATCATGTTGAGTGTTGTCATGAGTCATGTCATCCAGATCTCTAGTGTGGGCCATACTATCTACCAATGTAATGTAACGTGGAAGTCCAAGAGACCCACTTGTTGTAAAAAGAGTCATGTAAAGTCAAAAAATCATTGAAGTCAAACATTCATGAGTGTAGTTGGACAACTACCAGGGTTAGTTTCACCCTTGGCTATAAATACCCCCTCATTTGTACATGCAAAGGATTTTTTTTTTCACCTCAGCTCCTCCCACGTAGCCAAGAGAGTCTGCAATCTTTTCATTGAGGTGTAAGTAGTGGTTCCAATGCCCCGCTCACAGGGTTAGTGATATATGGTGTAGCGACGTGTCTTGGAATTTTCTCTTAATTCAGAAGCATGTTAATAGGCCAACACATTTTCACACACATATCGTAACTGTTGTAAGACTAATCTTGAACACTTTCGATGCATGTTTTGTTAACCTATGTTTCACATTTGAACTATTTCACTTATTGTAATACATAATCTATTAACGAAAATGTGATGTATATGCTATTAACTTTGTCTCATCCGTGACGGCTACCTTCCCAGACATCAGAAAAACCTTTCACATAAAACATGTTTTAACAATCGTTGCACTCATGTGGACTACTTTACTGAGCATTATAAGTGTTATCTCCCCTTGTGTGTTGTGACTCCCACATCTGTGTGGATTGCCCCGCCAGAAGATGTGCATGTCCTATTGTGTTATGTGTTCCTAGCAGAGTCGGGACATCTCCCAACTGACTTGGGACTCACTCTCACCATCTCCCTCTACAATGAAAGAACCATTGACACAAGTGACACATACACTCACTAGGAACTCGAACCTCACTTCTCAAAGAAAAAGTAGACCACTCTCCTATGCTGACAAGTAAGAGTTGAGGCAAATCCTTAAGATAATGGCAACCATCCCATCATACCAGATGGGACTCCTACACCAAACAGTGTGAGGTATAGTTGGGACTTCATACTGGGGTGAGTTCCTAAATGTTAGTAGGTCCAGCACTGTCAACAGAACCAAAGGATTGATATGAGGGAATTTAGGACAATTATTGGTGGCATGCCCAAAAACTTTACACAAAGCACATAGAGGTGACGAGTTTGAGGCCTTGGGGGCTGGAGGAGCTTTTCGAGACTTTCCCGTATGTTCTTTCCTTTTGGATTTGCCCCCCTCTCAAGATGCTTTCACAATGCGAGCCATAGGGACTAGTTGAACTGGGGTCAAAGCATGATAAGGTCTTAGCTGACCAGTCAGAGTGCTTGGAGGGGGATCAATGTACCATACTGGGATCCCCAAAGTCATGTTAGGGAGGAACAATGAAGTCATGACAAGGACAAAAAGATTCCCGAAGGAAGAAATAAGAAATGTATATGGCTTGCAGGGTAATGTCCTGGCAAAACAACTACTGGGTGATTGAGACCTGGATGAACATTTCTTGGTGGAAACCTAGGAGAGGCACCCACAAATGGAATAGGTCTTGGGGGATTGGATCTAGATGGCTTCTCTAAGAGGGTAACAACAGGGTTCTGAGGAGTTGGTTGTTAATCAGATGTACCAGACTACTTGTGAGCAGCTCGTGATTCTTGTAACATGCAAACACTCAAAGAGCTAGGCTCAGAGATGAAAGGGGGAGGACCAGGGAAAGCACCCAATAATGAGGAATATTTGTAGACTCTTGGTGAAACACCGGTGTAAGGAGTTGAAGACTACTTATCTGACATTGATGAGATAAGGGACTCAAGGGAGGTCACTGATGCTAGTTTGTAGTAAGTCAAATAATTGATGGTGATGATATTCCATTAATGGGGGAAGCACATCTTGTGTAAAACCACAATGTGATGACTAAAATGGAATATATGTAACTACAAACCAAGAGAATGTTGTAATCTAAAGGGGCATCAATAACTTCAATGTCTACATGGACACTCTTACCCACAAGAGTCACGAGACAATTGTGATACATGCCAAGAGGCTCGGAGGAGTGACCATCCCAAGCACACAAAGTGATGGTGGATGGGGATAGTTCAGGTGACTTAAGTTTTTTTCCAAATGACAGCAGGCATCACATTGGTGGATGCACCTTCTTCAGTAATGCATCGGGAGATGATGGCATTACGGACTCAGACTGGTATATAGAATGAAATGGATGAAGGTAACGGGGGACGTTCTAATGTATCAACTCGGAAAAAAATCAAATGATCATCGGAAGGATCTATTGCATGCAAAGTTGTTAGTAGAGTTTTCTTTGGTAATGGGCACGACTGGAGTGCGTCCAGCGTCGGCATGGCAGCAAGTGATTGTGCCAAGTCATCTACTATACTATATGTTTGGGAAAATAGGTTAGAAGCCCCGTTACGGTGTAATGGTCCATTGGGGATCTTAAGAATCAACGCAACTTTAGGTTGAGGGACCTGTAGCAGACCATTTGGTCTCATAAGAGGCTTAGTAGATGCTTTGTTTTTGGACTCAATGGTGGAAACATTCGATGGCTTGTCATATTGATGTGATCGAGTTTGTAGGTTGATATTGGAGGGATTAACCTCATTAGAATTCATAATAAGGATCTGGTAGTTTCTAGGACCAGAAGGTTGGCAGGCAGTGGGCTGCTTGACCAGGCTAAGGTTGAGTAGCAATAAACACTTGTTGAGGGAAAGGATTTGTAAGAACTATTGGTTGAGATGGTGCAAGATTCTGAGGTGATTCGTAGATGGGTAGTTTAACTCTAGAAGCTACTTGAGCTTCCCACATTTCGCACATCTGGGGTAAGAGAGCACACTCATGTGTATAATGGCCATGTACACCACAACATGCACAAGGCTTGTTCATAAGAATAGCCTTGTTATGCTTGGGATGACTACCCTATTTCTCATTGTTGGTGTTAGGTTGGTTCCGCTGGGGTTCACTAGGTTGATCACTTTGATTACCTTCATTACCCTTGTTACCCTTCCCCTTATTTCTTTTCTTCAAATTTTGGGGATTGGTCGCACTTTTTTGTGCAAACACTTAATCCCAAGAGGGAAGTGGCTGCTGGGTTTGAGGATGCATGGGAGGCAGCGACGCTAATGCTTGAGGGGTTGGAGCACTTGTATGTACATAGTGATAAGATGGTGGAGGAGAAATGGTTCAGTAGACAAGTTGAGCATTGGCTGGCCCTAAAAACACATTGCTAGTAGGAGGGGCATAAGAGTTGGAGGAATTGGTTCCCCCTTGCAGAATTCCATAACTTTGCTGAGTATATGGTGAAGGATGTGAAAGAGTTCCAATGAAACTATCGGTGACGTGAAATGCCCCCAGTGCATTGGCACCTCTAGGACGGGGGAGGTCTAGAATGATGATATAGACATAACCAGATTGCACATAAATCATGGTCATATCTCAGAGAAGTTTGGAGAGATTCTTCCTCTATCTGAGGAAAATGGGATGTGACATTTTCTCCAATGGGTGATAAAAGGCACCTAAGAAACCATTTAAGATAGACACAGTCTTCAAAGTGGGGGGGGCACGATATGTGCTCCTCCTTCTACACCACTCCTGAACACGATTGGAAAGACGAGTGGCAGAGGACTAACAGAATGAGGTCAATAGCTCTGTACCAATGTCGTATCAGAGAGGTAACTGAAAATATGAGAGGAATGCTTTAAAAAGCGTCTTAAAAATGGAATAAGAGGTGATGGGCTAGTCTACATACCATTTTACAACATCTCCAATGAGCGTGTGTTGGAACAACTGAAGACAAATGGAGTCATCAATGATGGAATTGGATGAAAACCACATGTGGAAGGAGAGGACGTGATTGGTAGGGCCCTCTCCAGAATTAGACTCAAACTTGGGGATGTCGGAGGGAAGCTTAGTCGACATAGATGGCCAACCAAGATCATGGTGTATAGAGTCATTTATTAACTGGCTAAAATCCAGGAGACATAACCCAGCCATAAAAGGGAGCATGGGGGCTACTGAAATGGTTCCTAAGATGGTTTCGCTAGATGTGATCACTGGAGTAGAACTAGAGCCAACAACAGGTTGGGTTCTTGCACCAGTTGTAGGTCCGTAAATACTGATGATATGTGGTGAAGGAGGCTCGGAATTAGATGAATCAGAAGAAGAGTTAGTATGGGGACTCAAGGGACTATGAACTCGAACCCAATGGGGAGGAGTAATATTCCCAAGTGGAAGCTGGGGATGAAGGCCTACGATTCTTCGTGACCAATGGCTTGGTGGCACAATGGTGGTAAGACACAATTTACATGAAAATTGTGAAGGGAGATCAATAACATGAATTTGTCTCTTTCTGGGGAGCTAAATTTATTATGTTAAGTCTTGGCTGGGTGGTGTAAACCAAGCGCCATTCGCTTAAGGTGTGATTGTGTGTGCAAGTGTGTTTATTAATTAAGCTAATATCATGTTTGAAAAAAGATTGCTGAAAATAAATTGAAATTGAAAACATAAAATGAACAACAAATCAATTAAATAAACCTCACCCAAACTAGGTTTGCAAACACTGTGCTGGTTGGTGGCGAAATCAACCAAAAACACACTAAAAAATGTCAAGAGATCTAAGTCTCAGTGTGACTCAGATAAAATGACACTAGGCTGCTAGAAAGTGGTGCAACAACAACAAAAAAGGATAGAGGAGGATTGCTGCAAAAAGATAGGGACATGGGTGTAAAACCAAGGGCAAATGATGGGACCCTAAGGCAAATGACCAAATAAGGTTTAAAATAGAATTTTGGATGGAAACAAACTATCATTGAAGATCTAAAACAAAAGGGGACAAATCTAGAAAATATTGCCGAAAGTGCTACAGAAACTTAGACTTCTTACTTCGCTAAACTCCTCCTATAGGGGTGGAAGTGTACTAGAGGCCATAAGGAGATAAATTCAACTTCGATGAGTAAATCAGAGTAGATCAAGGCCTAAGTGGGATAGGACAATGGTCAACCAACCCAACAGATAGCTCTAGGAAAAACCCAGAAAGAAATCTAAAAAAAAATCCTCAAAACCCTAAAAATTGCAGGTAGTGACCTCATTCTAAGGAGGTCATAGCTTTTGGGCTGAGAGGTGCACTCTGGACCTCTAGATCTCACTTTTGGGGTAGAAAAATACAATTTCTGCTCCTTGATTCCTGGTCGGCAAGTCTCTGAAAGTTTACCGTCTCTATCATGGCTGGTTCCTGTGACCTGCAGAAAAGACCAGAAAACTTCTGGAAGTTAGAAATTTGACAGATCTAGGGTTAGAAAGCTACTAAAAAACATTAAGAGTCTAACAAAAGAAGAAACACTAAGATGAAAACTGAAGGTCACCCAAGTTTCTTGATCTGAAGTAAAAACAAAATGGAGTCACCAATTTTGTTATAGTGTTTCTTCTCAAACGTGTACGGAAAGAAATTACCTAAGACTATGGATGACAAACAATCTCAACAATATAAACGACTGCTAATCATTGTAGATCTGTAGAAAATGATAGAAACAAAACCTGTCAAACTCTTCATCTATGCCACAATCATAGTTAAACAACAAAATGAAATAGTAATAAATGCGCATAACTCCAATAATCCAATGGAAACTAGATATACAAAGAATAGATTTTATTAAATAACACCTATGAAGGAAACAAATAAATGTTACTAGTCCCCCTCTATGGGATGGGTTCTTGGATATCCTCAAATGTATTTAGCTTGTGCAGAGTCTCTCTCCTCTATAATGTGTAAACCCAACAAATAAAATTTTTAAGCTCAATGGGAACTCAAATGGAAAGAGAAATGGTGTGCGACAGTGATAATAATCAGAGTTACAATAGTGACTGCAACAATGAAAACAATCAAAAGTGGATAATGAATGGAAAACCCTTCTATTTATAACAAAATATTGATTTATCCTCAAATAATGAGCAATAATAAAATATTATTAACCCTATTCTAGGAGTAACCACTTGGAACATTTTATTATATTTGGTTAGGAGGGAAAATGTATTTAAACTTTTATTTAGAAATAATAAATAAATAAATGATTCATTTATCATCTCGAGAGATATGATTAAGGAATAATAACATAATAATGATTTATTTAATTATTCCTGAGGAATTTAGTCAAACATGACAAATAATAATAATTAATTAGTCATTAATTAATTATTCCTAGAAGATAATTAAATAAATAGTGATTTATTTAATTATTCTTGATGGGTATAATTATAACTTACTTAACAAATGTGGTTTATTAAGTAATTTCTCATAGTGAAAGTAGTTTTACTGTGGAAAATTGGCCTTACATGTGGTACTTCAATCCATCGAGTAAATTAGGCTAGATGATCAATGTTCTAGTGATAACGATATGTTTCTCCATATGAGTAGCAGAAACTTAGGCATCCAACATCGAAGAATCTTTGCAAAATCTTGTGCAATCTAAAAGATTCCCTTAGAGGCTAATTTTTTACTGAGGCGGAATGATGCCAACTTTATAGTCATTTTTCGTAGAATTTTGCAAGGAGCATAAGGGTGTGCTAAGAATCTTCATCCGAGCAACAGATTTTTCGGTCATATTCATGAAGAAATTTCTAGGGGAAACTTTAAGATTCCCTAGGGTCCATAACTTGATGGTGTTAGAAAAGGGTAGAGTTTATAGTGGTTCGACACACTTTCACACTAGAAATTTAGTAGTGTAATGCATTTCATTAGTTGATCTTTGGATTTTTCATCCATCCCCGAAATTGGAGATATATGATGGAGTTATGTCATGCTTTTCTTTTGATTTGTTGAGATGATGCTTTTGTTGTTAGGATCTTTGATTACCATTGTGTTGAGGGATACTTGAATGCCACATCATGTGAGATTTTAATAACCTGTCATGCTGAAGGATGAGCCTTTTGAGTGAGAGTTCCTATAGGAGGATGTCTTGTGGAGAGACATGCCACTCTTATTGAGGGAATTTACCCATATGAGTGTGAGTTCCTGAGAATGTCTCATGGAGAGATATGCCACTCTGGTTGAGGGTATTCATCCTTGTAATGACAAATAATGTACTATGTACTCGTCATCATCTTACAATATTTAATGAAGTGGCCACCCAACTATTGACACCAAGGCCAGGAAATGTAACCCACAGTTGGTGAACTACTTTATCAATGTGTTGTGTTCTTGATTTGATGGGTTTTGTTATGTTTCATATTCTTTGAAGTATGCACATGTGGTTGTTCAATACTCTTTCATATGCAATTTTGCTAACATCACAGAAGTAAAAGATCTTGGTTTATTCTAGTCTCTGAAGAGATCTGGATCACATAGATGCCTTTATTTTTGTTGGAAACAAAATAGAGCTTAGTGATTATATATGAATTTGAATTGCAGAATGAGACACTAACTATTTCAAATATCTATGGGATATTGGCAATTTGACCAAATCACTAACATAATTTAGAGGCAAGTGTTGTAGATAAGAAGATGCTTTGAATTTTGACAGAATGAAATTTTGGGTAGTGAGATTTAAACCATGGAATTTTTTATGAAAGTCAACAGAAATGTTTTAAACCATGCCCTTTGGATACATTTAAGCCGAGGCTCGAGTTCAGAGAAACCTCTTTTTCATGTTGGAGAAACTTGCCTGAGAAATTTGTTAAATAATTAGGGCATGATAATTTATTGGGGTATGTGCATATGACCCTCATGGGTAATGCAAATTTATTTATTCATTCACATATACATTTTAAATAATAAATTTTTACAATTTTATAAAAATATTATATAATATTTAAAACCTTGAAAAAGCTATAATATTAAGCATAACCAAACTGGAAAAAACTTAAAACATTCACTATTACACATCCAAATATGAAAAAAATTAGATGATATTTAAACCCTTGGAAAAAACCTATATTAATACCTCATAAAAAAACTACCAAAAACATAAAAACATTCACTATTATGCATCCAAATACTAAAAAGCTCTTGATGGAAAATCAACATTTAACAAATGCATCCATAGTTTACCAGTTCAAAATTATTATATTCTTTAAATGACCAACATACAATTACATGTCTATATGTTGGCTAATTTCCAGAGAAACACGGACGTTTCACAAATGTGTTGGTCAAACAATCATGGGTTATGGATAAATAAAATAGGTATGATTAATTTTCTGAATTAATTTCACCCTACCTGTTAGGGCCTCAAGTTGGACAAGCACCTGTGATAACCACTGGGGGACACATGAGTCGAGAAACCGATTTCGTGAGTATAGGAGTGCCCATTATATGCACCATGTGTGTGGACATGGTGGAAAATACGTTGGGCTAAAGGTGACTCATACTCGGTTAAAGGCACGTGCGAACAAGTTCAATTAAAGACACATGGTTGGCGAGTTCGGTTAAATCCATGCAGATAGACGTGTGGATGGGCATGCAGATAGGTGTGTAGACGGACGTGCAGACATGCATGCAGTATGGGCATGTAGAGGAGCATGTGGAATAACATGCAAACATGTATGAATATGGGTGTGTCGATGAGAGTGTGGACAAGCACACAAATGGGCATGTGGACAAACATGCAGACATGTCGGCTAGGGTTGTCGACGTTTAGGTTGGCCCAAAGCAAGGTGTACAGAGGTGAATTTTGGAGAATTCATTTGGGAAGATGGGATATAAATAATAGTGAAGTTCCATTTGTTAAAATAACCAAGGAGAAATCAAGAAAGAGTTCAAAGAGAAAAACTGTAGAGGCATGAACGTAGCAAGGTTTGTCGATTGCCAGAGGAAGAGGAGAATTCACTAAGGATAAGCTTCTGCAAGCAGGTCAAGATTCCACAGGAGGCCGAGTTTTTGCAGGCAGGCCAAGTTTCATAGGAAGGCCAAGTTTCCACAGGTTGGCTTTCCGTAAGTAGTGAATTTTTTCAGACTGGGTTCATGTAGCCAGTGAATTTCCACAGACTAGGTTTCTGTAGGAAGTGCGTTTCCACAGACTAGGTTTCCGCAGACACTGTGTTTTTGTAGACTGGGTATAGGCTGAGTCTCTATAGGTGGGGGCTAAACACTTGGAAAGTTTTGCTAACAAAATTTTGGGATTTCTCTGTATGTGCACCAACATTAAGTTGGTCACGTCTTTGGGCAAATTGAGTTGTGTGAACTGCGTAAGGGTGTGGTGCTTTTGTTGTAACCTTTGAGAGGCAGTGCATGACACAAGGGCATGGCTAGCCTATTGTATTATTATGTTTATATTTCAAGATTATAACAATTCGCGGCAAGATACTCTGGGGAGTTTCCCCCTCCCATGTAAATCTTGTGTACATTGTTGACTGTTACGTTTATGTATTTCTGCTGCATATGTGAAGGAAGTGTTAATTATATTTCTCTTGCAGAGTAATAAAAAGTGAAGACTGAACAAAAATTAACTAAGTTTTCGTAACGCAAAGTCCAAAAACTTAAGTAGTGAAAAGTGAAAAATTTAGTCGGTGTCGCACGAGTTGTGGGTTAACAAGGTTGGGAAGTTTCCTTCACAGTTGGGGTCGTGACAAATGGTATCAGAGCCCATTTTCTAGAAAGAGGGATTTGCATAAATTGAAGTATTTGGTCATAGTGCGACATAAGAAAAGTTTGGCAGGGAAAGGGCAACATTTAGGGCTGAAGATGAATGATGGAAGAGTGTTGTGATAGACTTGTGCCAACCTTGCACAAGTTGAAACACATGAATGAATAAGGACTAGGAATTTGGGATGAACTAGAAGTCTTGGAAGGAAATGTTAAAAGAGATATTCTACGAATTGGTTGGGAAATGGGGTAGGATGAAGTTGTTGATTGTGATGAAGAGGAAGAAGCTACAATATGTGTTGCAGAAGTGTCAACAGAAGAGGAGGAACTTAGTGTAAGATCACTCACCAAAGTTGTACTAGATTCATGCACAATACAACCATTGATGGAAGGAGGCACTCACATGGAGATACCTCATGAAGATGTAAGTATTGAAGTGACTTATGTTTAATTTGAACTTTTGGAAGATGGGTCATATCCAGGGATGAGCAAAGGAAGTGTTTGTTTGCGGATGTGATGGGCAATCCTTCCTTGGAAGAGTACGATGAGACCATGGGGCAACATGGAACATTGGTTGTTGCAGGACTTATCTCGACAGTATGCGACCTAAGGGCAGAAGGTGGAGATGCATGTGAGAAGGGTGGAATGTGATGGAATTTGTGATGGGTGAGTCATGCTTAGCTAAATGGAGAATTGGCTAAGTACCCTACATGGCTTATGGACAGACTAAAGAGAGGGCACATTGACGTGAATTTGACATGATAAATACTTGGCTGGACTTCGTCATTACTATTTCGTTGAGGTTAAGAGGCAGCCTTATGAAGACCTTTAGTGGGGAATATAGCAATAAACGAAGGGACTTGCAATGCAATATTAAGGTGGAGTGACCAAGGGGACTAACCTGAATGAGAGAAACAATGTGATTATAGGAGTTTTGTTGGGTCTATTAGAGTGGAAAATATGGGTAGCTGAAGTCATGGGAATCAAGATGAAAAGAATGGTGCATGGAAGACATCATGTAGAGGCATGAAGCGAAATAAATTGTATAGATGTCACATATGGGAATCGAGGAGAAGTGCCAAGGGAAGGACATTGAACATGATGGACTTATCGATACAACATGAGGACATATTACAAATGGACTAATGGGTATATTGGACATTTGGACAACAAGTCCATTGTTGTTTTTTGAAATATGGGTAGCTTATGGGAGTATTGATATGACAGAGAGAGAAGAGGCAACTTACAATGAAACTCGAGACCAAGCGAAGTGTGCTTGCTAGAGTCTTGGATAGAAATGGTTCATGGGAGCTCATGATGATTTGATAGGGTTGTAGCCAATGGAAACTTCATACTATGGTGGTCTTAAAGTATCTGGTTCATCACAAAGCTGAGGTCAGGGTGGGTACTTGACTTTGCTATGGTATGGGATGCATACCTTTGGGTTCATTATGGGGTGTGTTTGTGAGGAGCGACTTGATGGATATGATAGATACAAGACGCTTTGGAGTTGGATGGAGTTACAATGATGGAGATGACTTGGTGGGAGCACTTGGGCATTGGTTGAGTTGTTTGGACTTAGCCATTTTTTATGTACATGAAGGTTGTTGGTCTATGACCATGGGCACCACATGGATGATATGATGGGGTAATGTAAAATTTACAATTTGACAACATTCATGGGAAAAATATCACAAATGAGATGGAGCTTTTTCATGGACCTGGGTATGGCACACTAGGCATTGGATTGACGGGAAGAGTTCTTGATCGAGTTGAAAATGTGATAGAATGTTGGAGAAACAATTGATGATGGCATGAGGAGGTGCATTCTCATAAGTTGAGCATGAGAGTTGGACTTATCACCTGACTAGTTCGAGTCATGGGGTCAGGAAATGTGATGAGATGTGTTGTATTTGAGTTGAATTATTATGGAAACAATTCACATGATGACGATACATGGTGAATTTGCACGATATGAGTTGTGACCATGGAATATAGTTGAGTTGGAGGGGCTATCCTTCCACGAGATGAGGTAGTATGGTGGATTACGATGAGTTGTGGCTGATGGCCATGGATTGAGGAGTCTTTCCCACATAGAGTCATGAACCTTGGTGGAGCTTTGTGTGATGAAAGGAGGGAGTTCATGTTGTAGGGAAATTTGATGTAGGAGTTTATGACACTTTGCGACATTTGGTCTTGGCGATTGATTTTTCTGAGATGGTGTTGTCGAGGGTGAAAACCTTTTTAAAATTGGGGAGGATATTAGGGCTTAGACTTAGATAAGCACCCGTGATGACCACTAGCGGCTGGGAGAATCGACAAAACAAGATAACAATCACACACATGCCCATGATGTACGAAGGTCACGTGGACGCGTTTGGTTAAAAGTGACTAACGTTCAGTTAAAGGAAACTTAGTTGAAGGCATGTGTAGACAAGTTTGGTTAAAGGCGTATGGAATGAGAGCTTGGTTAAAGGAATGTGGATGAGCATGTGGGTGGGCCTGGAGATGGGCATGTGGACGGACGTGCGAATGATCGTGTAGATGGTTGTGCAGATGGGTGTGCAGATGAGCATGTGGACAGGTAAGTGAATAGGCATGGGGACGAACATGCAAATGAGTATGAGAACAATTGTGTAGACGGACATGTAGACATGTCGATTAGGGGTGAAAACATTCAGACCAACCAAAAGGAAACTGAATAGATGTCACATTTAGAGAATTCATTGGGCTAGATGGCATATAAATAAAAGTGGAGTGCCATTTTTTCAACCAACCAAGAAGCAATTAAGAAATAATTCAAAGGGAAATATTGGGGAGGCATGAGCCTAGAAAGGTTTGTTGAACGTAGGAGGAACAAGAAAATTCGCTAAGTCTGACTTTCCATAGGTGGGTCATGTTTCCACAGGAGGATGAGTCTCCATAGGAGGTAGAGTTTCCAGAGGAAGGTAGAGTTTTGCAAGAAGCCTGAGTTTCCACAGACTAGGTTTCCGTTGGTAGTGCATTTTTACAGATTGGGTTTCCGCAAGTAGTGCATTTATACATAATAGGTTTCCACAGGTAGCGTGTTTCTGCAAACTAGGTTTTTACAGGTAGTGTGTTTCCGTAGACTCGGTATAGATCGATTTTCCATACGTAGAGGCTGACCACTTGGGAAGTTTTGACAACAAAATTTCGGGATTTATCCGTAAGTGCAACAAGATCAAGTAGGGCACATTTTTGGGTAAACTCAGTTGTGTGCACTATGTAAAGGTGTGGCACTACTAGTGTAACCTTTGAGAGGTATCGCATGAAATAAGGGCATGGTTGGCCTATTGTATTATTATTTGTACATTTGAATATTATAATAGTTTGGGGCAAGCTACATTGGGGAGTTGCCCCCTCCTATGTAAATCTTGTGTACATTGTTGATTGTCGTGTTTATGTATTTCTATTGAATTTATGAATGATTTGTTAATACTCTTTCCGTTGCGTAATAAGAAGTGAACACTTAACAAAAATTAACTAAGTGTTGGTAAGGCGTAGTCCAAAAACTTAAGGAGTGAAAAGTGAAAAAGTTAGCCGGTGTTGCACGAGTTGTCAGTTAACAAGGTTAAGTAGTGGCCTTAAGAGCTAGGGAAGTGACACTACCAATGCACATGTTGATAAAAACATCCCATGACACTTATTAAGTGGTATCTCATTCAACTATATGGTTTTACGCTTACAGGTTTCTTTTTCCTTTTATGGGGCTAGTCTAAACATGTTATGTTTTAGAGTTTTTTTATTAGAATCTCATAAAAATATTGTCATTTTTTTATTTTTATTATTTAAAATGGGCTTTTGATTGCATATGTGGATTCAAACAAGACATTATGATTATGGTAAATTTACAAACAAACTTGTAATTCCAAAAATGCCCACCAAATTTTGAGTAAATTAAACCAAAATATATGCCAATTTCATTTTCCAAAACTTGAAACAAATAAGCTACAACATTTGATTTATCAAATCACTATACTCTACAACCCATTATGGGGGTATATCTCATGTAAAAATATAAACACATAAACAGATCTGACGTAAAAACATAAACACATAAACGTGTAAATGCAAACTTAAATGTAAATGTAATGTTTAACATTTATCATTTATAATATAATGTCGAGCCTATTTAAAATTCAATCTAATTATTATTATGTATAAAAACAATATAAATTTAAAATATAGAGAGGTTTATGAACACTCAAAAAGGATGCATGGTAAATAAATAAAAATATAAATAAACGAGACATATGTAAATAAATAAAGCCTTTTCTTATGAATAAAACTTTTTTTATACTTACTCTAGAGGTATGGTAAATAAATAAAAATGTATCAAATAGGATTAGAATTCAACATCTAATTATATACAAAGGTTATGGGCCAAATACCATGGTAAAAAAGATATGATCAATATAAAAGAATATAAATAAACCATAGGTGTGGTAAATAAATAAAACCTCTTTTTATATCTACTCCATAGACCTCTTTATACTTAATAACACTAAAAAAAGAGGTTTTATTTAGGTGAAATCTATGGGCCGAATACCGCGTGCCAAATTATTATTAATGCCATGCAAATAAAGCATTATTAACCCTAAATTTAATATTAAAAGATTATTATTATTATTATTATTATTATTATTATTATTATTATTATTATTATTATTATTATTATTATTATTAAATCTAATATTAATATTATTAAATTTAATAACTTTGGAATAATACAATATTAAATTTGTATTATTACAGTGGATACTTCAAATCTTAACTAAAAATATTAAATTTGTTATATTATAATATATATTAATATATCATGATATATATTAACTCTAGATATATACGAGAGGAAAGAACGAAGATATAGAGTGATATAGATGGAGAGATAGGGGGAGTGACAAGGGAGAGATGGAGATAAACTTAAGGATATATGAGAGGAGGAATGAAGAGAGGGAGAGCTAGAGAAGTGAGAGAGATAGAGAAGGGTAAGATAGGGAGAGGGAGGCACAAAGATGGAGGGGGAGAGAGAGAAGAAGAGAGGGAGGGATATAGTGAGATGATTGGAGGGTAGAGAGAGAGAGAGTGAGAGAGACGGGGGAAGAGAGAGAAAGGTGGGAGAGAAAGGGAGAGATAGAAGGATGAGACATATGAATTGTGAGAGAGGATGAGAGTGGGAGGGATAGAGAATGGAGTTGGAGGGGGAGAGGGGGAGGGAAGAAGAAATACATAGAGAGTGAGAAGTGGAGAGAGAGAGGGAGTGACAAGGGGGAGAGAGAGTGTGTGTATATTTAGGGTTGACCTAAAGAGACAAAGAAGGAGAGATAGAGTGAAGGGGGAGAGAAGGAGAGAGGGATGGATATAGTAACATATCTGGAGAGAGAGAGAAAGAGAGAGAGATAGATGGGGGAAGAGAGAGGGAGGTAGGAGAGAAAGGGAGAGAGAGGAAAAATGAGAGCCATAACTTGAGAGAGAGAGGAGGAAAGTGATGGGGGAAGAGAGAGGATTGGAGGGAGAAGAGAGTAGAGAGAGAGAGAGAGAGAGGTATTTAGGATAGAAATGGAGAGAGTGAAAGTACGAGAGGGGACTTGAGAGGGAGAGGAGGAGGGAGGGAGGGAGAGAGGGAGGGAGAGAGGGATGGATAGGGAGATGGAGATGGAAGGGAGGATAGGGAGGGAAGAAGAAATACATAGAGAGTGATAAGTAGATAGATAGAGGGAGTGACAAGTGAGAGATGTACAGAGAGTTTGTATCTTTGTGGGTGAGATAAAGACACAAAGAAGGAGAGATAGAGAGAATGGGGGAGAGGCGGATACAAGAAATAGGTAAGTATATAGTAATAGACTGGGAGGGTGGAGAGAGAGAGGGAGAGGGAGAGAGAGAGAGGTGGGAGAGAAAGAGAGAGAGAGAGGAAGGAAGAGAGAGCTAATGTGAGAGAGTGGAGAGAATGAGGGAAAGAGAGATAGAGTTGAAGGGGAGTGAGAGGGAGGTAAGAAGAAATAAATAAAGAGTTAAGGTGGAGAGAGAGAGAGAGAGGGAGAGAGAGAGAGAGAGTGAGAGAGGGAGTGATAAGGAAGATGGAGGGAGAGGGAAAGAGGAAATCAAGAGGGAAGAGAGATAGAAGCGGGGGACAGGGGGAGAGAGAGAGGGAGGAGGAGGAGAGACAAATAGATAGATAGATTGGAGAAAGAGAGTTTATATTTGGGGGTGATATAGAGAGGAAAAGGGAGATAGAGATATATATGGAAATTGAAGAGAGGGAAGAAGAGAGAGACGAAGAGAGGGAGGGAGGGACGGAGAGATTGATAGATATGGAGTGAGATAGCATGTGTTTTTAGGGGGCTGAGATGAGATACAAAGAAAGAGAGATGGAGGGAGATATAGATATAGATGGAAGGGACAGAGAGCGAAGAATATTTCTTGCACTAGATGCATTGATTTTAGTGTAGATGGTGATTTCTAATACCATTTGATTGTTTTCACTAGATGAATTGATTTCAATATAGATGATTTCTAATCTTATTTGATTGGTTGCACTAAATACATTGATTTTAGTGTAGATGTTGACTTCTAATCCTATTTGACTGCTTTCACTAAATGCATTGATTTCATTGCAGATGTTGATTTCTAATAATATTTTTATTTCTTGCACTCACTGGTTTCAATATAGATGATTTCTAATCCTATTTGATTGCTTACACTAAATTCATTGATTTCAATGTACATTGTGATCTCTAATCCTATTATATTGCTTGCACTAGATGCATTGATTTCAGAGTAGATGGTGGTTTATAATCCTATTTTCTTACTTTCACTAGATGCATTTATTTCGGTGTAGATGTTGGTTTATAATCCTATTTTCTTACTTTCACTAGATGCGTTGATTTGAGTGTAAACATTCATTTATAATCCTATTTGATTGCTTGCATTATATGCATTAATTCTTGTGTAAATGTTGTTTTCTAATCTTGTTTGATTTCTTCCGTTAGATGCATTGATTTTAGTGTATATGTTGGTTTATGATTTGATGTAATTAGATTTATGATGGTACATTAATTTTAAAGTGATTGGATTAACATTGTGCATTGATTTCAATGTAAGCACACAAAAATATTGATAATGTACATTGATTTTTGTGTTATAGTAACTCAACCTATTAATATTGGAGAGAAGGAGAGACAAAGTATTATGTTTACTACAATAGCTAGAGCTAAAGATTTAAATGGTTTACAATTTAACCTATCCTTTTTATATAATCTATATGAAAAGATGACAAAAGTAACAAGGGTGACAATAATAATAGTAGAAGAAAATAGTTTAAGATTAAACACAATAAAGACTATTTGTAATTGACTATATTCTTATTATTCACATTTTTTATCATTAAAGACTATTACATTGTCAGTTTACATTGAAAATTTGTATTTCATCATTTTTCATCATTAAAGTTATTAACAATATTTATCATCTCAACAAACTGAGGTAACTAAGAAAATTTAAAATTAAAATGACCAAACTAATATGAGACATATTCAGCATATTTAAAATGATTATATTAATATTAGATGTGTTATTTTCATTATTTTCATTCATACATCAGTGATCAAAGCTCATCTTTTCATATTCATATTAGGGTGTCGCTCAGAAATTTTTGTCATTCCACCTAGGTCCTCATTCAAAAATTTACTCATTGATGGTAGCCCTAGTAAAAAAAACCTCACTCACATACACTCTATATACCTCCCTTCACCTTTTCCCATGCACTCCTAGTTGTGTTACCCTCCATTCATCAACTACCATGTCACCTCCTGCATCCACGTCATTCATCTGTCTCATGATCAGTTGAAACTATGATTTTTCGTACATGCCACATTGATTTAAAACTTGGTTTCCAAACCAATGATGACTAATTTTTAGAAATGGAAAGCAGTTTTTTCTTCCAACATACTCATGTACAAAAACCTATCTCATTTTTCTAACATCTATTATGGTTTGGAATATACAAATGACGCTTTGCAGACATATTTTCCCAAATTTTCCTGTTTACTCATACTTTTGCATAACATATTGTGGCCAATCAGAGATGAACCTTGAGACACTGGAAGAGGTTTATGTTTGTAAAATTCAAAAGTACAATAACCTACTTCATATTTTACACAGATATTATAAAATTATATATACATGTACATATTTATAGCCTATATTTTGGACTGTGCAAAGTCCTGTTTTAGTCACTTTTTTGCAGAGAATATTGGGAACATTTGGAGCTAAATTTTTAGAAACTGAGAGAGGTTTATCTCAAGAATATATTTATATACAATAAACTATCTCAAATTTTACAGATCTATCTCAGATTTACATATACAAAAGGATTCTTGGACACTAGTTTGCAAAATTACGAGAGGAAAATGCTCAAAGAAAGTTAGCCACCTCATCAACTAAGAGTTTCAATTAAATTCAAATTTCTCTTCCTTGTCAACAAAAATCCATAATGATAGTGCCAAGTAGATACATTAGTTTTTGATTTCCTACATTTCATTTCTATTTGTAAAAAGATCTTGAGATTTTTATCAGTATATTTTAATTTATAATTTGTATAAATACCTCATCATTTGAAGTAAGAGAAGGATGGACTCCATTGGATATTGTAATATCTTTCAGACTTTGGCATGGAATATATTCAATGAAGTTGCAGCTATTTTGGTGGGATTCCTGTGGCATGGTAATTTGATCTTTTTTCTTCTTCTGTTTCGTATGTATGAATGTTTTGTACATCTCATGATCCATTTCACTCTATGATATGTTGATTTTCAAGGTGTGATAAGCAGAATTCATCTCTGTATGCTCTGTTTTGGGATAATCATCATGGATTGTTTCATTTCTTCATTTTAAAAATAATTCATGACCCTCATGTTCGTTTTAGCATCTCACTAGTGTAAACAATCTCATCACTATACTACTAAGTTTAAAGTACCTTACCTACCTTTCCCCATCAGATGTCTGCAATTCAGATTCACTTTGCCCTAATCTAGTTCATCCTCTGACCTAATTCGCTCATCCTTGTGACTACCCAACCAAATCAAATCAAACAACCCTCTGCACTTTACATCTAGCATAAAACCATAATCTATCCATCCCTCTTGGCTGTTATCCTTTGGAGAGAGCCCTATCTGGCTTGGTATAGTTAGCTACCAAGTCAAAAAATTAGTCTGTGGTTACCTCAGCTGGACTATTCCTCAGCCTTGGAGATCCGAAGGAGTGATAACATATTCGCACCATTACCGTGGATGAAAGCTTTATCTTCACCTGAAAAGAATGACAATGGCTTAGATCCGGTTGTTGATGGTGTAGATCAGTCAGGCACAAGAAGGTTGAATCATCTGCCTGGTGACTCCATTGTTCATGATCTCGAGCTTCAAAGTTCATAGTGACTTTACTGCCAAAGAATCCAAATTTTAGAGCATTGATGGTAATCACTGATGACAGGGTAGGTGGAAAATCCTTTATCTAGTGAAATATTACTAACTTTAAGGAATGAGTTAGTAGAATGTCGTATTGATTAGAATTTCTCAACATCAATATTTCGTTGTTTGAAATCCAGTCGACTCACACCTAAAGGTAAAAACTGCTTTCTTGGTTTAGTTGTTGAAAGATTAGAAAATCAAATTGAACTATTGGATGTTCAAATTTAATCATATGATCTCCAAGATCCTACACAGTTCTTGGAAACTCTCCCTCCTCCCAAAGAAGAAAAGGTAAGGCTTCCGTTGGATGGTTGGATTGAAGGACGTTTTGATGTACAACAAGGATGTGATAATCTCCAGCCGAGAGAATATGTTAATCAGTCGGGGCAACAAATAGAATCTAGTTTTTATGATCCTATAATTGCATATATGTAACATTTTCTTAAGTTGGATGAAAAACGAGATTTCCTTTAACAGAGCTAGAGGTATTATTTGTATATATTGCTGGTATAATTTCCAATTATGTTTTGGTTCAAGCACTGTCAAAAGACCTCATCATTACAAGAATTGCTTGATTGGTTTATTTGTCACTTTAGTATCACTTGATTCAATGATTTTGATATAGATTCGTGTAGCATAAGTGTGCAATAAGCTTGCCAGACAAACATCCTTCAACATCTAGTTTACAGTTTGCAGTGTATGTGCTTTCAGTGCTCAGTTTGGTTGTAATTGTTTGACTGTATTGGCCCAAATGGTTAGGCACCTGGTCTATGGTGCTCTTGAAACCTCCAATGAGCTTCCATCCCTAATAAGGCCGATGTTAGTTTCAATATTTTCATACTAGCTTCAGTGATCAAAACTCCTCTTTTCATATTCATATTAGGTTTTCGCTCAAAAATTTTTGTCATTCCACCTAGGTCCTCATTCAAAAATTTACTCACTGATGGTAGCCCTAGTCAAAAACCTCACTCACCTACACTCCATCTACCTCTCTTGACCTTTTCCCATGCACTCCTAGTTATGTTACCCTCCATTCCCCAACTGCCATGTCACCTCCCACATCCATGTCATTCAATTGTCTCATGATTAGTTGAAACTATGCTTTTTTGTACATGCCACGTTTATTTAAAACATGGTTTCAAAACCAATGAGGACGAATTTTAGAACCTAGAAGAGATTTTTTCTTCCAACGTCCTCATGTAAAAAAACCTCTCTTAGTTTTCTAACAACTATTATGGTTTGGGATATACAGATGATGCTTTGTAGACATATTTTCCAAAATTTTCTTGTTTAGTCATACTTTTGCAAAACATATTGTGTCTAATCAATGATGACTCTTGAGACACTCGAAGATTTTTATGTTCCTAATAAGCCAAAGTACAATAACCTAATTCAAATTTTACACAATTATTATAAATGATAGACACATGTACATCTTTACAGCCTATTTTTGAGACTGTCCAAAGTCTTCTTTCAGTCACCTTTTTGCAGAGAATATTGGGAACAATTGGAGCTAAATTTTTGGAAACTGAGAGAGTTTTATCTCACGAATATATTTATCTACAATAACCTCTCTCACGTTTTATAGATCTATCTCGAATTGAGATATACAAAGGGATTCTTGGACAATATTTTGAAGAATTATGGCAGAAAAATGGTCAAAGACAGTTAGCCACCTCATCAACTAAGAGTTGCAATCAAATACAAATTTCTCTTCCTTGTCAACAAAAATCCATAATGATAGTGCCAAGTAGATACATTAGTTTTTAATTTCATACATTTAATTTCTATTTGTGTGAAATAGTTTAGGATATTTGTAAAGATATCTTGAGATTTTTATCAAGATATTTTAGTTTATAATTTGTATAAATACTTCATCATTTGATGTAATAAAAGGTTGGACTCCATTGGATATTGTAATAGCTTTCATACTTTGGCATGGAATATATCGAGTGAAGATGCAGCTATTTTGGTGGGATTCCTGTGGCATGGTAATTTGATCTTGTTTCTTCTTCTGTTTCATATGTATGAATGTTTTGTACATATCATGGTCCATTTCACCCTATGATATGTTGATTTTCAAGGTGTGATCAGAAGAATTCATCTTTGTATGCTCTGTTTTGGGAAAATCATCAGAGATTGTTTCATTTCTTCAGTTTAAAAAGAATTCATGACCCCCATGCTCTTTTTAGCATCTCACTAGTCTAAACCATCTCATCACTATGGTACTAAGTTCAAAGTACCTTGCCTACCTTTCCCCATCAGATGTCTGCAATTCAGATTCACTTTGTCGTGATCTAGTTCATCCTCTGACCTAATTCACTCATCCTTATGACTACCCAACCAAATCAAATCAGACAACCCTCTACACTTTACATCTAGCCTAAAACCTAATCTATCTATCCCTCTTGGTTGTTATCCTTTGGAGAGAGCCATCTCCGGCTTGGTAGGTCTAGCCACCAAGTCAAAAGACTGGTGTGTGGTTACCTCAATTGGACTCTTCCTTAGCCTTGGAGATCCGGAGGAGTGATAACAAGATGATTTTACATGTTATCAATAAAATTAATCATATGTTCATTAGATTTTATTTGGCCGCACAGGACCGAAACCAATCTAGATCCATCTTAACTTCAGACTTATAGCGCCCAGAGGGATAAAATCTCTTGAGGTGAAAACCTTTCCTCAACATTTTCACTAAGAAAAGAAGTTTGCACCTCGAGAGATTTGATCTCTCTTGACACTTGATAGGTCCATAGTTAAGATGGATCTAGGCTAGTTTATCTATCATTGTTTTCCTATTGTGTTATGCTCTTTTTAATTTCTTTTGCAAGGTTAGCATTTTTTTTGCCACTTTCCATTCACTGTGATTTAATGGGTTTAATCAATATATTTGATTGGTTATTTGGATATTTTAATATGTAACATGTAAAGGTGAACTAAGGAATATAACATATTCTGAAATGTTTTTACGATTATAATATGATATATTTAGGTTTTATATTGGGTATTAGTTATTAATTGGTTAACATGTTTTCTAAACACAAATTTATTCGAATCAAATGATATTTAAATAATTCTATAGACTTTAGCTATGATCCAATTACAAGTGAGACTTATCATGTTTACATAACACCAATTTGTTTGAGTCAAATCTTATTTGGACAATTCCATATATTTTAGTTGTAAGTCAATTAATAGTGTGATTTATCTAGGTGAAATATAATAGGTTGCTATACAAGTTACAAGAGATTTCCTAATTTAACCTATTTTTTGTGTCCAATTTTTGTGTCCTTTGTTTGCTCAATCCAATCCTAATTTCCCTACAAAATTATGCTTAACAAATAAGTTTTGATTAATTTTCACTTCAATTTTCCCCTTAAATCATGCTCTTTGAAATTTTGACCACCTCTAAATGGCTAAAAAAATTTCTTCTCATAACTCCTCAATATATGATTGTTCTTAATGTGTAACACCTCCCTCCTTTACAAAATTATTATTAATAGGTTGTTAATGATGTGAAACTACTTCATACGATATGATGATACTCAATATGAGAGATGCTATAATGTTTAAGTGTTATTAAAGAAAGAAAAAAAGTGCTCCATTACCATAGCAACAACCCTTTCCATTTACTATTGCTTATATCAAGATTTTGAATCTCTTTCCACTATCATATTCGAGAAACTTTAAGTAAAAAAAAAAATCACCAATGTTATCCATTAATAAATTATTTGGACACATTTTTAATCCTTCAAAAAAGTTATTGAATATTTTTCTATGTAGATTTTCTATGACATCATCAACTCCCACCTTCCCGAATTTAAAAGTTGTATTAATCTACATGTAGATTTAAAAATTGTCATGAAAATCACAAATATAATAGTGCACATTTAAAGTTCTGTAAAATAATTCCACATTCTATCATGAGAGAGAGGTCACCTTTTATTATCATGGCCCCTTCTTATTAACTTAATTACAAATATTTTTGTTTTGAAAACTTCTTTGCTTTACTTTTTTATGTTGCCCAACTAATGTTCATGAGAAAACTAAATACATATTTTAGAAACATCAAATAAATTTATTAGATGTTTATTTCCTCAATATGAGTTGTCTTAGCCTTTCTTGGTTGTCACATTCTTCCTTGTTTAATGTTAGAAACATCAACTAAATTTATTAGATGTTTATTTCCTCAATATGAGTTGTCTTAGCCTTTCTTTCTTTTCACATTCTTCCTTGTTTAGAGGCCACAACATCCCTTGCTTCCACCACCACTTCCTTTCTGATGGTTCATAATATTCCAAAGTACAATAACCTACTTCATATTTTACACAGATATTATAAAATGATAGATACATGTACATATTTTCAACCTATATTTTGGACTGTGCAAAGTCTTATTTCAATCACCTTTTTGCAGAGAATATTGGGAACATTTGGAGCTGAATTTTTAGAAACTGAGAGGTTTATCTCAAGAATATATTTATATACAATAACCTCTCTCACATTTTACAGATCTATCTCAGATTCAGATATGAAAACGGATTATTGGACCGTAGTTTGCAGAATTACGGGAGGAAAATGCTCGAAGAGAATTAACCAACTCATCAACTAAGAGTTGCAATCAAATTCGAATTTCTCTTCCTTGTCAACAAAAATCCATAATGATAGTGCCAAGTAGATACATTAGTTTTTAATGTCCTACATTTGATTTCTATTTGTGTAAAACAGTTTAGGATATTTGTAAAAAGATCTTGAGATTTTTATCAATATATTTTAGTTTATAATGTGTATAAATACTTCATCATTTGAAGTAAGAAAATGTTGGACTCCATTGGATATTGTAATAGCTTTTAGACATTGGCATGGAATATATTGAATGAAGTTGCAGCTATTTTCGTGGGATTCCTGTGGCATGGTAATTTGATATCGTTTCTTCTTCTGTTTCATATGTATGAATGTTTTGTACCTCTCAAGATCCATTTCACTCTATGATATGTTGATTTTCAAGGTGTCATAGGAATAATTCATCTTTGTATGTTATGTTTTGGGAAAATCATCATAGATTGTTTCATTTCTTTAGTTTAAAAAGAATTCGTGACCCTCATGCTCGTTTTAGCATCTCACTAGTCTAAACCATCTCATCACTATACTACTAAGTTTAAAGTACCTCGCCTACCTTTCCCCATCAGATGTCTACAATTCAGATTCACTTTTCCCTAATCTAGTTCATCCTCTGACCTAATTCACTCATCCTTTTGACTACCAAACCATATCAAATCAAACAACACTCTGCACTTTACATCTAGCCTAAAACCCTAATCTATCCAACCCTCTCGCTGTGATCCTTTGGAGAGAGCCCTCTCCGGCTTGGTAGGGCTAGCTACCAAGTCAAAAATTGGTCTACGGTTACCTCAGCTGGACTATTCCTCAGCATTGGAGATCCAGAGGAGTGATAACATACTAGCGTCATTGCTAGCGACGAAGGCTCTATCTTCCCCTCGAAAGAATGACAATGACTTAGACCTCATTATTGATGTTGTAGAGTAGTCAGACACAAGAAGGTTGAATTAACTCCCTGGAACCTCCATTGTTCAAGATCTCGAGCTTCAAAGTTCAGAGGGACTTCACTGTCTAAGAATCAAAATTTCAGGGCATTGACGGTAATCACTCATGATAGGGTATGTGGCAAATCGTTTATCTGGTGAAATATTACTAACTTTAAGGAATGAGTTAGCAAAATTTCAGATTGATCAAAATTTCTCGACATCAGTATTTCATTGTTTGAAATCCATTCGACTCACACCTAAAGGTAAAAATTGTTTTCTTGGTTTAGTTGTTGATATATTAGAAAAGGAAATTGAACTATTGGATGTTCAAATTGAATCATATGATTTCGAAGATCCTACATAGTTCTTGGAAACTCTCCCTCCTCCCAAAGAAGAAAAGGTAAGGCTTCCCTTGGATGGTTGTATTAAAGGGCATTTTGATTTACAACAGGGATGTGAAAATCTCCAGCCGAGAGAATATGTTAATGAGTTGGGGCAACAGATAGAATTTGATTTTTATGATCCTATAGCAGCATATATGGAATGTTTTCTTAAGTTGAATGGCAAAACAGATTTCATTTAACAAAGCCAAAGGTATTATGCTTATATATTGCTGGTATAATTTATGTTCTGGTTCAAGAATCGTCAAACAACCTCAACATTACAACAACTGCTTGATTGGTTGATTTTTCACTTTAGTATCACTCGATTTGGTGATTTTGCAGTAGATTCAAGTAGGATAAGTGTGCAATAGGCTTGCTAGATAACCATCCTTCAGCATCTAGTTTACAGTTTGCAGTGTGTGTGTTTTCAATGTTCAGTTTGGTTGTAATTTTTTGACCGTATTGGCCCACATGGTTAGGCACTTGATCTATGGTGCTCTTGAAACCTTGAAGGAGCTTCCATCCCCAATAAGGATGATTTTAGTGTCAATATTTTCATATTACGTTCAGTAATCAAAACTCATCTTTTCATATTCATATTATGGTCTCGCTCAGAAATTTTTGTCATTCAACCAAGGTCCTCATTTAAAAATTTACTTACAGATGGTAGCCCTAGTAAAAAAACCTCACTCACCTACACTCCATATACCTCCCTTGACCTTTTCCCATGCACTCCTAGTTATGTTACCCTTCATTCCCCAACTTCCATGTCACCTCCCACATCCATGTCATTCATTTGTCTCATGATCAGTTGAAACTATGTTTTTTCCTACACGCCACATTTATTTAAAATATGGTTTCCAAACCATTGTGGATGAACTTTCAGAACCTGAAAGATTTTTTTTCTTATAACATCCTCATGTACAAAAACCTCTCTCAATTTTCTAACAACTATCATGGTTTGGGATGTATAGACGATGCTTTACAAACATATTTTCCCAAATTTTCTTGTTTAGTCATACTTTTGCAAAACATATTGTGGCCAATCAGAGATGACTCTTGAGACACTCGAAGATTTTTATGTTCCTAATATGCCAAAGTAAAATAACCTACCTAAGATTTTACACAGTTATTATAAAATGATAGACACATGTACATCTTTACAGCCTATTTTTCGGACTGTGCAAATTCCTATTTCAGTCACCTTTTTGCAAAGAATATTGGGAACAATTGGAGCTTAATTTTTTGAAATTGAGAGTGATTTATCTCAAGAATATATTTATCTACAATAACCTCTCTCACATTTTACAGATCTATCTCAGATTGAGATATACAAAGGGACTCCTAGACCCTATTTTGCAGAATTATGGGAGGAAAATGCTCGAAGACAGTTAGACACCTCATCAACTAAGAGTTTCCATCAAATTTGAATTTCTCTTCCTTGTCAACAAAAATCGATAATGATAGTGCCAAGTAGATACATTTGTTTTTAATGTCCTACATTTCATTTCTATTTTGTGTAAAACAGTTTAGGATATTTGTAAAAAGATCTTGAGATTTTTATCAAGATATTTTAGTTTATAATTTGTATAAATACTTCATCATTTGAAGTAATAAAAGTTTGGACTCCATTGGATATTGTAATAGCTTTCAGACTTTGGCATGGAATGTAGTGAATGAATTTGCAACTATTTTGGTGGGACTCCCATGGCATGGTAATTTGATCTTGTTTCTTCTTCTGTTTCATATGTATGAATGTTTTGTACCTCTCATGATCCATTTCACTCTATGATATGTTGATTTTGAAGGTGTGATAAGAAGAATTCATCTTTGTATGTTTTGTTTTGGGAAAATCATCATAGATTGTTTCATTTCTTCAGTTTAAAAAGAATTCATGACCATCATGCTCTTTTTAGCATCTCACTAGTCTGAACCATCTCATCACTATACTACTAAGTTTAAAGTACCTTGCCTACCTTTCCCATCTGATGTTTTCAATTCAAATTCACTTTGACCTGATCTAGTTCATCCTCTAACCTAATTCACTCATCCTTGTGACTACCCAACCAAATCCAATCAAACAACCCTCTGCACTTTACATCTAACCTAAAACCCTAATCTATCCAGCCCTCTTGGCTATGATCATTTGGAGAGAGCCCTCTCCAGCTCGATAGGGCTAGCTACCAAGTCAAAACATTGGTTTGTGGCTACCTCAAAAGGACTCTTCCACAGACTTGGAGATTTGGAGGAGTGATAACAAGATGATTTTACATGTTATTGATAAAATTAATCATATGTTCAATAGATTTTCTTTGGATGCACACGACGAAAACCAACCTAGATCCATCTTAACTCCAGATTTATAGTGCCGAGAGGGATCAAATCTCTTGAGGTGCAAACCTTTCCTCAAATTTTTCACTAAAAAAAGAGGTTTGCACCTCGAGAGATTTGATCTCTCTCGACACTTGATAGATCTAGAGTTAATATGGATCTAGGTTAGTTTATTTATCTTTGTTTTCATTTTGTGTTATGCTCTTTTTACTTTCTCTTGCAAGGTTAGCATTTTGTTTACCACTTTCCGTTCACTGTGATTGAATGGGTTGAATGAATATATTTGATTGGTTATTTGGGTATTTTAATATGTAACATGTAAAGGTGAACTAATGAATTAAAAATATTTTCAAATGTTTTTACAGTTATAATATGATAAATTTAGGTTTTACATTGGGTATTATTTATTAATTGGTTAACATGTTTTCTAATCACAAATTTATTTGAATCAAATCATATCTAAATAATTCTATAGACTTTAGCTATGATCCAATTACAAGTGAGACTTATCATGTTTACACAACAAAAATTTGTTTGAGTCAAATCTTATTTGGACAATCCATAGATTTTAGTTGTAAGTCAATTAACAATGTGATTTATCTAGGTGAAATAAAATAGGTTTCTTTACAAGTTACAAGTGAGTTGCTAATTTAACCTATTTTTTGTGTCCAATTTTTGTGTCCTTTGTTTAACCAATCCAATCCTAATTTCCTTACAAAATTCTAGTTAACAAATAAGTTTTGATTAATTTGCACTTCAACTTTCCCCTTAACTCATGGTCTTTGAAATTTTGACCACCTCTAAATAGCTAAAAATTTTGCTTCTCATAACTCCTCAATATAAGATTATTCTTGATATGTAACACCTCCATCCTTTACAAAATTATTATTAATAGGTTGTTAATGATGTGAAACTACTTCATATGATATGATTATAGTCAATATGAGAGATGCTATAACGTTTAAGTCTTATTAAACAAAGAAAAAAATGTTCCATTACCATAGCAAAAGATCTTTCCATTTACTATTGCTTATATCAAGATTTTGAATCTCTTTCAACTATCATATTTGAGAAACTTTAAGTAAAAACAATTTTTCTAACAATGTTATCCATTAATAAATTATTTAGACACATTTTTAATCCTTCAAAAATGTTATTGAATATTTTCCTATCGAGATTTTCGATGACATCATCAACTACCACCTTGCCTAATTTAAAAGTTCTATTAATCTAAATGTAGATTTAAAAATTGTCATGAAAATCATAAATATAATAATGCACATCTAAAGTTCTGTAAAATAATTCCACGTTCTGTCATGAGAGAGAGGTCCCTTTTTATTATCAAGGCCCTTTCTTATTAACTTAATTACAAATAGTTTTGTTTTGGAAACATCTTTTCTTTCCTTTTTTATGTTACCCAACTAATGTTCATGAAAAAACTAAATACATATTTTAGAAACATCAAATACATTTATTAGATGTTTATTTCCTCAATATGAGTTGTCTTAGCATTTCTTGGTTGTCACATTCTTCCTTGTTTAATTTTAGAAACATCAACTAAATTTATTAGATGTTTATTTCCTCAATATGAATTGTCTTAGCCTTTCTTGGTTCTCACATTCTTCCTTGTTTAGAGGCCGCAACATCCCTTGCTTCCACCACCACTTCCATTCTGATAATTTTGCTAACCTCTGTCCCATCACCTGTTTTTTTTTTAATTAGGAGGGAACCAAGAAGTAGTAGGGGAATAAGAATTGAAGGAATTGGAGGGAGAGAGGCTGTGAAGTGGCTACATTGAGGGCTTGTAAATGTGGCACAGTCATATTTGCGAAGCTTACGTTATGGGGCAAAAAGTCTAGGGATATCCAAATTCCATGGAGTATAATGTTTGGAATTGTGATTGTGTTAGAAAATCAACTTACCTTGAATAAGTTTAGTAATATATTTATTCATAGCATTGTCTCTATGTTAGAAATCCATTACAAAATCATATTTGTTAGATATTACTTGATATTTATTTGGAGACAAGATTAAAATTCAAACTCGAAAGTTGAAAGCAATTGAGAATTGATTATAACTCTTGATTATTAAGTGCATTACACTTTTGAATGGATAACATTAGCATTGGACAACCTAGTATGAGGGGATGTGTAAAGTTGTCTGTCCATCGGTGCCCCTTGAAAATTAAAATTAAAATTAAAAATTATGTTCTAAATAGAAAAATAATATCGACTATAATTAAAATAAAAATGAATATGTTGTAAGATAATTAGAAGCAAAAAAGTGTGAATTAGATGTTTAAATTTTATACTTTTCAAAAATAATTCAAGAAGAGATTTAAATAAACTATTTGAAGATCTATGTTAACTAATTTATGTATATCAGTTTCACATATCTCTCTCTCTCTCTCTCTCTCTATATATATATATATATATAAAAGGGTTAAGTTTTTGTGGTTAAAATCTTTATTTGGTAATATATATTTTTTATTTACTGTTAGAAAATACAATTTAAACAATGAAAAATAACATATCATATTTTGCACTCTAAAAAAGTTTACATGTGAAGAAATTTGATCTCTCTCTCCTCATATTAGATCGTACTTAAGATGTTGGTTTTATTCTTCAATCAATTTATTTAGTCTATTTTTCCTAAAGTGAACTCATTCTTAAGATTGACTTTTTATCAACTACATTTAGATTCACTCAAACTTAAAAAAAGAGAGACATAGATTACTATATAATAAATTTAACCCTAAACTCCATAGCATTAGATATAAACAAAAACATTAAAAAAATGATAAAAAAATTTAAATTTAAATTTAAATTTAAGATATCGATTGTTATTTGTTTAATTATAAAAACCAAAATAAACTTCTTCGCTTTAAAAAATACTATGAGCCGTCTTCTCGAACCTTTTGGGCAATTGATATAAGGAATTATATGAATGGTAAAGACATTACGTGTCATATCCTTCATTATTTTCTTTATACGTTCAACACATATTCCTTCCTCGTCGTGTCACAGCCACGCAGCACACGAATCAGGAAAAAGTCCCCGTGAAAAGCCAAGCCATCATCAGGGCCAATCGCGTTTGCTTTCCGAGTTGTCTAATGAGGAGGGGAGGAATTGGTTGCATTATTAAAAGTGGTTGGAATTTGTGTAAAAAATTTTAAAATTTTTTATAGAGGTAGTGTTCGAGTTGTGTTTTTGATGGTAGAAATGGATTCAATACTAGACATCTAAAATTCTAAATTTTAACAATTATAACTTGGATTTATAAAAATCTTTACCAAATTTTCTCTTCCATAACTTTCCAGAAATTTCCTCCTCTAGTTAAACAATAACTATGCTTTCTCTATTTTCTAGACCGTCACCGTTCGTCAAGACCGTAATCGGAGATGGAGAATCGACCAAGTGTGGTGCTTAGTGGATAAGCATTCCAGACGTCACATTTTCGGGCTGCTGCTCACCAATAACGTTATGGAGACTCTGACAATCGGGTACGAGAATTGCGTAGGACGATAGCACTACCCGCAGCGAGAGGACGGAATTTGATGGCGAACAATATATATCTGATAGCACTACCCGCAGCAAGGGACGGAATTTGATGGCGAACAATATATATCTGATAGCACTATCCGCAGCGAGGGACGGAATTTGATGCCGAACAATATATATGTGATAGCACTACCCGCAGCGAGGGACGGAATTCGATGGAGAACAATGGCTCCATTAATGGCCCCCGTAGTGGTAGTATATGTCATTAGTCTGATAATGTATTTGGTTAAATGGGATGACTATTCTTTTTGGAGTGATAGCTTTACATATATTAGTTACTGAATTTGATAGGCAATTTGGTTGTCAAATACGTTTTTTTAAAACTGCAAAAAAATGGGTAAAAAAAAAAGTGTGAAAACCAAATTTGAAAGTGTTTTGAAATTCCGAAATTCCAGACCTGCGCGCCACGTATAGTTATCCGACCACATAATTGACATTGACGCTATTCACAGCTTTTGAAGTAATTCAATTCCCTAGTCACGAGACTTACAGGCGTGATGATTTCAATTTAAAAAATTTCAAAAGCATAGGGTTAGGGTCCAGACAACTAATAATGCGTATTAGAATATTTGTTTCTGGAAGAGTGTCCAGGTGCCATGTTCGCTAAATTGTGTCCAGGTGCATTGTTTTATGAAGGGTCGCAATATCGTCTTGACACGGTCAGTATTGTGCGGTATAACGCAATACCAGCTTCATCTTTAAATATAATGGAAGGGCATGTGAAAGGAATTTGTGGTCGAAGAGCAGTGCAGGAGTGCAGGAGTAATGTCAAGTCTAAGCCCAGAAACCAGTCATTTATCAGTATGGAAGTCTCCAGTTCCCTATCTGTTAGGAGGAGTGGGTGCCATGCTCTTTCTCATAACCTTTGCTCTCATTCTTCTAGCATGTTCATACTTCAAGGAGTGTAGTGCAGGCTATTCGGGGCATCAACAAAATAACGGATCAGAGAATCGTGATGCCGATCATGTTGAAGACGGGAAGATTGAGATGGGGGAAGATATGTCAAGCCTTTCAGATGATAAGTACCAAATGAGAGTGATTGTTGTTATGGCGGGGGATGAGAAGCCCAGCTTTATTGCTAAACCGACCAGCATGGCTGTGCATGAAGTTTAAGAACCCCTTGAGAACATATATTGCACTGAGTTTGTCATTCTTGTTTATAGATGATGTAGATATTATCATGAGATAGAGCTGTGAGATAAGTTGAAGTTTATGGGCGTGTACTTATAGATATAGGCCCGGAAATTACATATATGAAAGGAAATTTAGAGGTTGATGTGTAGTATTTTATGTAATGGATAAGGGAGCGATTCAGGCTGCAGTTGCAGCTGCGAAAATATCAGTGCCCTTTGGTATGAGATTTTGTTGTTCGATTTCTATTGAACTGTAAATTGTCAAGTTTTCTGACATTTATAACCTATTATGGTATAGAATGGTGATGGTGTATTGCACATTCAAATTCTAATGTCTGCATCACATTTCACCATATTTACAGGGAATGAAACACTATAACAAATACACTGTCCAAAAATTGTCTTACCGACAAATACACTGTCCAACAAAAGTCTTACCGTGTCCGCCACATGCAGTATCAGTACTTGGGAGGATAACGCTGTTATAAGGGCTAGTTCCATACAATTCCCCCAAGTTCTATGTTTTCAATACCCACTATATTAAAATTCCCATAAGTTCTTTGTTATCAATACTCATTATATTCGCTAAATATTTGAGCGCTCACGTCACGTCACTGTTCTGTAGTCTTATTATGGGTTAACTTTTTGCATTTCTTTTTGTTTATTTTGAATTTATAATCTTTGGCCACATATGTATTGTATCAAAACCCATTATATTACAATTCCCATAAGTTCTTTGTTATCAATACTCATTATATTCGCTAAATATTTGAGCACTCACGTCACGTCACTGCTATGTAGTCTTATTATGGGTTAACTTTTTGCTTTTCTTTTTGTTTATTTTGACTTTATAATCTTTGGCCACATATGTATTATATACAGAGCTTATGTCACTGTAAAATAAAAAATATATATTTGCATGATATTTTTACAATTGTATTAACCAATTTATATCACATAAGTTAAACTACCTAGGAAAGGACAAGTTAAACCAGTGTTTTTTTCCTCTCCCAAAAAAAATGGTGACTGTGCACCTTAGCCGACATATCTCACATAAGTTAACCTGCCAAGGAAATTCAAAGGACGAGTCCAATGCTTCCGACCAAGACAAAAGAGCGGACCAGCTTTATCATGTTTCATTAGGAGGTTGTATATGTGGAAAATTATCGGTTATGCGTTTATTTGTTGTGTATATATTATCTTTGAAACTTACAAACCGCTGTTAATTGCCAGACATAGATTTATTTTTATTTTGTTTAATATTTAATTTTAATTCTCATTATTATAGATTTCTTGCGTACATAAACTTACGTTTATAATTCATTTGAATATATAATTATAAGTTTCGATCGTCACTAAAAAGAAAATTAAATCCAAATTCCACTCTAATAAAATATAAATTCGAAATAAATTTCAAACTTCTCGATTGTAACAACGTCAACACTACTTTCATGAATAATTCGTTTTGAAATTTAACGTCTCGTTTTCTATAAACAACAGTTTTACATTAAAATAAAGTTAAGCAAAATAGACATGACTATTTAAGTTTTAATATTATTATTTTGATTAAAGGTGCATAAAGCAATAATTTTATGACTTATATGTAACTCTCATACTTATATGTAACTCTCACATGTGAGATAGTTACGGTAGGGTAGGCAGTTACTTATCCCTAACTATTTCCAAAAAAATTTATTCTCCAAAAGATCAAGAGGGTAGGTGTAACTGAAATAGGAGAAAGAGGAGAGAAAAGACTGAAGGATAATCTTTATGTTGATATGTTAAACAAAGAATATATGTTATGGCTTGTGAACACCGCATGGTTATATGTTATGGCTTGTGAACACCAGATGTCTATAACAGAAATTGCTAGTCATACTGCATTGAGCAGCAGCTCTGGGGGAGACTCAGCCTTGGAAGTGATTCTCAAGGTTGGGAGGAAGCGAGCTGGACCAAATAGTCGAGTGTGATTTAATTTCCAAGGACAGATAATTATTTTTTTTACTTCTTGAGAGCTAAATGCATATCAAAGAGAAGTACATATGCTAAGTTCTTGAATAGAATTATGTATAATGATAAATAATTGTATGTGTGGAAACATAAGTGGTTAAGTTATTGATTTAAGGTATTCTAAAATAGAACAAGTATTATGCTGGTAGATAGTATAACTTGAAACAGAAGTACTATGCTAGTAAATGATTAGGTACTTGAACAAACACAAGAATGAGTGTCTTGGTACAAAAGTATATAAGCTATGGTATACATGAAACTTGAAACAAGATTATTCATATTATTAAAAGAATTGACTGAACCAGTAAATTTAGAGGACAAATGCTTACCTAAGAACTGAATAAATTGGAAAAACTTGAAGGACAATGTATGTATCCTACTAAATAAGAGCAATAGAACTTCCGAGAGGAATTCTTCCATTAGGTTTACCATAGGCAAACCCTCCTGGATCAGAGTAAAATCCAAAATTACTAATTAATACCAATAATCAAACATATGAGTACTCACGGCCTGAATTTATACTGTAAAAAACAAAATGAAAGGAATACAGTGCAAATATTGTGTTCAAAGAGTCGTCCCTCTATCCACTAATTCACTTAAGCAAGAAAGAGAACGGCCTCAGTTACAAGCCAAACTAAACTGATCTAACAAGATTAAAACAACAACTACAAACTGTAAACGGGGTTATTTCCATGAGCAAATTCAACTAACTGGAAGTGCATAATAACGAATTAAAGAACTAAGGAATGTCACCGAACAATAAAAGTCGAAATTTATATTTGATAAGGGTTTGACAGGAAACATGCTCTAAATTTCCGAACAGGATGCATAAATCTAATGACCGAGAGCAGGAATACCCTCCTCCAATAATAAATGCCAGATAAACCTCCTTCATTTCCAGTATAAATTGTAAACAAAAATTCATTAAAAATCAAAGATAGTGTGTGGACAAGTCTTCAAATCTAGGAAGAGATTTCATATCTGCGAATCTTGTCCTCAAACGAGGAACAAGCGTTGTCATAACTAATTACATTTTTTTCAAGTAAAACCTTGCACCAGAAATTTCCAAGACCAGCATGAAGGGCTTAGACAGAAGCTAAATTGAGTAAATTGATGTAGTCACAAACGAGACGACTCTCTACCTCATATGGCTCAGAAAGTCCCAAAACCCACGTCCAAGAAATGTCTAAAATCAATATCCACGTTACCTGGAGGTAGATGTAAGGGCAGGTCTACAACCTTGGAACCAGCTACTAGAAGGGGACCTCACCATTGAATAACCATCACCGAGCAGTAAGAAGTCTCCCTTGGTACCTTGCAATTACTAGAAAAACAGTTAGAAGGGAGTACAAGTAAATTGTAAGCTTTGAAACCAAAATAAAGGTAGATTAACTGAAAAACACTATACCTAGTTTAGGATTGAACTGCAATGCGGTGCCTCCATAACAAAAGTGATGAAACCTTCCTTCACAGACCTGGCAGATCAAGCGAAGTATTTCATAACTATAACAGAGAATACTAAGTATGACAAAGGTAATGGAATGGTGGATAAGGGTATGAACCTGTAAGTTTTTGAAGCCGAGCTCTGAGCTTGAATAAGAAGCCAAAAGCAAAAGCGAAATCGCTGATAATAACTCATGAACAAACCAACAAGGTAAGTTAAGCCCCATCACTGTTGGATCAAGCTCCACAATAGAGAACCGTAGATGAAGAGGTGTGATAGTCGAGGTGGAGCCAACAACTGGAAAGCTCATTGAATCATCTAGAAATCCTAATCCTGTCAACTCACGGAGAGTGAGGATCAACATTAGGATACCATTAAGAACGGTACTGGGTAGATCTCCATATCAGTAACCCATATTACGTGTAAACCATTGCCAGCAATGCTTGTACGAAAATCAAGACCATATACATATATATATATATATATATATATATATATTCGTTACAAGTGTAATGTGGCAAGATTGTAATAAATAAATTATAGTTATTCGATCAATGTAATGTTGGCACTCATAAACAAGTAAATAAATGCTATGAATACTATTATGCATATGGAAAAGAATTAAAAAAATAAATATTATATTCTGTATGTTTGTTTAGAGATATGACAAGTGGTATAAAAGCGTTGAGCTTACAAAGCTGAGACCTCTGGAAATAGATGACTAATAGTGATTTTGATGTGCACTGAGAGAGAGGAAGAAAGAAACGAAAGCAGCGAGCATGAAGAGAACTGGAGTTACAACCCACAGACCTGTGACAAGAATAGGACCGATGTCTTTTCAAGAAGCGAATCCTTAAATATGGGTACAGGTAGGGGAAGAACCACGCATTACCAACACTACAATCTTGGAAATTGTGCAAGAACTGAAAAATGAGATGGCCTGGCTATGGGCAGATAATGAAAGATTGATGGAGGAGAAGAAAAATATTATGAAGAGCCTAACTGATAGAGAAAACCAGCGACAGCCGATTCCTAGCCTTCAGCACAAAAGAATTACTGGTGAACAATAATTTCGAACAGAGTATTTAGGAATAGAGGGTGGTGAATAAAATTAGGAGGAACAATATGATAATGTATCAAAACACAAAAAGCAAAAAGGACAAAATATAGAAGTGCAAGGAGAATTTCTGAAAATAAAAATGACCCTCTTTGATGGTCAACAAGAAGAGGTAGCTGAAGCCTGACTTATTAATATGAATAAGTACTTTCAGCTGTACGAATACGACCATAAATTAAAGGCTTGCTTAGCCATCTTTCAACAGAAAGGAAGGACCATCTTATTGTTGGAAGAGGTAAAGGCTATGCGTGGAGTGAATGAGTGTATAAATTCCCATTGTAGATCAATAGATTATGCAATATGCTAAAGAAAAATACAAGATCTACTTCTACAACAAACTTGCAGAAGTTTAATCGAATATGAGCAAGATCAAATAGAAAACGTATAATTGAGAATGAGAAATCAATCACACATGAACACAAAAGAATACTCTGGGGAAGCCTCAACTAAAAACGCCAATCACTGTATTATCATACAAGTGGAAATATGTCCAGATTACACAAAGATTTAGCTCATAAGCTATCCAACTCTTAGTACAATCCCTCTACTACTCATAGACAGTCAAAGGCTTCTCACAAACCTTCTCCTCTGCCCTCCAACCCTCCTATTTCCTTGCACAATTTCTCCTAGGGTCCAATGCTGCCACCTATGTGAATTCACCTCTCACACAATACATTAAACTCAATAGTAATTGCGCAGTCTTGAAGGAGATAATTCCTTCTACATTGATGAGTTTTATATATAGGAAATTTCCTCCAACTGATAGTACATTGCCACTTCCTCTGATCTCAACTGGGTATCTGACTGAACTGACATTCATGAGTTATTTATGAAAGAATATTTACTTATCTGAAGAGTAGCAATTACATGCATGCAAGAATTAACTAACTGAACTCGTAATTAGTTCCATAAACTGTTGGAACTAATCTAACTCGACTTAATTGAGTTAACTGAGCTAACTAATTACAACTCAAAACACCTCATCCTCATCTCCTTAACAAAGGGACAAATTCCTCAATCAATGGAGAAACTGTTGCATGTCTTCACAAAGACTTCATGTTTGATTTTCTCCAACTAATTAACTCAAGATGAATTAAATGAATATTTTTACAAATAGCTACTAAGATCAAATTGGAATTTTACTTCTCAATTTTAGTTCAAGGACTAATAAAATTGAAATCCATCCTGAAATGCTATTTATAACAATGCTATTTTTAGCACTTCCATTTTTCATTCGTTGTTGCTATGTCCAACACTGATACCTGAACTTCTATTTATAGCAATGGTAATTTTAGCATTTCTTGTTCCTATTTTCAACAATGAGAAAAGCATAACTTGGGAAACATTTCAAACATATTTTAAGGATAAATGTTTAACTAAGAGATTTTATGATGAAAAGGAAAAGGAGTTTCACAATCTTCGATTGGGTGAGCTGTCTATAGATGAGTTCATAGAAAAATTTACATCCTTGCCTCGATATGTCCCTTACATATGGGAGGAAGAGGCAAAAGTGCAGTGATTTATCAATAGTCTACCACTATTCGTGAAAGAGTGTCTCGAGTTTGATAACTCGGACACCATGGACGAAGTTATACGAAAGGATTGGATATGCTATCAACAAAACAGGCAAAAGGAAGATGTGGGAAAAAGATGGGCTGATAAAAAGAGAAATATGTTTCCATCCAGCAGTAAGGGAAATAAATCAATGATCAAAGAGGTACCCCATAAAGGACAAGAAAACAAAAATATGAATTTGAATCAACTGAGATTTAAACTTCCAAATGAGTCCAAGACTAATGAGCAGTCAACCAGAACTAAAGTGGAAATAGCAGCTAGACCCCCAGTACAATGTTGGGATGTGGAGGACCACACTACGTCAAAAAATGTTGGGATGTGGAGGACCACACTACGTCAAAGAATGTCCATATCACAAGGGAACCAATCAGGTTGCACAGATTCAAGAAGCTTCAACTGTGGGATAAGTGGAAAGAAGCATCCCAAAAATCATTGCTGCCCTTGAAGACCATCAGACAAAATCCCAGCCAACAATGATAGAATTTGAATCTAAAATCTTCGACCAAACTATATATATTTTAATTGATCGAGGAGGTACTTTTAGTTATATTAGCCCCAATATAGTAGAACAATCTTGTTTGCAAGATGTTAAGTTTAAGAGTCCTTGGTTAGTACAACTAGCCATGTGACCAAAGAGAAGGGTGTTGGTCAAGGTGAGCAACTACCCCCTAAAGTTAGCAGGTCAGCATCTGATGACATACCTAAATGTATTACCTTGGAATCCTATGATATCCTAATAGGCGTGGATTCATTAGAAAAGAATTAGTCCCTCATTAACTGTAAAACTAAAACTATTAGCTACATGGATAAAGAAAGAAGGAGGCATGAAATTCAACGAATATTAAGACCTCTAAAATTAAGATCGGCAACAACTTCTTAGTTAGAAAAATGTATTAGAAAAGATTGTCAAATATATGCAATATAGGTTGGATATGCTAATTCCAAGGAAAAATTAGTTTCTTTAGAAAGCATACCTGTAATAGAGAACATCTCGGACATGTTTCCTGAGGAAATTCTAGGACTTCCTCCGAAAAGAGATATAAATTTCACCATTGAGTTGATTACGGGAGCTTCTTCGGTATCTCGAGCTCCTTATCACATGAGTGTAGCGTAGTTGGCAGAATTAAAAATGTAGTTACAAGAACTTCTTTATGAAAAGTACATCCACCCAAGTGTATCACCTTGGGGAGCCCCAGTGCTTTTTGTTAGGAAAAAGGATGGAACCTTGCGAATGTGCATGGATTATCACTAGTTAATAAACTAACCATAAAAAATAAATAGCCTTTACCTCGTATAGACGAGTTGTTCAATCACGTGAGAAGAGCAGCCATGTTTTCAAAGATTGACCATCGTTCAGGTTACCATTAGATTAGAATCAAGAAAGAAGATATATAAAAGACAACCTTTTGAACTTGTTACGGACATTATGAGTTTGTTGTGTTCCCTTTGGACTAACTAATGTACCCACAATCTTCATGTGTCTCATGAACACCATATTCCACGAGTATTTGGATAAATTTGTGTTGATTTTTATCTATGACATTATAATTTATTCCCGAAATATAGGAGAACATAAGGAACATTTCTATATTGATTTTCAAATCTTAAGAGAACATCAACTGTACGCCAAGTACAACAAATATGATTTCTTTAAAGAACAAATCCAATACCTAGGACATGTCATTACGAAGGATGGAATAGTTGTGGAACTGGAAAAGAGAAAAACTATAATGGAATGGCCATTATGAAAATATATGAAGGACATAAGGTCCTTCATGGGTCTAGCCTAGTACTATTGCCGATTTTTTGAAGGATTTTCAAAGGTGGCATATCCCATTACCTCTCTTCAAAAGAAGGGAAAAACTTTTAAGTGGACCATGGAATGTCAAAAGAGTTTTGATCATCTTCAGCAGTTACTTACCTCTAAGCCTATTTTGAGCATTGCAGACCCAAATAAGGATTATGTGGTTTGTACAGACACCAGCAAGGAAGGTGTTGGTGGCATACTGATGCAGGAAGGCAAAGTTATTTCTTATGAGTCTAGGAAGCTTAAGGGGTACAAGAAAAAATATTTAACCGATGACTTAGAACTAAAAACAATCATTCATGCATTAAATATGCGGCGACAATATTTGATGGGTAAGAAATTTGTTTTATGACTAACCATCATAGTTTAATTAATTATTTTAAGAAGCCTACTTTGAATGCTAAGCAAGCTCGTTGGGTCCATTTTCTAAGTGAATTTGAATTTGAAATCAAGAACTTGAAAGGTAAGGAGAATAGGGTTGCGGATGCCTTAAGTCGGAAGGTACACTATATATATGAGGTCTATTTCTGTAAAGTGCAAACTACCTTCAATGATCTGATTAATGAAGCAGCCATGCTAGATCCGAAATATAAATTTTTATGGCAACAAGCTAAAATTTCAAACAACAATGAACAATAGCTAGGATATGAGGTAAATTAGGAAGGTATGTTGATTTATAAATGGAGAATGTATGTACGTAACCAAAAAAATAATAAAAACTTAATTTTAGATTAATATCATAAAATTCTGTATGCAGGTGACCCCAGATACCAGAAGTTAATTACTGCACTTAGAAAGGAATATTTTTGGCCTGGTATGAAAAAGAGGTGGATGAGTATTTGGCTCACTATCTGGAATGTCAGCAAGTGAAAGCAGAACATCATCACGTAGCCGAATTTCTTCACCCATTGCCTATTCTAAAATGGAAATGGGAAACCATTTCCATTGATTTTATCACAGGACTACCTAAGTCTAAAACATAGAATGACTCGATAATGGTGGTAGTGGATAAGTTGAGCAAGTCTTCTCACTTCATACCAGTATAGTCAACCTACAAGGCTGTACAAATTGCTAACATATTCATGCAAACCGTTTTTAGATTACATGGATTACCGAAGATCATAATTTCCGATCGAGATGTAAAATTTACATCAGCTTTCTGGAAGGCCCTATTTGAAGGATTAGGCACACAACTGCATTTTAGCACTGCTTACCACCCTCAAATGGATGGGCAGACTGAGTGATTAAATTAGGAAGTAGAAGACATGGTGCAAAATTATGTAATGCACTAACCATCTAACTGGAAGGATTACTAACATCTAGTAGAATTTGCTTATGACAACGGTTACCATACATCACTAAAAATGAGTTCATTTGAAGTATTGTATGGACGCAAGTGCAAGACACCCTCAAGTTGGGGTGTGTCAGATGATAAATTGATGTTAGGACCGGAGATGTTAAAGGAAATGGAGGAGATGGTTAAAAAACTACATTCCAATTTAAAGGCCGCTCAATACCAACAAAAGAACTTTTTTGATCGAAAAAAAAATTCTAGGAATTTCAAATTGGAGATCATGTTGTTGTTCGTATATGGGCCAACAAAAATACATTACAATGGAGAAGATGTGCTAAATTAGAACCTCGATTCTGTGGTCATTTCCAAATCTTGGCTTGAATTAGACCGGTGGCCTACTACCTCACTTTGCCATGACACATACATGTGCAAAATGTTTTCCATGTTTCTGCGTTATAGATATATATCACATCTATCACATATATCACATAAGTTAGCCGACATATATCACATAAGTTAACTGTGTACCTTAGCCGACATATATCACATAAGTTAAGCTGCCAATGAAATTCGAAGGACGAGTCCAATGCTTCCGACCAAGACAAAAGAGCGGATCAGCTTGATCATGTTTCATTAGGAGGTTGTATATGTGGAAAATTATCGGTTATGCGTTTATTTGTTGTGTATATAATTATATTTGAAACTTACACACTGTTGTTAATGGCCATACATAGATTTATTTTTATTTTGTTTAATATTTAATTTTAATTCTCATTACTATAGATTGCTTGCGTACATAAACTTAGGTTTATAATTCATTTCAATACATAATTATAAGTTTCGATCATCACTAAAAATAAAATAAAATCCAAATTCCACTCTAATAAAATATAAATTCGAAATAAATTTCAAACTTCTCGATTGTAACAACATCAACACTACTTTCACGAATAATTCGTTTTGAAATTTAACGTCTCGTTTTCTATAAACAACAGTTTTACATTAAAATAGAGTCAAACAAAATAGACATCACTATTTAAGTTTTAATATTATTATTTTGATTAAAGGTGGATATAGCAATAATTTTATGACTTATGTGTAACTCTCACATGTGAGATAGTTAGGGTAGGCAGTTACTTATCCCTAACTACTTCCAAAAAGATTTATTCTCCAAAAGATCAAGAAGGTAGGTGTACCTGAAATAGGAGAAAGAGGAGAGAAAAGACTAAAGGATAATATCTGTGTTGATATGTTAAACAAAGAATATATGTTATGGCTTGTGAACACTAGATGGCTATAACAAAGATTGCTAGTCTTACTGCATTGAGCGGGGAGACTCAGGCTTGGAAGTGATTCTCAAGGTTGGGAGGAAGCGAGCTAGACAAAATAGTCGAGTGTCATTTACTTTCCGAGGACAAATAATTATTTTTTTTACTTCTTGAGAGCTAAATCCATATCAAAGAGAAGTACTTATGCTAACTGATAGCAGATTTTTGAATAGAATTATGTATAATGATAAATAATTGTATGTGTGGAAACATAAGTGGTTAAGTTGTTGATTTAAGGTATTCTGAAATAGAACAAGTATTATGTTGGTAGATAGTATAACTTGAAAAGGAAGTATTATGCTAGTAAATGATTAGGTACTTGAACAAAGACAAGAATGAGTGTCTTCTGGTACAAAAGTATATAAGCTATGATATACATGAAACTTGAAACAGGATTATTCATATTATTAAAAGAATTAACTGAACGAGTAAATTTAGAGGACAAATGCCTACCTAAGAACTGAATAAACTGCAAAAACTTGAAGGACAATGTATGTATCCTACAAAATAAGAGCAATAGAACTTCTGAGAGGAATTCTTCCATTAGGTTTACCATAGGAAAACCCTCCGAGATCAGAGTAAAATCCAAAATTACTAATTAATACCAATACTAAAACATATGAGTACTCACGGCCCGAATTTATACTGTAAAAAAAAAAATGAAAGGAATACTGTGCAAATATTGTGTTCAAAGAGCCGTCCCTCTATCCACTAATTCATTTAAGCAAGAAATACAACGGCCTCAGTTACAAACCAAACTAAATTGAGCTAACAAGATTAAACCAACAACTACAAACTGTAAACAGGGTTATTTCCATGAGAAAATTCATCTAACTGGAAGTGCATAATTATGAATTAAAGAACTAAGGAATGTTGCCGAACAATATAAGTTGAAATTTATATTTGATAAGGGTTTGACAGGAAAACATGCTCTAAATTTCCGAACAAGATGCATAAATTTAATGACCGAGAATAGAGCAGGAATACCCTCCTCCAATAATAAATGCCAGACAAACCTCTTTCATTTCCAGTATAAATTGTAAACAAAAATTCATTAAAAATCAAAGATAGTGTGTGGACAAGTCTTCAAATCTAGGAAGAGATTTCATATCTGCAAATCTTATCCTGAAACGAGGAACAAGCATTGTCATAACTAATTACATTTTTTTCAAGTAAAACCTTGCACTAGAAATTTCCAAGACCAGCATGAAGGGCTTAGATAGAAGCTAAATTGAGTAAATTGATGTAGTCACAAATGAGACGACTCTCTACCTCATATGGCTCAGAAAGTCCCAAAACCCACTTCCAAGAAAAGTCTGAAATCAATATGCACGCTACCTGGAGGTAGATGTAAGGGCAGGTCTACAACCTTGGAACCAGCTACTAGAAGGGGACCTCGCCATTGAATAACCATCACCGAGCAGTAAGAAGTCTCCCTTGGTACCTTGCAATTACTAGAAAAACAATTAGAATGGAGTACAAGTAAATTGTAAGCTTTGAAACCAAAATGAAGGTAGATTAACGGAAATACCCTATACCTACTTTAGGATTGAACTGCGATGCGGTGCCTCCATAACAGAAGTGATGAAACCTTCCTTCACAAACCTAGCAGACCAAGCGAAGTAGTTCATAACTATAACAGAGAATCCTAAGTATGACAAAGGTAACAGAATGGTGGGTAAGGGTATGAACCTATAAGTTTTTGGAGCCGAGCTCGGAGCTTGAATAAGAAGCCAAAAGCAAAGCGAAATGGCCGATAACAACTCATGAACAAACCAACAAGGTAAGTTAAGCCCCATCACTATTGGATCAAGCTCCGCAGTAGACAACCGTAGATGAAGAGGTGTGATAGTCGAGGTGGAGCCAACAACTGGAAAGCTGATTGAATCATCTAGAAATCCTAATCCCGTTAGCTCACAGAGAGTGAGGATCAACATTAGGATTCCATTAATAACATGGTACTGGGTAGATCTCCATATCAGTAACCGTATTACGTGTAAACCATTACCATCAATGCTTGTATGCAACTCAAGACCATATATATATATATATATATATATATATATATATATATATATATATATATATATATATATATATATATATATATATATATATATATATATATATATATATATATATATATATATATATAAATTCGTTAGAAGTGTAATGTGGCAAGATTGTAATAAATCAATTATAGTTATTCGGTCAGTGTAATGTTGGCACTTATAAACAAGTAAATCAATGCTATGAATACTATTATGCATATGGAAACGAATTAAAAATAAATAAATAAATATTATATTCTGTATGTTTGTTTAGAGATATGACAAGTGGTATAAGAGCGCTTAGCTTACAAAGCTGAGACCTCTGTAAATAGATGACTAATAGTGATTATAATGTGCACTGAGAGAGAGAAAGAAAGAAACGAAAGCAGCGAGCATGAGGAGAACTTGAGTTACAACCCACAAACCTGTGTCAAGAATAGGACCGATGTATTTTCAAGAAGCGAATCCTTAAATATGGGTACAGTTAGAGGACAAACCACGCATTCCCAACACTGCAATCTTGGAAATTGTGCAAGAACTGAAAAATGAGATGGCCTGGCTACGGGCAGATAATGAAAGGTTGATGGAGGAGCAGAAAAATATTATGAAGAGCCTAACTGATAGACAAAACCAGCGACAGCCGATTCCTAGCCTTCAGCACAAAAGAATTACTGTTGAACAATAATTTCGAACAGAGTATTTAGGAATAGAGGGTGGTGAATAAAATCAGGAGGAACAATATGATAATGTATCAAAACACAAAAAGCAAAAAGGACAAAATATAGAACTGCAAGGAGATAATCTGAAAATAAAAATGACCCTCTTTGATGGTCAACAAGAAGAGGTAGCTGAAGCCTGACTTATTAATATGAATAAGTACTTTCAGCTGTACGAATACGACCATAAATTAAAGGCTTGCTTAGCCATCTTTCAACAGAAAGGAAGGACCATCTTATTGTTGGAAGAGGTAAAGGCTATGCGTGGAGTGAATGAGTGTATAAATTCCCATTGTAGATCAATAGATTATGCAATATGCTAAAGAAAAATACAAGATCTACTTCTACAACAAACTTGCAGAAGTTTAATCGAATATGAGCAAGATCAAATAGAAAACGTATAATTGAGAATGAGAAATCAATCACACATGAACACAAAAGAATACTCTGGGGAAGCCTCAACTAAAAATGTCAATCACTGTATTATCATACAAGTGGAAATATGTCCAGATTACACAAAGATTTAGCTCATAAGCTATCCAACTCTTAGTACAATCCCTCTACTACTCATAGACAGTCAAAGGCTTCTCACAAACCTTCTCCTCTGCCCTCCAACCCTCCTATTTCCTTGCACAATTTCTCTTAGGGTCCAATGCTGCCACCTATGTGAATTCACCTCTCACACAATACATTAAACTCAATAGTAATTGCGCAGTCTTGAAGGAGATAATTCCTTCTACATTGATGAGTTTTATATATAGGAAATTTCCTCCAACTGATAGTACATTGCCACTTCCTCTGATCTCAACTGGGTATCTGACTGAACTGACATTCATGAGTTATTTATGAGAGAATATTTACTTATCTGAAGAGCAGCAATTACATGCATGCAAGAATTAACTAACTGAACTCGTAATTAGTTCCATAAACTGTTGGAACTAATCTAACTCGACTTAATTGAGTTAACTGAGCTAACTAATTACAACTCAAAACACCTCATCCTCATCTCCTTAACAAAGGGATAAATTCCTCAATCAATGGAGAAACTGTTGCATGTCTTCACAAAGACTTCATGTTTGATTTTCTCCAACTAATTAACTCAAGATGAATTAAATCAATATTTTTACAAATAGCTACTAAGATCAAATTGGAATTTTACTTCTCAATTTTAGTTCAAGGACTAATAAAATTGAAATCCATCCTGAAATGCTATTTATAACAATGCTATTTTTAGCACTTCCATTTTTCATTCGTTGTTGCTATGTCCAACACTGATACCTGAACTTCAATTTATAGCAATGGTAATTTTAGCATTTCTTGTTCCTATTTTCAACAATGAGAAAAGCATAACTTGGGAAACATTTCAAACATATTTTAAGGATAAATGTTTAACTAAGAGATTTTATGATGAAAAGGAAAAGGAGTTTCACAATCTTCGATTGGGTGAGCTGTCTATAGATGAGTTCATAGAAAAATTTACATCCTTGCCTCGATATGTCCCTTACATATGGGAGGAAGAGGCAAAAGTGCAGTGATTTATCAATAGTCTACCACTATTCGTGAAAGAGTGTCTCGAGTTTGATAACTCGGACACCATGGACGAAGTTATACGAAAGGATTGGATATGCTATCAACAAAACGGGCAAAAGGAAGATGTGGGAAAAAGATGGGCTGATAAAAAGAGAAATATGTTTCCATCCAGCAGTAAGGGAAATAAATCAATGATCAACGAGGTACCCCATAAAGGACAAGAAAACAAAAATATGAATTTAAATCAACTGAGATTTAAACTTCCAAATGAGTCCAAGACTAATGAGCAGTCAACCAGAACTAAAGTGGAAATAGCAGGTAGACCCCCAGTACAATGTTGGGATGTGGAGGACCACACTACGTCAAAAAATGTCCCTATCACAAGGGAACCAATCAAGTTGCATAGATTCGAGAATCATCAACTGTGGGATAAGTGGCAAGAAGCATCCCAAAAATCATTGTTGCCCTTGAATACCATCAGACAAAATCCCAGCCAACCATGATATAATTTGAATGTAAAATCTTCGACCAAACTATATATATTTTAATTGATCGAGGAGGTACTTTGAGTTATATTAGCCCCAATATAGTAGAACAATGTTGTTTGCAAGATGTTAAGTTTAAGAGTCCTTGGTTAGTACAACTAGCCATGGGGGCAAAGAGAAGGGTGTTGGTCAAGGTGAGCAACTACTCCCTAAAGTTAGCAGGTCAGCATCTGATGGCATACCTGAATGTATTACCCTTAGAATCCTATGATATCCTAATAGCCATGGATTCATTAGAAAAGAATTAGTCCCTCATTAACTGTAAAACTAAAAATATTAGCTACATGGATAAAGAAAGAAAGAGGCATGAAATTCAATGAATATTAAGACCTCTAAAATTAAGATCGGTAACAACTTCTTAGTTAGAAAAATGTATTAGAAAAGAATGTCAAATTTATGCAATATAGGTTGGATATGCTAATTCCAAGGAAAATTTAGTTTCTTTAGAAAGCATACCTGTAATAGAGAACTTCTCGGACATGTTTCCTGAGGAAATTCTAGGACTTCCTCCGAAAGGAGATATAAATTTCACCATTGAGTTGATTCTGGGAGCTTCTCCGGTATCTCGAGCTCCTTATCACATGAGTGTACCGTAGTCGGCAGAATTAAAAATGCAGTTACAAAAACTTCTTGATGAAAAGTGTATCCACCCAACCGTATCACCTTGGGGAGCCCCAGTTCTTTTTGTTAAGAAAAAGGATGGAACCTTGCGAATGTGCATGGATTATCACTAGCTAATAAACTAACCATAAAAAATAAATACCCTTTACCTCGTATAGACGAGTTGTTCAATCATGTGAGAGGAGCAGCCATGTTTTCAAAGATTGACCTCTGTTCAGGCTACCATTAGATTAGAATCAAGAAAGAAGATATAGAAAAGACAACCTTTTGAACTCATTACGAACATTATGAGTTCGTTGTGTTCCCTTTGGACTAACTAATGCCCCCACAACCTTCATGTGTCTCATGAACACCATATTCCACCAGTATTTGGATAAATTTGTGTTGATTTTTATCTATGACATTATAATTTATTCCCGGAATATAGGAGAACATAAGGAACATTTCTATATTGTTTTTCAAATCTTAAGAGAACATCAATTGTACGCCAAGTACAACAAATGTGATTTCTTTAAAGAACAAATCCAATACCTAGGACATATCATTACGAAGGATGGAATTGTTGTGGAACTGGAAAAGAGAAAAACTATAATGGAATGGCCATTACGAAAAGATATGAAGGACATAAGGTCCTTCATGGGTCTAGCCTAGTACTACAACCGATTTGTTGAAGGATTTTCCAAGGTGGCATATCCCATTACCTCTCTACAAAATAAGGGAAAAACTTTTAAGTGGACCATGGAATGTCAAAAGAGTTTTGATCATCTTAAGCAGTTACTTACCTCTAAGCCTATTTTGAGCATTGCAGACCCAAATAAGGATTATGTGGTTTGTACAGACACCAGCAAGGAAGGTGTTGGTGGCGTACTAATGCAGGAAGGCAAAGTGATTTCTTATGAGTCTAGGAAGCTTAAGGAGTACAAGAAAAAATATTTAGCCTATGACTTAGAACTAAAAACAATCATTCATACATTAAATATGTGGCGACAATACTTGATGGGTAAGAAATTTGTTTTAATGACTAACCATCATAGTTTAATTAATTATTTTAAGAAGCCTACTTTGAATGCTAAGAAAGCTCGTTGGGTCCATTTTCTAAGTGAATTTGAATTTGAAATCAAGAACATGAAAGGTAAGGAGAATAGGGTTGCGGATGCCTTAAGTCGGAAGGTACACTATATATATGAGGTCTATTTCTGTAAAGTGCAGACTACCTTCAATGATCTGATTAATGAAGTAGCCATGCTAGATCCGAAATATAAATTTTTATGGCAGCAAGCTAAAATTTCAAACAACAATGAACAATAGCTAGGATATGAGGTAAATTAGGAAGGTATGTTGATTTATAAATGGAGAATGTATGTACCTAACCAAAAAAATAATAAAGACTTAATTTTAGATTAATATCATAAAATTATGTATGCAGGCGACCCCAGATACGAAAAGTTAATTACCGCACTTAGAAAGGAATACTTTTGGTCTGCTATGAACAAAGAGGTGGATGAGTATTTGGCTCACTATTTGGAATGTCAGAAAGTGAAGGTAGAACATCGTCACCTAGCCGAATTTCTTCACCCATTGCCTATTCTAAAATGGAAATGGGAAACCATTTCCATTGATTTTATCACATGACTACCTAAGTCTAAAACATAGAATGACTCAACAATGGTGGTAGTGGGTAAGTTGAGCAAGTCTTCTCACTTCATACCAGTACAGTCAACCTACAAGGATGTACAAATTGCTAACATACTCATGCAAACCGTTTTTAGATTACATGGATTACCGAAGATCATAATTTCCGGTCGAGATGTAAAATTTACAACAGCTTTCTGGAAAGCCCTATTTGAAGGATTAGGCACACAGCTGCATTTCAGAACTTCTTACCACTGTCAAATGGATGGGTAGATCGAGTGATTAAATCAAGTAGTAGAAAACATGGTGCAAAATTATGTAATGCAGTAACCATCTAAATGGAAGGATTACTAACATCTAGTAGAATTTGCTTATGACAATGGTTACCATACATCACTAAAAATGAATCCATTTGAAGTATTGTATCGACACAAGTGCAAGACACCCTCAAGTTTGGGTGCGTCAGATGATAAATTGATGTTAGGACTGGAGATGTTAAAGGAAATGGAGGAGATGGTTAAAAAATTACATTCTAATTTAAAGGCCACTCAAGACCAACCAAAGAACTTTGTTGATCGAAAAAAATTCTAGGAATTTCAAATTAGAGATCATGTTGATGTTCGTGTATGGGCCAAGAAAAATACATTACAATGGAGGAGATGTGCTAAATTAGAACCTCTATTCTGTGGTCATTTCAAATCTTGGCTTGAATTCGACGGTGGCCTACTACCTCGCTTTGCCATGCCACATACATGTGTAGAATGTTTTCCATGTTTCTATATATATATATATATATATATATATATATATATATATATATATATATATATATATATATATATATATGATCCCAAACATATCATCAATTGACAAGATATATAGGTAATAAGATCCTGAATAAATATTGCCAAGGCAAATCGGTAGGGAAAGAGACTGACTTTTTTTTTTTGGTTTTTCTGTAGGTCGAACCAATAGGCAAGTTCTCAATTGAACCCCTAATTATACTCGATCAAAGAAATGTAATGTTTTGAAAATGAGTTATAACCCAAGTTAAAGTGTAGTGCCAACAATTTGGGCTAGAGGAGGCCACCTGGGAGGATGAAAAAGTTTTGAGGGAAGCTTATCCAAATCTATTTACAGTAGAAAAACATTGGGACGATGTTTAATGTTGGGGAAGGAAGTGTGATGACCCCAGTACTTGTAAATATTTAATTATTGTAGTTAAACAAATTGGACATGACTATTTAAGTTTTAATATTATTATTTTGACTAACGGTGCATAAAGTGCTAATTTTATGACATATATGTAACTCTCACATGTCAGATAGTTAGGCTAGGTGGTTACCTATCGCTAACTACTTCCAAGAAGATTTATCCTCCAAACGATCAAGAGGATAGGGTTACCTGAGATAGGAGAAAGAGGAGAGAAGATACTAAAGGATAATATTTGTGTTGATATGTCAAACATAGTTTATATGCTATGTCTGGTGAAGACCAGATGGCTATGACAAAGACTGTTATTCTTACTGCATTGAGCAACAACTCGGGGAGAGACTCAAGCTTCGAAGAGAGTCTCAAGGTTGGGAGGAAAATTCAGTAAATTATTGTTGTTCTAGACCAAATAGTCACCTATGATTTAATTTCGGAGGATAGATAAGTGTTTTTTTTACTTCTTGAGAGTTAAATGCATATCAAAGTGAAGTACTTATGCTGACTAATAATAGATTCTTGAATAGAATTATTTATACTGATAAATAATTGTATGTATGGAAACAAAAGTGGTTAAGCTATTGATTTAAGGTATTCTAAAATAGAACAAGTATTATGATGGTAGATAGTATAACTTGAAACAAGAGTATTATGATAGTAATTGATTAGATACTTGAATGAAGAAAAGAATGAATATCTTCTCGTCAAAATTATATAAGCTATGGCATACATGAAACTCGAAACAAGATTAGACATATTACTAAAAGAATTGATTAAACCAGTAAATTTAGAGGACAAACGCATACCTAAGAACTAAATAAACTAGAAAATCTTGAAGCACAATGTGTGTATCCTACTAAATAAGAGCAACAGAACTTTTGAGAGGAATTCTTCCTCTAGGGTTACCATCGGCAAACCCTCAGGGGGTCAGAGTAAAACTAAAAATTACTAAATACTACCAAGAATTAAACATATGAGTACTCAGGACCCAAACTTTTACTATCAAAAAAAAGGAAAGGAATATAGTGGAAATAATGGGTTCGAAAAGCTGTCCCTCTGTCCACTAATTCATTTAAACGGGAAAGAGAATGGTCTCGGTTGTGAGTTGTACTTAACTAATCTAAAAGATTAAACCAACAACTACAAACTGTAAGCAAGGTTATTGCCATAAGCAAATCCACCCAACTGGAAGTGCATAATAATGCATTAAAGAACTAAGGAATGTTGTTGCACAGTAAAAGTTGAAATTTACATTTCATAAGGGTTTGAGAGGAAAACATGCTCTAAATTTCTGAACAACATGCATAAATTTAGCAACAGAGAATAGAGCAAGAATACCCTCCTCCTATGATAAACATCAAATAAACCTCTTTCATTTCCAGTATAAATTAGAAGATAAAAATTAATTAAAAGTCAAAGATAATCTCTAGGCAGGTCTTCAAATCTAGGAAGAGATTTCATATATGTGAATCTTGTCCTCAAACAAGGAATAAGCACTGTCATAACTAATTACATTTTTTTCAAGTACGACCTCACACCAAAAATTGCCAAAGTCAACATGAAGGCCTTAGGCAGAAGCTAAACTAAGTAAATTGATGCAGCCATAGAGGAGAGTACTCTCTGCCTCTTATGGCTCAGAAAGACCCAAATCCAAGAAAACTATGAAATCAATATCCACGGTACCTGGAGGCAGAAGTAAGGGTGGGTCTGCAACCTTGGAACTAGCTATCAAAAGGGGACCTTGCCATTGAATAACCATCACTGAGAAGTAATATGTCTCCCTTGGTTCCTTGCAATTACTAGAAGAAATGTTAGAAGGGACGATGAGTAAACTGTATGCTTTGAAACCAAAATAAAAGTAGATAAACAGAAATATCCTATACCTGGTTTGGGATTGAACCACGATGCAAGGCCTCCATAACGGAATTGACGAAACCCTCCTTCACAAACATAGCAGATCAAGTGAAATATTTCATAACTATAGCAGAGAATCCTGAGTATGGAAAAGCTAATGGAATGCGGGGTAAGGGTATGAACCTCGTATGAACCGCTAAGTTTCCGGAGTCGAGCTCAGAGCCAGAATACGAAGCCAAAGACAAAGAGAAATGGCAGATAACAACTCACGAGCAAACCAATAAGGTAATTTAACGCCCATCACCATTGGATTAAGATCTGCAGTGGAGAACCATAGATGAAGAGGTGTGATAGTCAAGGTGGAGGTTGTAGCTGGAAAGCTCCTTGAATCATCTAGAAATCCTAATGTTGCCAGCTCACGGAGAGCCGGGATCAACATTAGAATTCCATTAATAACATTGTACTGGTTACATCTCCATATCAGTAACCCGTATTACATGTAAACCATTTCCATCATTGCTTATACACAAATCAAGACCATATATATATATATATATATATATATATATTATAATATAAATATATAATATAAATAAATATATATTTATTATATAATTTTGGAACTTTAAGCAAGCAAAACAATGCTATAAATACTATTATGCGATTAGTGTAATTTAATGGAACTTATAAACAAGCAAAACAATGCTATGAATACTATTATGGAAATGCTAAATAATTAAATTCTAATAAAAAATATTAAAACACTGTAATTAGTGATATGACAGGAAAGCGCTAACAATATTCTCATAAAAATACTACAACACTGTAATTAGTGTATGAATCAATGACTAAAAGGGGTGTACACATAAATAGATGATAAGTAAGAAGCTGCTAATTATCTCTTTCATCTTCATCTAAGTAAGAAGCTGCTAATTATCTCTTTCATCTTCATCACCATGGTCGAGGTGTCTGGGTAACACTTTGTTCTATTACAATTTGATGAGCGGAAGTGCTTCAACAATTTACTTAGCAAGTTCATATAATATCATTCATCTTCAGTTCCATATTACATGACACACTCAAGGTTCTCATAAGTGGTTTTCTTTGACTTGATTGACTATGTAGGCTAATTCTATTTATCCTTCACTAAAATATAATAGGTGGCGTCTTTTTCCGAGATTTGTATGCCAATTTCTAGTGTCTCTGAGAAGCAATTTTTCTCCACTCATAGAAATGATTAATGATGCTTGCATCTTATCGAGAATAAGTTTTGCTCCACTCATATAAATTATTTATGGTGCTTGCATTGCATTAGAGTGAGTAGGGACATGATCTTCCCAAATCTCCAATTCCTTTCGTTTGCTTTTGCACCTTTAGGGGCAATTTCTAGTTCTACTAATTTTTTAAAGTCATTTTTCTATATACCATAAAAAATTATAAAGAATAAAAGATATTTTTTATTATATTATGATAATTTAAAATAATAATTATTACTTTTATACTACAACATTCTATTGTTATGAATCTCATATGTCACTAGCTATATAAATATTTAGTCATATTTCATAAGCGTTAAGTCTCTACCATCCAAATGATAATTAAATTAAAATTTTGGAAGGCTTGTTTTCAAATAGACAAGATTATATGATTAATTATTATTGGGCATTACGTAAATCCTCGTAGTATCTATATTGGAGAAACAATTCCAATTACAATAATCTAGGATTCTCTTGTTTCTTAGATTCAGAAATGATATTTGTCAATCTTCCATTGCTCTGCACTTGAATCTTCATTCTACCTACACTACTTGGTTATATTTACTATCTTTTTTCTTGCTTGCCATTGCAGTCTCCTCGGCTTGCTTGGATTCGTGAATATTACATACATGCAATTTTTATGCTAATTACCATAAATGACACAAGCATCAAAATTCATTTAATCTAGGTTTGATTGACATCCCGCAATTAAGATTGTTTCCATCAAGCTATCTTTTATAGGAGTAAATCCTGAATTACTCATTTCTTCTGTTATGTTTTTAATCCAGAAAATGTATTCAGACATTCTTATAATTTTTGTTGAAGCAACTTTAATGGAAAATTTACTTGTTTTGTTTCAAATTGCATATCAAAGAGATCTCTAAAATTTTTCCAAGCATTCCAAAGACATTATGCATTCTCTATATTAGCATACATTTTTTCGTTTACCAAAAATTTTATTAATGCAAAAGCTTTTTCATCTTTAAGTTCCCACTTAGCCCCAAAAAAACAAAAAATCAACATTGGTGGGTTTATTAGGTTCCACATCATCACTGCATATGTCTCTCCATAACGTATTATAAATTAGAGCGATTTCCATATGACGTTTCAATATATGTAGTTCTTTGAGCTTTCAAGCTTCTTAGTCTCAGAAAATAAATTAACAAGCATTAACATTGTAAATGGTTTAGTGTAAAAAATAAAAAAATATGCGGGAAATGAGGAAAAGATGCAAGTACCATGCAAAGAAAAAAAAAAACACACCACACACGATGCAATAAAGGACTATTGGGGCTTGGCCATGACCCTGACATAATCTCCTAGAAACAAAATTCTTTTATTAAACTTTGTACTCAGATCTAATTAATTCTTTTATAAATTGATTGCAATTGAGATTTTAAATCTCTTCAATTTGACACTTTAAAATATGCTCTTGTATTAATTCACATCAATTTGTACTTTCATAGTTCCCCTTCAAAGTAATTTTTTTTTCAAATACATCAATTTAATGGTGCAGCACTTTAGGCTTTAACTTCACCTCTAGAAAGAAATACTAATTCAAATTATGCAAGTCTCCGCATTTTATAAAGTTATATATACTTCGAAAAGTATCACATAAAAAATTTATAAAATTCTTTAAACCTTTTGCATTTCTTAACTCTTGTGCTTATACTTGTTTTATATGCACACCAAATTTGATGCGACACTTCTCATACATTTTAAATTTACTAAAATCAAGGATTAAATCTGTGAGTATTCTGATGGCTATATCGTATCCTGAGTATATGAGAATGGCGTAGATTTTGAAGAATATCAAGTGCTCAAGCAGAACTCTTTGGATAATATGGTGAAAAACTCGGCTTTGACGGTCATTTCTTCCGTTTTGAGTCCGTCCTAAAAACCTTAAGTGCCATAAACTCTAATTTTTTTCAGAAGAAAAAAACCATATATATTATATTACGGGAAATATAATGTCGATGAATACAGCCTAACTGAATTGCCTGGAGACCCACGTGCCATAAACTCTAGTTAGCCTTTAGAGTATTTTCATTAATCGGCCATTAGAAATAAATGCCTCTAGGATTTGCACATTCAAGCCAGAGAACATGGATTTACAGCTAAATACTCAGGCAAATAATCTGAAGTTTGCAATACAGAATAAAATAAACTTAAACGCCTTCATATTCAGGCATTTAATTAAAAAATCTTTCAGCGCTGAATGTGAACGTTCAAAGCCTTATCGTTACAGAAAAACCACCACGCGCAGGAATTGGAAGTTCACCTTTAACAGTCATTGCTTTAGCTGTCCCTGGACGCCAATCATCCTCTGCTGTGCATTTCGAAGCTAGAGAACATGAATTCTTAGATAAAGAATCAAGGAAGCTGTCTCAAAACTATGACGGTTTGGCTCCGATATTTTTTTAATAAAAATCTCTGGAAATGTCCACTGGAAGTGGGATTACGCATGGAGATTCGGCAGTCATTATTCTCAAGATTTATGTATGGGATTACGCATGGAGGTTCGCCAGACATTCTTCTCAATATTTATGTACCCTTTCCCTCGGGTGGAAGATTTATGGATCCAGAAAAGTTCAAAGAATTGGGTCAGGCTTATGACGTCTCGAGCGATCCCGATTGAAGGGAAAAGTAAGATGAAATAACGTAATATGAAAACTACACGAAAGATCTTCAGATTTTTAACAATTCTATGCAGCATAAAAATATGAATGTCAATTTTCATTTCCTAAATACCACACTATTATAGAACCAATGCAGTTTTCCAAAAGCTTGCAAGGCTGGAATTCGTCTGGAATTCATCTTCTCCTCTTTACATTAATGGTATCATTGTAACATTGACACCATTGTAACATTGACACCGAAATGATAATAGAAGTGTCCTCATAATTTTTAAATAAACTTATATCCTAAACTCAATTGGTTATGAGAAAGTTATCACAAATAACAAGCGTTTACTTACATTAAATACAATAGTGACAATTTTCTAGTTTTAATAGTAAATAACAATTGTTTTTCTAGGTTTACTGATAATATAAAAAAACCTAAGTAATATTTTCTATGGATGTGAAAGTTTTCGTGTAATATATCTAGAGATTCCTACGAAAGGATAGAAAAGAATCAATTTTTTTATAATTTATACTCTCAAAATCACTGACAACATATCTTATCCTATCTTCCTTATAGAATCATACCTTTCTTTCTTTACCACAAAAATTACGAATAGGTGCAGATATGAGAACATGCTTTCGTTGAAGCATGGATAACATAAACATGTTCATTCTTGGATAAAACATTAGGGAATAAAGAAAAAGATCATGTTGTAAAATAAGGATAACTCTCAAAATATTAATACATTTAAATTTAAGGACAAAACTATTATTCTAGAAAAAGTTGAAATGAAAAATATAAAAATGAAAATATTATAAGGATATGATCAAATAGTAATCTATCAAGTAAAGAAGTGTCTCTATTTTCCCAGGGTAAAGAAGAAAATCAATATTATTTAAATAAGAACAAATTATCATTAACTCCATAATAAAACACTCAACAATTTCAAAGGTGCCAAGCCATGGAAGAGTTTGTCGTCCTTATTACACTAAGAAAGATGAAGATGTGACACACTCTATCTTAGACTATCCAACATATAGATAAATAAAATCGCATTTCCAAAAGTTTTGTCACATAGAAAGAGCGTAAATAGATCCAAATAACACAATTTTAAATTCTTAAAGTTATTTAGATAAAATTTAATTTAAATACACATTAATCATCATTATAAAAATATTTTTAATTTCCATATGGTAGATGAAAAATTAGTATACATTTATATTATTAATAATTTGAATAAACTTAATTGCTAAAATCATTTCTTTATTATAAAAAACTATGAACAATACAAGTTAAGTTCATTATATCGTATCTCAAAATATGAAAAAGTGAAAACCCCCCCACACACACACACATATATATATATATAGACTTTGATAGTTGTGTCTATTTCAAAATACGCCTTTTAGAATTCTAATTTAATTATCAATAATTCTTAGATGAATGGTAAGTATTTAACCTCCATGAAATATTTGAGGATATATTATTTTGAAATTATAATTTCATTATCAATAAGTGGTTGGTAGGCGTTTAATCTCCATAAAATATTCTTGCATATTCTTAGTAATAATATCGAATGTTGATATTTATGTGAAAAGTACTTATTCAATTTATGCCATTTAATTTAAATTGATTAATTAAAAAAACGTGTGAATATGTGCCATATAACCAGATTTATAGTTGTTTGGGCATGTGGCATTAGTAAGTTATAATATTGGTCTATGATATTGTAACAAATCCTATTAATAGGTTAAAAACCTCCAAAATAAGATGAGAGTGAATCTCCATGGTTAACAATCTTCTTACATACATGCTTTTTCAATGTATATATATTTAACTCACATATTAATTATTTTTATATTAATAATAACAATAATCATAATTTGAAATAAAATTATAATTTAGTTAATTAGGTAGAGTGGTGTGTCTATTTTGGAATATGATTTCCATAATTTTGATTCACTCATAAATAATTATTTGGTAGATGGTAGGGATTCAACTTCCATGAATATTCTAGAATATTAGTAGCCACGGATTAAAGGTTGAGATTTATCTACAAAGTAATTCTGCCATTTTTTCTCTTTCAATTAAATTGACTAACTAATAAAATATCATATGATTAACTATGATACTAAATGAGTTATGGTTTATTATGCATGTGGTATTGGCTCCTGATACTGTAAGAAAGCCTATTTACAGTGTTAAAATTCTCGAGGGTAATGTGAGGAAAAATATCCATACTTAAAGATCTTGTTACTTCTATATATATATATATATATATATATATATATATATATATATATATATATATATATATATATATATATATAGAAAATAAAAATATACTTTAGTTAATCTATCATGAATAAATTATTTTAATTGCTGTTATAGATCAATGTTTATGAAGGTTTATTAGTTTTTTATTCACCTAGGTTCATATGGCCTATTATAGTAAGGTTGAAACAATAGGCATTCCATTAGAGTTTAGGATCCTCGCTAAAATTTCTAATGGTCTATGGATGTCTCGATCATAGAATAAACTACGAGTTTCTAATATATGTAGCATGCATACTGTTACATATATCTAAAGAGATACATTTTTAACTTTTAGTTTAAGTATTTAATTATGTTGATACAATTTTCTTTTTGAAAATGGTCAGGCCAACCATTTGTCTACCCTTTCGTCTTTGGGCTGACATCTATTCTGCGTGTTGAGAATGACATTTGTCCCATGGTATCAGGAGGTAAGCATTTCTCCCTTCTACTAATTGAATTCCATTGTTCATAATTTCAGAAGAAACCAATAAGATTGTATTCTAATAAACTATCCAGGTTTATTTTGTAGCATCAACAGCTCCTCGTTATGCATATCACAATTGATATTACAATGCCTGGTTAGCATATGACTACATTGTCGTATGTCTTTGTACCAACATATTATTTTTATAAAAGAATGCACCTGAGTTTAGCATGTGTAGATTGCGAAGGGAATTAATTATTAGGGTGTTTACGCAATGCATTATATTAGATATCATTTTGGGATTCAACTGTGTTAAGTAAGTCATTCTCGTAAGAGCATTTCTATGAGAGGTAGCTGTAATTGACTAATTTCTCATGATTTTTGAATAGTTCACTTAACACTCATCGCATCAGGTGATGCTCATAGGGGTGAAGAAGTGGGATTAAAAATAGTGAAATAAATCACATAGCGTCAATCATCACTTCTGGGGCTTGCACTCGGTAACTAGGACTTCCTGGGAGGTCACCCATCCCAGATTGCCTATAGTTCAAGCGCGGTGAACTGTGGAGTTTTCCCCATAATAAAGCCCACTTAGCTTGCCACCCCATTTGAAAAACCTTAGCAACTATTGTGGCTCATGAACCATTCAAGTAGAGATCCCTTCACTCTTTTTGAATTTAAGTATTAGGCAGTTTACGCAACGGATTATATTTTTGGGATTCAACTGCGTTAAGTAAGTAATTCACATATGACGATTTCCATGAGAATTAATGTTGTTGTCCTCATACCATATTTCTAATAGGATGAACAGAGCACCTAATGCAGAGTTCATGTACACTTAGTGTTTGAAATTTTACATAAAAATAATGTTTTCTTCGTTGCCCAGGCCACTGAGCTTAAATGGCCTCATCCTTGCTTACATGACATCAGATAGTGTTGTTAGATCCCATACTGTGTTGTTAGATGTTCATGTGAGGGTTGTATTCTTGAATAAAATCTAACCGCAAAGAATTAGTAGTCTTGAATTCAAGACCAATTATATTGTTTCTAATGAATTGATTTCCTACCATTTCTCATCAAAGTGGAAGTTGCAAGGACCATTCCACTACACTTATCTAGATGCTTAGTGTGTGTTATCATGTAGCAGGGAAAGTTCCCAATTTCATTGCAGTGAACTTCTACATGGCATGGTAACATTTTTATGCATTATCGGAACACCCAAAATTAGATCTTTTAATTGAAGTGCTTGTTGCTTGTTGTTAATCTTTCTACTATGCTGATATGGAATTTACCGAATGCATTTCCTATGTCGTGCAATGTATCAAAACCTTAGAGTATGTCCACATTGAAGAACCATTTTGCGCAATAAGTAGCTCCTTTTATTCTAATTTCCAAATTTTCGAGATCCATGAATGTAGATAAGTTGATTTTGATCAGAGGCTATTGATTTTATAGACTATAATTCTATTGCAAGAACTTACATCTGTGTCTTCAACCACTACGATGGAAGGTGTACATTGGGAGGCTAAGGAATGTTATTTACAAGGTTTCCATTTAACACCACACCCTTTGAAGGACGGCCTTGGATTCACTACTAATGAGGGAAAATTTTCAAAGTGCTAGATCAAATGCACTGGAACTGAATTCCTAGAGCCATTGCTTCACCTGTTTCCCAAGTAGAGGGGGTATGCTCGATAGAAGAAGAGGCACAAAAATCTGTGATATTTCGCTTACCCATAATGGGATGGAGATCAATTTCTTGTTTGTTATAATTTTGGCTTATAATTTATGTTGTAACAAACATGACTTTAATATTTCTAATTCTTTTTTTTAGGCTACATTATTGTGATATATATATTTAAAATTTGCTATTGGTGCATAATTGGCCATAAATGATTATCTGTTTCGAAGGTATTATTAGGTATTTGATAATTTGAAAACATAAAGATAGGTTATGTAATCTTATTGGGATCTTATATAAAATGAATTTGATCACTTTTAAGGAACTCTGCCTAGAATGGGATGGTGTTGTTGTACTTGTTTGGTTTCTTTAGGGATACGTAACTGCCTCCTTTATATAGCTAGAACAGACATAAATGCATTTATTTTTCTTGGAAACAAAAGAGAGCGTAGTGATTATATTTGGCTTTGAATTGGAGAATGAGACACTGACTATCTCAAACATTTATGGGATATTGGAAATTTGACTAAATCATTAACATAATTCAGAGGCAGGTGTTGTAGATAAGAAGATTTTTGAATTTTGACAGGATGAAGTTTGGGTAGTGATATTTCATGTTCAGTGATTTTTTTTTTATTAAATTCAAGAGAAATGTTCTAAACCATGCCGTGCGAATACATTTAAACTAACGCACAAGTTAATAGAAACCTCTTTGTCGTGTTGGAGAAACTTTCCTAACAAATTTGTTAAACAATAGGGGCGTGACAATTTATTAGGGTATATGCATACGAGCCTCATGGGTAATGAAAATTTATTTCTTCATTCACATATACATTTAAATAATAAAATTTTACCATTTTATGAAAAACAATTATAATATTTAAACAATTGAATATAACTAAAAATAAAAATAACCAAACTGGAAAAAAACTTAAAACATTCACTATTACACATCCAAATATGAAAAAATCTAGATGATATTTAAACCCTTGGGAAATTTTTTTATTAATACCTCATAACAAAAGTAGAAAAATCTTGAAAACATTCACTATTACGCATCCAAATACTGAATAACTATTGATGGAAAATCGACATTTAACAAATCCATCCATAGTTTATCGATTTGAAATTATTATTTGCTTTAAACGACCAACGTACAATTACACGTCTAGATGTGGCCAGTTTCCAAAGAAAAATGGACATTTAACAAATATGTTGGTCGAACATGTTAGAAATCTGCAGTTTCTAAATCTTAATGTGACCCGATTAAAGCATTAAAGTGTCAAAAGCATTAAAAGCGTTAAAAGCATTAAAGCATTGAAGCATTAATCTTAAGCGTTGAATTGGTATATGATGGACGTACCAGATTAGAGTTAAATGATATATAAAGGATTGGGTCCTCTCTCTCCCTGGCAATAGTTGCATTCTTCTCCATCAAGAAGCGCATGAAGAAACAGGGCTAGAAAGAGAAACCGAATTCTGAGAAGAAGACAGAAGATGGCAGCCATTACATCTTCCGCTATTAGTCAAGGTATGTCATCTTATACAACATATTAAGTTCTGAATGTGAAATATTTGGTATTGATGATCTTTGGGCTATTAGTAGCTAAATTTTACATTTGGTATCGGAGCCACCAATCAATAACTGAATATTTCCTATGACTGTTCTGTGCTTTACTCATGATGTTAATCAAATCCAATCAAGAATCGTTTCGCCCATCGTGTCTTATTGGTACTGCATGTAGGAAATTGAGTTCTTGCTTAAGTCGAAGTCATTGGGATCTGTTTTATCATTCCGTCTTTCCTTTTGTTTATGTATAAATCTATTCGTTTACATATTGGAAGCTACAAGGCAGACTTTGCAAATCAATCTGATTTCCCTGTATTCCATGTTTTGGCAAAACATGCAAGAGCCTCCCACTTTTCTTCCTTAGCAAGCGCGTGTTTTGATTTCTCAAGTTCGTGAGGAATGGGGAATATAAAATTAGTTCTGCGATGGAATGTTTGCTAATCAAAGAGCGTTGTGAAGGGAAGATACGCCCCCTGTTAATTGAACGCTAACATGTATATTTAAATGTTTCAACCTTTCCAACGCTTTACTCATGCACAAAATATTAGAGAATTATCAATGTAGAAGAATGCCAAAAGTGATTCAAGATTAGCATATGGCCTTGTTTACTCTATTGAGTGTAGAGTTCATGTTTTATATGATATAATGATACATTGATGATCTGGATTCTGAAAATTTTGAGGTTGCATGTCACCCATGATGTATATTACCGTCGGATATAAAGTTTTCGACATTGTTTGAAATTTGGGCATAAAAGTATGCAGTGCGGGGATGCAAAAAATACAGCTGAGCTTGTGAGCTGTTAGCGTCTGTCAAACCGCGTCGTTCCTTTTAATGTTTACGCGGTGAAAATTATGTCTTCGAAGACTTTCTTGCCTCATGTGTTGCATTCTCACGATTAGCATATAAGGCATTAAAGACTGCCATGCTGTGTTTTGAAGCCTAGTTACAGAACCTCTCATTAATATCTATTAATGCCAGTAACAGAACCTCGAATTATCTCTGAGCGTTGAAAGATTGTGAAATCTTCGAATTTCCCAGTAATTGTTCTGTGACTGATTGTTTTGCATCGAGTATGTGTTATAAATCATTTATGCACATGAGATTTATGATTTTGTTAATCACCAAAGTGGTTAAAAACGGAATGTTGTTTGCATAAGGTATGTGTTATAAATTATTTATGCACATGAGATTTATGATTTTGTTAATCACAAAAGTGGTCAAAATTAGAATAATCATTTAGTGCATAAGTGACATAATGATTATTGATAGAAATTGCCAGTTATAATAATACCAATTAAAAACTGGCGTCACTAATGATAGAACCTGAGAACTTACCCAAAGGAAAGTCTTGTTCTATAACTAGTTGACATGATGAGGTTTGATAGATATTTTGATTAAATAAATATTGATCATCCAAAGATGTCAGTTCTATTTAATTGAATATATTTATTACCTACTTATGTTTTGGTATTTAATTATGTTAAGTATAAGATAGTATCTACCCAAAGGAGTGCTATATTATACTATTATGTCTACATTTGAATCGCGTTAGTTATGAGCTTATAGTTATTTCATTTTTGATTTGCAGGTTATCTATCTTTCGTATGTTTTGAATCAAATTTAGTTGAAGTTCCTATTAATACATGGTGGCTTGATACTGGTGCTACAACTCATGTTTCCAACAATATGCAGGGATTTCTTACGATCCGAACCATAAATCCAAATGAAGATCGTTTTCTCTTTATGGGAAACAGAATGAAATCTTCAATTGAAGGCATTGGGACTTATCGTCTAATTCTAGAAAGTGGATATGTATTAGACTTATACAGTACCCTTTATGTACCTTCATTATCTAGAAACCTTATTTCCGTAAGTAAGTTGGATAATTCTGGTTTTAGATGTATGTTTGGATCTGGCTGTTTTGATTTATATAAGAATACTGATAATGTTGGTTCTGGTATTCTAATTGATGGTTTATATAAATTGAAACTGAATGACACTTATGCGAATTCCTTGTTGAATGTAGTAAATAATGTTGGATGTAAACGTAGCAGGTTGAATGAAAATTCTGCTTTCTTGTGGCATAAACGACTAGGTCATATATCCAAAGAAAGAATGATGAGATTAGTAAGTAATGAAATTTTGTCAAATTTGGACTTTAGTGATCTAGAATTATGTGTGGATTGTATTAAAGGTAAACAAACCAAACATAATAAGAAAGGAGCCACTAGAAGCAGCCAGCTTCTTGAAATAATACACACTGATATCTGCGGACCTATGGACACTCCAGCCTTTAATGGAGAAAAGTATTTCATCACTTTCATTGACGATTTTTCCCGTTATGGTTATGTCTATTTGCTTCATGAAAAATCTCAATCTGTGAATGTCCTTGAGACGTTTGTAAAGGAAGTTGAGAGGCAATTAGATAAAAAGGTGAAAATCATAAGGTCTGATAGAGGTGGTGAATATTATGGTAAATATAATGAGTCAGGCCAGTGTCCAGGTCCATTTGCAAAATTCCTCGAAAGTCATGGCATATTTTCGCAATACACAATGCCAGGTACACCACAGCAAAATGGTGTAGCAGAAAGGCGCAATAGGACATTAATGGATATGATTAGGAGTATGATGTCAGATTCTACACTACCTAAGAATTTGTGGTCGTATGCTCTCAAAACCGCTAACTATTTATTGAATAGGGTTCCTAGTAAAGCTGTTCAAAAGACTCCTTTTGAGTTACGGACTAACAGGAAACCTAGCTTAAGACACCTGCATGTTTGGGGTTGTCCAGCGGAAGCGAGAATTTATAATCCACATGAAAAGAAATTAGATTCTCGAACGATCAGTGGGTATTTTTTAGGTTACCCTGAGAAATCTAAAGGGTATGTGTTTTACTGTCCTAATCATAGTCCAAGAATTGTAGAAACTGGTAATGCAAGATTCATTGAGAATGGTGAAGTCAGTGAGAGTACTAGAAGAGAAATAGTAGAAATAAAGGAAACAAGGGTAAATGTTACATTGCCTAGAATAGTTCCTCCATCTACTATTACTCCAAATGTTGTTCCAGCTGTTGTAGAACAACATGATGATAATGAACAACATATAAATGAAGAAGTACTTCCTGAAGGAAATGACTTACATAATACTGATATGCATGAACCACAACAAGTAGCATTAAGAAGACCTCAAAGAAATCGTAGGTCAGCTATTTCTGATGATTATGTGGTTTATATGCAAGAATCAGATTATGATATTGGAATCAATAAGGATCCAGTTTCGTTTTCACATGCTGTAGAAAGTAAAGAGTCAAAGGAATGGATTAATGCCATGCAAGAAGAAATGAAATCCATGCAACATAATGAAGTTTGGGATCTCGTTGAGTTACCACATGGCTGTAAAAGAGTTGGATGCAAATGGGTTTTTAAAACCAAACACGACTCTAGTGGTAATATCGAACGGTATAAAGCTAGACTTGTTGCTAAGGGTTACACTCAGAAAGATGGTGTTGATTACAAGGAGACATTTTCTCCTGTTTCGAAAAAGGACTCACTAAGAATAATAATGGCATTAGTAGCTCATTATGATTTGGAGTTACATCAAATGGATGTGAAAACAGCCTTTCTGAATGGAGATCTTGATGAGGATGTTTATATGGATCAACCTGAGGGTTTTTCTGTAGAAGGTAAAGAACAATTGGTGTGTAAACTTAAGAAGTCAATATATGGGCTTAAACAAGCATCCCGGCAATGGTATATTAAGTTCAATACCATTATTACATCTTTTGGTTTTAAGGAAAATACGGTTGATCACTGTATATACCAAAAGATCAATGGGAGCAAGTTTATTTTTCTGGTCCTTTATGTTGATGACATTTTGCTTGCTGCAAATAATTTAAGTATATTGCATGAGACTAAGGAATTTCTCTCAACGAACTTTGAAATGAAAGATATGGGAGAGGCATCCTATGTGATTGGAATAGAAATATTTCGTGATCGATCACAAATAATATTGGGATTGTCTCAGAAAGGATATGTCGAAAGGATTCTAGAGAGATTTGGAATGAGTAAGTGTTCACATGGAATAGTTCCTGTACAGAAAGGTGATAAATTCAATCTCATGCAATGTCCTAAGAATGATGTTGAACGAAAGGAAATGGAATCAATTCCATATGCATCTGTTGTTGGTAGCCTAATGTATGCTCAAACCTGTACTAGACCGGATATCAGCTTTGCGGTCGGTATGTTAGGGAGGTATCAAAGTAATCCAGGAAGGGAACATTGGCAAGCTGCAAAGAAAGTTTTGAGGTACTTACAAGGCACGAAAGATTACATGCTCATGTATAGAAGATCCAATGAATCAGAGGTGATTGGATATAGCGATTCAGATTTTGATGGATGCATCGATACTAGAAAATCGACTTTTGGTTACCTGTTTATGTTTTCTCAAGGCGCCATATCATGGAAAAGTGCGAAACAGACTATCGTTGCTTCATCCACTATGGAGGCAGAATTTGTGGCATGTTTTGAAGCCACAATTCATGCATTATGGCTGCGGAACTTTATTTCAGGACTTGCGGTTGTCGACACCATTAGCAAGCCGCTGAAAATTTATTGTGATAACTCTGCAGCAGTATTTTTCTCAAAGAACGACAAGTACTCTAAAGGTGCCAAACACATAGATCTGAAGTATCTTGTTGTGAAAGATGAGGTTCAGAAACAAAGAGTGTCAATCATGCACATCAGGACAGAACTTATGATTGCAGACCCTTTGACGAAAGGGTTACAACCAAGACAATTTAAGGAACATGTTCAAAGAATGGGTCTTGGTTGTATTAATAATAATTGATGTGTGACATTCTGAGCTCTTTTATGTGTTTCTGATATACAATTATGTGTCTCTTGTTTTAATATAGTAGTACGTATATTATGTAAGTTTAAACAAGAAAAAGTCTTATAAAGATATTATGTTTAATCATTATGATATAAGACATTATGTGGACCATTATGCTGTTTTATATAAATTATGAGTATGAATTGATGGATTGCTGGTATTGTAGTATATGGAAGGAAATGCATTGAATTAATAGTGCACAACCACCATAACTCTCAGCAATTTATCATAGTATGATGTTCAACACTTAATATTATGAATAGTCGGGTCAAGTGGGAGAATGTTAGAAATCTGCAGTTTCTAAATCTTAATGTGACCCGATTAAAGCATTAAAGCGTTAAAAGCATTAAAAGCGTTAAAAGCATTAAAGCATTAAAGCATTAATCTTAAGCGTTGAATTGGTATATGATGGACGTACCAGATTAGAGTTAAATGATATATAAAGGATTGGGTCCTCTCTCTCCCTGGCAATAGTTGCATTCTTCTCCATCAAGAAGCGCATGAAGAAACAGGGCTAGAAAGAGAAACCGAATTCTGAGAAGAAGACAAAAGATGGCAGCCATTACATCTTCCGCTGTTAGTCAAGGTATGTCATCTTATACAACATATTAAGTTCTGAATGTGAAATATTTCGTATTGATGATCTTTGGGCTGTTAGTAATCACGTTTTATGGATAAATAAAATAGGTATGATCAATTGTGTGAATTAATTACACCCTAACTATTAGGTACTTGATTTGTACAAGTTCCCATGATGACCAACGGCCGACGGGAGAGTCGAAAAACCAAGATCACTGGTACGGGGCTGCCCATGATGTGCGACGAGTGTGAATACATAGTGCTGACACATTTGGTTAAAGGTGACTCATGTTTGGTTAAAGGTGCATGTAGAAAAGTTCGGTTAAAGGTGCATGCAGACAAGTTTGGTTAAGGATGTGTGGTTAGCGAGTTCAGTTAAAGGCATGCGAATGGACATGCGAATGGGCGTGCAGACAGGCATGTAGATGGATGCACAGACAGGCATGCGGACGGGTGTGCAAACATACATGCAGTCGGGAATACAAACAAGCAAGTGGACAAGCAAGTGGACGGGTATGCATACGTGCATGTGGACGAGCTTTCTAACAGGTAGCCATTCGGGACGACCCAAAGGAAGGGGAATGGATGCGAATTTTTGAGAATTCATTAGGCAAGATGGCATATCAATAAAAGTGGAGTGCCATTTGTTCAACCAACCAAGGAACAATCAAGAAATAGTTTAAAGAGAAATATTGTAGAGGCACGAGCCTAGAAAGGTTTGCTAAATGCTGGAGGAAGAATTTTTTTTACTAAGGTTGAGTTTCTGCAAGCAGGCGAGTGTCCGCAAGAATTTCTAGTTTTTGTAGGAGGCCGAGGTTTCGCAAGGAGGCCAAGTTCCATAGCAAGACTGACTTTCAATAAACTGGGTTTTCGTAGGCAATGCATTTCCGCAGAATGGGTTTCTACATGCAGTTCATTAATACAGACTGGCTTTCTGCTAGAAGTCTGTTTCCACAGATTGGGTTTTACCAGGTAGTGCATTTCCTAGAATGGGTATAGGCCAGATTTCCACAGGAAGGGGCTGAACACATGGGAGTTTTTGGAAACCGAATTCTGGGATTTCTCTATAAGTGCAACAACAAATGACATAATGGTGTGGCTGGCCTATTGTATTATTATTTGTGCATTTGAATATTATAATAGTTCGGGGAAAGATACTTTGGCGAGTTTCCCCCTCCAGTGTAAATATTGTGTACATTGTTGATTGTTGTGTTTATATATTTTTGCTACATATATGGATGAATTGTTAATATTATTTCCGCTACATAATAAAGAGAAGAGAACACTTAATAAAAATTAACTAAGTGTTCGTAAGGCGTAGTTCGAAAAGTTGAAGTAGTGAAAAGTGAAAATATTTTTCAGTGTCACACAAGTTGTCAGTTAATAAGGTTTGGAAGTCATATTAATAGTTGGGGCCGTGAAATATGGTATTAGAGCTCATTTTGTAGAAAGTGGGCTTTGCAGAAATTGAAGTATTTGGTCATAGTGTGACATAAACAATGTTTGTGAGGGACAAGGCAGAAGCTAGGGCTGAAGTTGAATGATGGAATAGTGTTGTGAGCGCCTTGTGAAAACTATGTACAAGTTTAAATAAGGGAAGAAGCTGTAGATGCCTATGAAAAGGGTGGAACGTTATGAAATTTGTAATGGTTGAGACATGCTTAGCCAAATGGAGATTTGGCTAAGTTCTTGACATGACTTATGGATATACGAAAGGGAGGGCACATCGAGAGGAAGTCAATATGATACATACTTGGGTGGACTTCTTCATTTTAGTTTCGTTTAGGCTAAGAGGCAACCTTAGGCAGATCTTTAGTGGGGGAGATAGCGATGAAGGAAGGGACTTACGATGTGATATGAAGGTGGAGTGACCGATGGAACTAACCTAAACGAGAGGAATGATATGATGATAGGAGTTGTGTTAGGTCTATTAGAGTTGACAAGATGGGCAACTAAAGTGACGAGCATCGAGATGAAGAGAAGGGCACATGGTAAACATCATGTAGAGGCATCAAGCATGAGCACTTCTAGAGATATCAAATATGGGCATAAAGGAGAAGTTTCAATGCAAGGATGTTGGACACAATGGACTTACCAATGCGACATGAGGACATTTTGCAGATGGACCAATGGGTATATTGGAATTTTGGACAACAACGCCATGGTTGTTTTTGGAAATATGGGTAGCTTATGATAGTATTCATATAAAGGGAGGGAAGAGGTAACTTGCGATGTCACTTGAGACTAAGAAAAGTGTGTTTTTCTGAGTGTTGGATAGAGATGGTTCATGGGAGGTCATCATGACTTGAGGGAGTTGTAGTCGATAAAAATTTATTACTATGGTGGTCTTGGACTATCTATTTCTTTGAGGAGTTGAGGTTAGGTTGGGTACTTGACTTTGATGCGTTATGGGACACATACCTTTGGGCACATTATGGGGTGTCATCGTGAGGAGTAGCATGATGAATATGATAGATACGAGATGCTTTAGAGTTGGATGGAGTTACAATGATGGAGATGACTTTATGGGATGACTTGGGCATGGGTTGAGTTGTTTAAACTTAACCATTTTTTATGGACATGATGGTTGTTGGTCTGTGACCATGGGAACCACATGGACGATATGATGAGGCAAGTGTAAACTCTCCACTTTGATAGCATTTATGGGAAACATATCGTAGATGAGATGGAGCTTCTTCATTGACCTCGGTATGGCACATTGAGCATTGGATTGATGGGTAGAGTTCTTGATTGAGTTGAAGATGTGACAAAATGTTGGACAAGCAACTAATGATTTCACGAGGAGGTGTATTCTCATGAGATGATCGTGAATGTTGGATTAATCATGCGACTAGTTTGAGTCATGGGGTCCAGAAATGTGTTGAGATCTATTGTAGTTGAGTTGGAGTGTTATGGTAGCGCTTCACATAATGATGATATATGGTGAACTGGAATGATATGATTTATGGCAGTGGCATACAAATGAGTTACAGGGGGCAGCCTTCCAATAGATGTGGCAATATGCAGGATTATGATGAGTTGTGGAAGATTACCATGGATTGAGGATTATTTCCCACATAGATTCATGATCGTTTATGGAGGGTTGTGCGATGAGAGCAGGGAGTTCATGCAGTAGGGACATTTGAGGTTGGAGATGACGATATTTTGCAACATTTGGTCTTGGCGATGGAGTGTTTTGAGATGTTGTGGTCGAGGACGACAACCTTTTTAAAGTGGGGGAGGACAGGCCCTCAAATTGGAGGAACTCCAATCACGACCATTGGTGGACGGGAGAGTCGAAACTTTGACATCGTAGATATGGGCACACCCATGATGTGTGACGAGAATGCAAACGTAGACTCATATGCGTTCAGTTAAAGGAAATTCATGTTCAGTTAAAAGCGAATCGATTAAAGGTGTGTTTCAGACAAGTTTGGTTGAAGGCATAAGAATGGCGAGTTCGATTAAAAGTGTTCGGATGGACTTGCATATGGGCATGTAGACGGGCATGAAGAAGGATGTGCGGATGGTCATGCAGATGACATGCTGATGGGCATGCATATGAGCTTGTGAATATGTGTACAAATAGGTATACAGACGGGCATGCAGATGAGATTACGGATGGGTGTGCAGACAATTGTGAGGACAAACATGCAAACGGACGTGTGGATAGTTCTACTGGGCATGCAAACATTCATGTCGACCTAAAGGAAGGTCAATCTATGTGACATTTGGAGAATTCATTGGGAAACATGGCATAAAAATAAAACTGGAGTGCCATGTTTTCAACCAACCAGGGAGCAATCAAGAAAGTTCAAAGAGAAATATTGGAGAGGCAGGATCCTAGCAAGGTTTGTTGAACATAGAAGGAAGAATAAAATCAATTAAGGCTAAGTTTCCATAGGTGGGTTGTGTTTCCACTAGAGGCCGAGTTTTCGTAGGAGGTCAAGTTTCCACAGATAAGACGAGTTCCGTGGGAAGGCCGAGTTTCCGAAGACTAGATTTCTATAGGCAGTGCATTTTTGTAGATTGGGTTTCCGCAGGAAGTGAGTTTACGCAAGCTGGATTTCCATAGATAGTGCATTTCGACAGACTAGGTTTCTTTAGGCAATGTGTTTCCACAGATTTTGTATAGGCCTAATTTCGATAGGCATGGGTTGAATAGTTGGGAGGTTTTGGTAGCAGAATTCTAGGATTTCCCTATAAGTGTGCCAACATTAGGTTGGGCACGTTTTTGGGTAACTTGAGTTGTGTGCATTGTGTGAGGGTGGGGTACTTCTGGTGTAACCTTTAAGAGGTAGCGCATGAAATAAGGGCATGGATGGCCTATTGTATTATTAATTTTACATTTGAAGATTATAACTATTTGGGGCAAGCTACTTTTGGGAGTTGCCCTCTCCCGTGTAAATATTGTGTACGTTGTTGACTGTTATGTTTATGTATTTCCATTGTATATATGAATGAAGTTTTAATATTATTTCTATTTCATAATAATAAGAAGTGAACACTTAACAAAAATTAACTAAGTATTGGTAAGATGTAGTTTGAAAAATTTAGTCCAAAGTGAAAAGGTTTGTCAGTGGCACACAAGTTTCCAGTTAACAAGGTTGGGGAGTTGCCTTCAAAGCTGGGGTTGTGACAATACCAGTGTATGTGCTAATAAAAACATCCGACGATAGTTATTAAGTGGTCTCTGGTTCAACTATATGGTTTGACAATTATGGGTTTCCTTTTGTGTTTATGGGGCTAGTCTAAACATGTTATGTTTTAGAGTTTTTTTTATTGGAATCTCATAATAAAAATTTGTCAAATTTTCATTTTTGTTATTTAAAATTGGTTTTTGATTGCATATTTGAATTCATGCATGATATTATGATTATGGAAAATTACAGCTGAACTTATAATTCCACAATTCTCATCCAAATTTTGAGTAAATTAAACCCAAAAATATACCAAAACAATTTCCGAAACATAAAACAAATACACTAAAACATTTTATTTATCATATCCTTATAATTATCTTATTTATTTATCTTTTTTTTCCTATTGAGTTAAGCTATTTTTACTTCTTTTTTTTTGCAAGGTTAACATTTTGTTTACCATTGTTAGTTCACTTTGAATGATTATATTTGATTGGTTATTTCATTATTTTAATATGTAACATGTAAAGGTGAACTAATGAGTTAAATATATTTTTAAATGTTTTTACAGTTATAATATGATATTTTGTAGGTTTTATCTTGAGTGTTAGTTATTAATTAGTTAACATGTTTACTAAACATAAATTTATCCAAATCAAATCTTTTTTGAATTATTCTATAGAATTTAGCTATGAGTCAATTACAAGTGAGACTTATCATGTTTACAATAGACAAATTTGTTTGAGTAAAATCTTATTTGGACAATTCCATAGATTTTAGTTGTAAGCCAATTAACAATGTGATTTATCTAGGTTAAGATAAATCGATCGCTAGATAAGTTACAAGTCAGTTGCTATTTTAACCAATTTTTGTTTCATTTTAGACCTTTCTCTACCTACAATTTCCTTAGGTTCTCTTTGTTTACCCAATCGAATCCTAATTTCCCTACAAAATTCTACTCAACAAATAAGTTTTGATTAACTTTCACTTCAACTTTCCCCTTAACTCATGATCTCTAAAATTTTGACCACCTCTAAATGTTTACAAGTTTTCCTTCTCATAACTACTCAATATATTATTCTTCTTGATATGTAACACATCCCTCCTTTACAAAATACATTAATATGTTGTTAATGATGTGAAAATGCTTTGTATTATATGATGATACTCAATAGATATGAGAGATGCTATAATGTTTAAGTCTTATTAAACAACGGAAAAAAGTACTCCATTACCATAACAACAACTCTTTTCATTTACTATTGCTTATATCAAGATTTTGAATCTCTTTCCACTATCATATTTGAACAACCTTGAGTAGAAACAAATTTTCAACAATGTTATCCATTATTAAATTATTTAAACACCATTTTAATCCTTCAAAAGCGTTATTGATGACTTTGGATGGCATCATCAACTCCCACCTTCCTCAATTTAGAAATTCTCTTAATCTACATGTAGATTTAAACATTATCATGAAAATAGAAAATATAATAATGCATATTTAAAGTTCTGTAAAACAATTCCACCTTCTATTATGAGAGGGAGGTCATGTTTTATTATCGAGGCCCCTTCTTATTAACTTAATTACAAATAGTTTTGTTTCAGAAACATCATTTCTTTCCTTTTTATGTTGCCCAACTAATGTTCACGAAGAAAAGTAAATACATATTTTAGAAACATGAAATACATTTATTAGATTTTTATGTCCTCAATATGAGATGTCTTAGCCTTTATTGGTTATCGCATTCTTCCTCGTTTAGAGTTCACAACTTCCCTTGCTTCTGCCACAACTTCCACACTGATAATTCTGCAACCTCCATCCCATCACCTGTTTTTTTTGGAATTAGGAGGCAATGAGGAAGTTGTAGGGGCAGAAGAATTGAAGGAATCAGAAGGAGAGAGGCTATGAATTGGGGATTTTGAGGGCTTGTAAACGGTGGATAATCAATATATTCTTTCACATGATTGGAATTTTTTGGAATTATGAGGGAATGAGGAAGTGGTAGGGAAAGAAGAATTGAAGGAATTGGAAGGAGAGAGACTATGAATTGGGTATGTTGAGGACTTGTAAATGGTGGATAATCAATATATCCTTTCACCTTATTGGAATTGAAATCAAAACTATAAAATGTGGAGCAATCCTATTTGCGGAGCTTAAGATATGGGAGAAAGTGTCTAGCGATATCCAAATTCCATGGAGTATAATGTTTGTCATGGTGTTTTGTATTAGAAAATCAATTTCCGTGGAATAAGTTTAGTAATATATTTATTCATAGCATTGTCTCTGTGTTAGAAATCCATTACAAAATTATATTTGTTAGAGATGGAATGTAAATAAATTAAAGTTGGAGACAAGATGAACATTTACTTGACATTTATTTGGAGACAAGATTAAAATTCAAACTCTAAAGTTGGAAGCAATTGAGAATTGATTATAACTCTTGATTCTTAAGTGCATTACACATTAAAATGGATAATATTAGCATTGGATAAGTAGTTGTTGGATAATAAGTCATTTTAGTCTTTAATCAATTTGTTTAATCCATTCTTACAAAAGTTAACTCATTGTTAAGATTGACTCCTTATCAATTACATTTAGATTAACTTAATCTCATAAACAACAAATAAAGACATAAACTAATATACAATAGACTTAATTCTAAACTCCATAATTTAATATATAATAAATTTAACTATAAACTCCAATTTAACTATAAACTCCATAGCATTAAATATAAACAAAAACATTAAAAAATTCATTCTTATCACTTAATTATGAAAACCAAAATACAACTTCTTTCACTTTAAAAATTCTATGAACGTCTCCTTGAACTTTGGAAACAACGACTAATTTATATCACTGCATTAATAACACAAATCTATATAACTACTACACCTTTAATCTTAATATATATAACGTAACTCAAGTTTCATCAACAATGTATTTATAATCAATGTAAAGACATTACGTGTAGTATCATTCATTATTTTTGTTTTCTTTATGAGTTCAACCCATTTTCTTTCCTCGTTGTGTGAAAGCCACGCAGCACACCAATTAGGAAAAAGTCACCGTGAAAAGCAATGATGACGTCCACTCGCCTTTGCTTTCGGTATTTTCTACACCGTCACCGTCCGTCGAGACTTGGGGACTCGGACTTTGGAATTTAAGGTTCCAATAAAGTAATCGGAGATGCGGAGAGTCGACCAAGTGTGGTCGCTTACTAGATAAGCATTCCGGACTTCACATTTTCGGACTCCTCTCAACAATAACGTTGTGGAGACTCTGACAATCGGTTACGAGAATTGCGTAGGAGAATAGCACTACCCGCAACGATGGCTGGAATTTGATGGAATAATATATGGAAGTTTTTTTTTTAATTTTTTTTAAATTTTGCAAGAATTTATTAAAATCACAAGTTTAATGGGTTATTACAGCATAATAGAAGTATCTAGGGTTTTCTCGGGGTGCTAAATCTATATAGAGTAAAAAGACTAATTTAAATCATAGTTACCAAATTTTGAATAATTCGAATTCCAAATCGGATTATTCAAATTAGATAAAAAAAGTTAGAGTGAGGAAAAAATTATTACTAAAAAAATTAGATAGTATACATCTTAACTTGAATATGTATACTTTCTTTTTTCCAACAATAATATATTCTCATCATTTTTTTCCTAATTTATTTTAAAATACATCTTAACTTGAATATATATATATATTTTCTTTTTTCGAACAGTAATATATTCTGATCATTTTGTTTCCTAATTCATTTTAAAATTTGAATAATTTTTAATCACTGTAGATGATATAACAACCTTAGAAATACAATTCACCAAAAAAAATCCAGACTTACTCTTCCTTCCAAAAACTTAAATCTCTAAAAAAAATTAAAATAATTTTTTAGTATCAAAACTTATTTCTCCAAAATTTTTATTTAATAAATAAATACCTATGTAATATATCACCTTTTTAAACTTATTTATGTAAACTCCGTCAAAATAAAATATATTTAGAAAATAAGTAATAATCTATTTTCACCTTCCTTTTTTTCCCTTTTTTTTCGGTTTTCTAGGACTCCAAAATCTTGGTTTCTTGGCTTCCCAATCTTCAAAAACAAAAATGATATTAAAAAAAAAAAATTCCAATTTCCCAATTGTTTCTATTTTCCTAATTTTCATTTTTAAATACACTGGTCAAAAACACATACACATATTAAGTGTTAGAGGCAAATATGTGCAGCAGGATAAATAAACAATATACACAGCAAATAATCATGCACAAGAGACACAACAATTTAACGTGGTTCACCCAACCAATCTGGGCTACGTCCACCAAACATAGGCATTGGCAATTTATTAATCAAACAAGAGATTACATAATTAATCAAGTTCCTCACACATTCTCTCATACCAAAAAACAATCCGTATGGATACCTGTTTTATAACAAGGAGAATCTAACTGCCTCATAAATCCTCTCACATCAAATTTAGGATGCATTAACTCTCTCCCAACAACCTGGAGCTAATCTAGCAACAAATTCCTATTGTTGTCACGCATTAGAGATTTTTGCCTAATTTATGAAACAGAAAATCTCAACAATCTCCACCTTGACAACAATTAGCATGATGCCCTGTTTGTTTATTATTTTTATCTCTTCTGCAAGCCAAGAGAAGCCAAACACCAACGTAGCTTCTCTAACAAAACTGGTTTCGTGAACATGTCTGCAAAATTCTCCTTTGTATGCACCTTTTCAAGAGAGACTCCCCTTTCAGTGATAACCTGTCTTACAAAATGGTACTTGATCGGTCTATTCTTTGATTTACTATGATAGGTCAGATTCTTAGCCAAATGTATTGCACTTTGACTGTCACAAAATAACTTGATGTTTCCTGCAGCCTACCAAACTCACCAAACAAACCTTTCAACCAAATCGCTTCTTTGCAAGCATGAGAAGCAGCGATGTATTCTGCTTCAGTAGTGGATAAAGTAACAATATTCTGTAGCTTTGACATCCAGCTGATAGCTCCACCTGCAAGAGTAAATACGTACCCTAAAGTTGACCTCTTATCGAAATCACCTGCAAAATCGGAATCAACATATCCGCAAACAAATTCACTACTCTTATTGTAAGTGATACAATAACTACTTGTGCCTCTCAAATACCGAAGCACCCACTTCACTGCTGACCAGTGTTCTTTGCCCGGATTTGCCATATACCTGCTGACAACCCCAACTGCATGTGAAATATCTGGTTGCGTACACACCATCGCATACATTAAACACCCAACTACATTAGCATATGGAATTTGAGACATAAATTCCTTTTCTTTATCTGAATTAGGACATAAACTCGAAGAAAGCTTGAAATGGGAAGCGAAACGGACTGACACAGGCTTCACATTATTCATACCAAACCTCAAAAGTATTTTCTCAATATACTTTTGTTGTGATAGCCATAGCTTACCATTGCTCATGTCTCTGAAAATCTCCATGCCCAAAATCTGTCTTGCTGCTGCTAGATCTTTCATATCAAATGTCCTTACCATCTGAGCCTTCAACCTGTTGATTTCTTCTATGCTTTTGCGTGCTAAAAGCATATCGTCAACATACAATACTAAGATAATGAATATGCCATTTTTAAATTGCTTAAAATAAACACAATGATCATATTCACTTCTAACATATTTCTGACTCAAAATGAAAGAATCAAACTTCTTATACCACTGTCGAGGCGACTGCTTCAGGCCATATAATGACTTCTTGAGCCTGCAAACAAATTTCTCATTGCGATGCTGAACAAAACCTTCCAGTTGTTCCATATAAATTTCCTCATCTAAGTCCCCATGTAGAAATGCAGTCTTAACATCTAACTGCTGCAACTTTAAATCAAGAAAAGCCACTAATGCTAACACAATTCTAATTGAAACAATTTTAACCACTGGTGAAAAAATATCATGAAAGTCAATACCAGCTTTTTGAGAAAACCCTTTTGCAACCAGCCTCGCTTTGTACCTGTCTTCCGTATCATTCACACCCCATTTCAGCTTGAAAAACCATTTACACCCTACAGTTTTCCTATCTTTGGGAAGGTCAACCAGATCCCATGTGCCATTCTTACCTAAGGCCATCATTTCGTCCTTCATGGCTCCTTTCCACTTGTCACTTTTCGAACCTTCTATTGCTTCCTGATAGCACAGAGGTTCATCGTCATTAGCAGCAAATGCAACAGAAGTGACATAATCATCATACCTTCTCGGTGGTTGTTTGATTCTTGTCGACCTCCTTAAGGATGTTTCTAGTGCTTCCTCGATTGGCTGACTACCATCTGTAGGATCTTCTTGATGATCAGTATCTGAGACCTGTTCATGATCTATACCTGAACCCTGTTCATGTTCTAATTCTGAAACCTATTCATGACTAGTATCTAAACTATGGTCATCATGACTATCATTAGAAATGATATCAAACTGAATGTGCTGAAAGTCAGATACATCATCCTGTTTCAATCTACTATCTACATCTAACTGTACAAGAGAGGATTCATTAAACTTTACATATTTGTTGATGATGATTTTGCGGGTAGTAGGATCCCACAATCTATATCCCTTTGTTCCAACACCATACCCAACAAAGATATACCTTTTAGACTTTGGATCTAATTTAGCTCGTTGATGTTTAGGCACTAGAGCATATGCATCACAACCAAACACTCTGAGTTTAGAATAGTTACAAGGGTGTCCTTTCCATACCTCTTGCAGAATCTTGCAGCCTATCGCCATTGATGGAGATCGGTTTATCACATAACAAGCTGTTGCCACCGCTTCCGTCCACAACTCCTTTTGCAACCCGGCGTTACTTAGCATACTCCTTGCTCTCTCTAGAAGAGTCCTAGTCATGCGTTCAACAACTCCATTTTGCTGAGGAGTATAAACCGTGGTCTTATGTCTCTTGATCCCTGCATCCTTGCAATAGCTGTCAAACTCCTTGGAAGTAAACTCACCACCATTGTCAGTTATTAAACATTTTATTTTTCTACTAGTGTTGTTTTCTACCAATGCTCTAAACTGCTTGAAAACTGAAAAAACATCAGACTTTCTTTTCAACATGTAGACCCACACTTTCCTAGAAAAGTCATCAATAAATGATACAAAATAAGATGAGCCACCATATGAGGTTGTAGGGACTGGTCCCCAAACATCTGAATGGATATAATCAAGTATGCCTTTACTAGTATGTTTGCCTGTTTTAAATTTTTTCTTACTTTGCTTTCCAAACAGACAATGCTTACAGAAATCTAACTTTCCAGACTTTAGATTTGGAAGTAACTTGCGATTAGCCAAAAATTTTAACCCTCTTTCACTGATATTCCCCAATCTTTGATGCCATAAGTGAATGGAACTACTGTCATGTTCAGACACCGTAGACACATAATCTGACCCTGTACTTCCTTCAAACTGAAATAGATTTCCTACCTTCTTAGCTTTCATAACTAGTAAAATTCCTTTGTAAACTTTCATTACTCCACCTTGAATTATAGTTTTATATCCATTTGAATCAAGTGCTCCTAATGAAATCAAATTTTTTCTTAAATCTGGTATGTATGCTTCACATCAGTTAATATTCTAGTTGTCCCATCAAACATTTGCAGTTGTATACTCCCAATCCCCACAATATAATATGTTACATCATTACCCATGTACACAACACCATCATCAATTGATTTATATGTCTTAAACCAGTCTTTATGAATACACTTGTGGTTTGATGCACCAGAATCTAACAACCATTGTTTACCATGATTTGACACATTAACTGATAATACTTCATCACTCATACCTGAACCAGATGCCGAATCTGTATCTGTCGTGTTTGGCTCCTTCTTCTCTGTCGAAGAATCTGCTTTAAAAGTTTGTTGTTGTCGCTTCCAGCAGTCCTCCTTTAAATGCCCTGATTTGCCACAAAAGCAACACTTTAGCTTACTCTTCTTCCCTTTCGACTTTGAACGTGAGTCGCTCGGCCTCCTGGAGTGTCTTTCTTTCGAACGACCTCTAACCATCATAGCTTCTGATGTAGAGGTTTCTGAATGCGACCTTCTCCTTGTTTCTTCCGATAATAAGGATGCTACTACATCATGAAACTCAATAGTTTCTGATGAACTAAGACTTATAGAAGTAACAAAATGATCCCATGATTCGGGAAACGAGCACAATAAAGTAATAGCTTTATCCTCGGATTGAATTTTTACTTCTATACTTTGTAATTGCACAAGAAGAGTATTAAAAGCATTTAAATGATTAGCAATCGATGTACCTTCCGTCATTCGCAAACCCTACAACTGCCGCTTTAGGAGAATCCTATTGGTTAAGGATTTAGTCATGTACAGTTTCTCCAGTTTCGTCCACAAACCAGCAGCTATTGTCTCTGACACGATATTAAACAGAACATCATCAGCTAGACATAGTCGAATAGCACTGATTGCTTTTTCATCCATCTCGGCCCACTCATTATCCGTGATGTTGTAAGGCTAATTGGATTTGCCCAACAATGCCTTTGCCACACCAAGTTGGACAAGCAAATCATACATTTTCACCTTCCAAATCTCAAAATTATTTTTGCCATTAAACTTCTCAATTTCAAACCGAGCACTCTGAGTTCTCGCCATCTTATATCAACCAAAAAAACAATAATCTTCAAAAATCCAACTTTTAAATACCAACAATTTAAAAAAAACTGCCTATGCCTTATAGTACACTGCCTAAAACAAAAAAATTAATTCATATATATTGCCATTTCGTAACAGTTTGTATAGCTGAAGCATTATATATGACCATTTTCTAACAGTTTGCGCACCCAAAAAACAATTCTTCAGGGATTTTCTTAACAGAAGATATGGAGAATACCCATTTATCTCAACATATCTTTGTATTAATCTTGCAAACTGATAAGCAACAAAAACAAATATTTTGTTTCTTTGGCTGTGCAAATTCAGCGCCAATGCCAACACAAAAAACTCAGCATAAAGAATACGCACTTAAAACAAAATGTTACCAGCGCAATACTCCACGTACCAGCGCAATACTCCACGCAGCAATGTATACTATTTTGTGGTGCTCAGCATAATACCTCCACGCAACGCACCAGCAGGTTTGTAATACACCAGCATCAATCTATATGCATCAACATCAGCAACGGTTTGTAATACATCCACGCAGCTTCTCTGATATGTAATACCTCCACGCACCAGCGCTGTCATAACAAACCGTTCACATACACACCAACGACGCAACTTCTCTGATATAAAATACCTCCACGCACCAGCACTGTCATAACAGACTCCACGCAATACCACCGCACCACCAGCAATCAACTCCACCTAGGTTGTCTGGTCAGTGTATACTCCACGCAGGTCCACGACACGGGCTTAGCATATGCAGGTCCAGCACATCGACTTCTCTCCGCCTTACGCTGATCCCGCAGTGTAATTTCACAGCAGTCCATGTTGGACCACTCGGCCTCAAGCTCTCCTCCTTAGGCTGGTTCGCCAGTCAAAACTCAGATTCAACAGTTCTTGATTGAGCACTGTAAAGTCCGCTCCACGCAACAAGAAACACCGTCAACAATACAATGCACTAGCAATGCAACGCACCCCAGTTCTATGCACCAGCACTCCAACATTGCTCTGATACCATTTGTTAGAGGCAAATATGTGCAGCATGATAAATAAACAATATACACAGCAAATAATCATGCACATGAGACACAACAATTTAACATGGTTCACCCAACCAATCTGGGCTACGTCCACCAAACATAGGCATCGACAATCTATTAATCAAACAGGAGATTACATAATTAATCAAGTTCCTCACAAATTCTCTCACACCAAAAAACAATTCGTATGGATACCTGTTTTATAGCAAGGAGAATCTAATTGCCTCATAAATCCTCTCACATCAAATTTAGGATGTATTAACTCTCTCCCAACAACTTGGAGCTAATCTAGCAACAAATTCCTTTTGTTGTCACACATTAGAGATTTTTGCCTAATTTATGAAACATAAAATCTCAACATTAAGATCAACTCAGTAAAATTTCAAAGAAAATAAGAAATTTATATTTGTACCTGAGTCAAAATGGGCAACAAAGAGACTTGCTATGTCATTATTTATTTAAGTGATTTAGGAGGTGGAGTTGTTTCATCAATAAACCAGATTTAGAGCTATATATTAACAAAGATGTAAATCGCCCATAAAGCTGAATTTCAGAACATATTACTTCAAGATTAAAGATAAAAAGGTGGGTTTGAATTTTGGAATTTCCAAGCATTATTGAACCTTATCATTTCTGACAAAAAAATAGAATAAAACCCAAGGTCGCATATCTGGTTCAATGAAAATGATGACTAAGTAAAACTTAATAAGCAAATTGCCTTAGCGCATAAGAGCTTTCGATGGGAATACCAAAGATGAAAGAATAATATTGAATTTTGCGATCGACAGAATTCAGAAAAACAATATGTTTAAACACGATTGCTTCAGGAACAGTTGAAAATAGAGCGTTAGAATGCAAACAGAAAACTAACTTCTTTAGAGTTATATGTTTTCATGCCAGAATTTTGCAGCCAACATGAAATATTTAGGAGAGTTTGAATAAATGCAAATACAGGTACAATTCATGTTAAGTGTTGAACCCGCTAAACACACAACACTCTACAAATGTCAAGTGCTGAACCCGCTAACCACACAACTCTCTACGAATCTGTTCGAACAGTTAACTACCATCAAGCAGATCCGCAAACCGGATTATCTATATAAAGTAATGTTGTTGGGCTCAAGGTTATCTAATGGTTTTTAATTGCTCAAATAAAGAAAACAGTGAACCAACATAATCACTTTTCATTGAATTATTCGATCACGGACAATTTTTCTAAATTTTTTTGCTCTGATTCAAGTAAATTTGGTAATGAAGAGGTTTTCCAAATCAGTAACTAGGATCTCTAGGGTGGACATTACTTATTCAATAGAGGAGTTGTGATTCTTCCAATGCCTCCCTCAAATACAACTCGGGGAATCTAACATGGGTCCAGAGTCTGATAAGAGGTTTTCCGTTACACCAAAACCCACAATTATTGGTAAGCGTTCCGGTAACTAGAATCCCAAAAATGGAAATTACGGATTCATAGAGTTGTTGTGACTCTTCTAACGAGTAATTATGATTTAAATAACACAAATTAAAATTTAACCACAATTTCTATGACAGTAAAAATTTCAAAAAGCTCACTAAAAACAACTCCAACCATATATCTAGCTATAACTCTATTAATGGCACTAGTTTCGTACTGTACTTCGTTCAATGGGACCACTATTCCTCTCATTAATAGAGCGATAGTTTCATGTGTATTAGTTATTGAATTTGATAGGCAACTTGGTCGTTAAATACAGTTAAAATCTTTATAAAACTGATAAACTCTTTGGTTGGAACTGTTGGAAATTTCAGGTGATTTGAAACTCAAAAGATCAGAGAACAATGCTCTGATACCACTGTTGGGGATTTTTCTGTCAAAATCCCAAAAACAACATAAAATGGACACAGAGACAATGCTCTGTTTTGCTCGAGGATCTTAGCACAGGGAAGCTTAAAAAAATTCTGAGCAGACCGAGTTTCACGCATGAAAACAAACTTTGCATTCATCAATAAAATAACTGTTGTTACAGACTTCTTCCTCTCTCAGAGGGATTACACAGGAACATTTGAGTTCAACACAAAAATTACTCTGTCTCAGCCTTTTTAATTAACACACTGCTGTGAAGAATTACATACATACTTTGATTTTTCTCACGCTACTGCGTTTTATTTTTACATCGCACTGCTGTGCATTACAATTACACTTTACACTGCTGTGTATATTTTCAGACGCACTGCTGTGTTCTTCACTCTTCAATTACCTTGTCAACAAAAAAAACTTACATATATATGACAACCAAAAGAAATTACTTCATGTTTTCACTTACCATGTTCCGTAAAGGAAATAATAAAAATTAAATGGTTTTACCAACTTTTCTTGTGCCCATACTCTCGCTGAAATAAAATTAAAAACTTCACCAAAACTTACCAAGCCACAGTAAATTGCATTTACTGTTTTACTGACATTTACTGGTGGTAAGTGAAACTTTTACTCCACGTCAAATTCACTGGCTGCTTGTACTTCAACCATTGACTTCATTTAGATCGCATCGCAGAAATCACATTTGGTGGAACACAAAAGTGGAGCACACACACATTAGTGCGATCTGCGATATGCGATCGGATCGCATCGCACCATCACAATCGCAGAAATCACAGCACATAAGGGAGGGTGACAGAGTGTGTTTGCGATTTGTGATTTGCGATAGATCGCATCGCAAATAAAATAAACCTGCAATTGAAATTATATTTCAACACTCCCCTCTAATTTCAACCGCTGGGTTATCAATCATACCCAGACATTTCCTCAAATACTCAAAACTTTTCTGTCCCAAAGGCTTGGTCAAAATGTCCGCAACCTTTTCCTGAGTGCTGCAATGTTGTAAAACAATTTCTTCTTTGTTCACCAATTCTCTGATATAATGGAACCTTGTATCAATGTGTTTCGTTCTCCTATGAAACAAAGAATTCTTGGACAACTCAATAGCTGAGCTATTGTCACACAAAATCACTGTTGTTGTAGCCTGCTCTTGGCATAGACTTCTTAACAGTCTCCTCATCCAAACCGCTTGACACGCTGCTGCTGTAGCTGCCACGTACTCTGCTTCTGTTGTAGACAACGCCACGATTGGTTGTTTCTTGGACGCCCATGAAATTGCTCCTGAACCCATGTGAAAAATGTAACCGGATGTGCTTTTCCGATCATCCACACTTCCAGCCCAATCGCTATCGGTGTAGCCAACTAAATCTGAGATTTTTGAAAAAGTACAGAAAATGCCAAATCTTTTTGTACCTTTGACATACCTCAGAATTCTTTTTGCTGCTTGCCAATGTGCCTCTTTTGGCCTCTCCGTGAATTTGGAAATCAAACTAACAACAAACATTATGTCAGGGCTAGTTGCAGTTAAATACATAAGGCTGCCAACTATGCTCTTGTACAAGCTAGGATCAAAATCCTTGCTGCTGTCCTCTTTGCTGAGTTTTAATCCCATTACTGTGGGAGTGATTGTTGCTTTGCACTCTTGCATATTAAATCTGCTCAACACTTCATTTACATATCTTGCTTGAGAGATAAAAATTCCATTTTCATTTTGATCTACCTCTATTCCCAAGAAGTATTTCACCAAACCCATGTCAGTCATTTCAAATTCCTCTTTCATGACTGATTTGAAGTTTTCAATGAGGTAGTCATCATTACTTGTAAAAATTACATCATTAACATACAAGACAACAATTAAAATCTTACCATCCTTTTCTTTGATGTAGATGGTGGGTTCTCCTTCACATTTGTCAAATTCATTTTCCAGTAGATAGGAGTCTATTCTATTGTACCACGCCCTTGGCGCTTGTTTCAGCCCATAAATAGCTTTCTTCAATCTGCACACTTTGTGCTCTTGGCCTTTCTTCTCATAGCCCAGTGGTTGTTCAATGTAAACCTCCTCCTTTAACACTCCATTTAGGAATGCTGAATTCACATCCATTTGGTAGACTTTCCATTTGTTTTTTGCTGCTATGGACAACACTGCTCTCACGGTTTCCATTCTTGCAACCGGTGCGAAAGTCTCCTCATAGTCTCTCCCATATTGCTGCTTGTATCCTTTGACAACCAGCCTTGCTTTGTGTCTTTCTATTTTGCCTTTAGCATTACTCTTGGTCTTGTAGCCCCATTTGACTCCAATGACTTCTTTACCTTTTGGTAGCTCAACCAAATCCCATGTCTTGTTTCTTTCTATGGCATTCATCTCCTCATCCATAGCTTCTATCCATTTCTTATCTTTAATAGCATCTTCGAAATGAATAGGATCATCAACATGACAATACAAGGCAAATAAGGAATTCATTCCTTCATTATAAATGTCATTTAAGTTTCTGAATTTCTTACCTCTTTCACTTGGTGTGCAAGTGCTTGAAGATGCACTTGAATTTCCTCCTTGTGGTGTGCTTGGAGAAGCACTCTCATTTCTCCTCAAGGGTGTTCCTTGCTGTCCTTGTGTTAGCGCTGCTATTTGGGGATGTATTTCTACCATTTCCTCATCATCTTCATCATGAAACAGACAGTTTTTAACATTAATTGTTTTCTCTATGCTTCCATCCCAAGCTTCCTCCTCAATAAACTGAACATCTCTACTCACAAAGAACTTCTTGGTAGATGGGATATACAACCTGTAAGCTTTGGATTCTTCACTGTATCCAATGAAGATACATTTCTCCCCTTTGCTGTCCAAATTCCTCCTTAGCTGATCGGGAATGTGTGCATAGGCCGCACATCCAAGAATTTTCATGTGGGTGACTCCTTGCTTTCTCCCACTCCATGCTTCTTCAGGCACTTTGTTCATCACAACTTTTGTAGGACACCTATTCAAGATATATACTGCACAGTTTACGGCTTCAACCCAATAATCATTTGGCAAATGCTTTGCCTTCAACATGCTCCTCGCCATATCCATGATGGTCTTGTTCTTCCTTTCAGCAACTCCATTTTGTTGTGGGGTGTACCTTGCTGTGAATTGATTGTGAATTCAATTTTCTCTGCAAAAACAAAAAAATTATTTGGAGATATACTCACCTCCTCTCTCTATTCTCAAGACTTTAATACGCAGCCCACTTTGATTTTCCACAAGTGCTTTGAAATTTCGGAATTTTTTAAACACTTCCAATTTGTTCTTCAAGAAATAAACCCAAGTCTTTCTTGTAAAATCATCAATGAATGTTAGAAAATATTGGCTGCCTGCTAAAGATGGGGTTTGCATTGGTCCACATAAATCTGAGTGGACAATTTCTAAGGGTGCTCTTGCCCTTATGCTTTTCCCTGAAGGAAAACTTTCTCTGTATTGTTTCCCTAAGATGCAACCTTCACAAAGGCTGTCCGGTTTCTCTATCAATGGTAATCCTCTTACCATTCCTTTTCTATTCAACAAGTTAAGACCTCCAAAGTTGAGATGTCCAAATCTCAAGTGCCACAACCAATTTTCATCTTTTGGTTGGCTTTGGAAAGCCTCTTGGGAAACTGCTGCAATTACTTCTTTGTTTTTCAATTCTGCTCTTATTCTGAGAGGGAACATTCTGTTCCTCGTCATCCTCACTTCAGCAATACATCTTTTGCTGGGTGCAATATCCATGATGGTGCATACATCATTCTCAAAGAAGACATTGTAACCCTTTTGAACTAGCTGTCCAATACTCAAGAGGTTACATCTCATTCCAGGAACATAATAGACATCTGCTATGGTTTTCCTTTCACCTTGCTTTGTAAATATTTTAACTTCTCCTTTACCCATAACATAAATTTTGCTATCAGTCCCAAGTGTGACTTGTGACTTCACACTTTGATCTAAAGGAGAAAACAAAGCTATGTTTCCTGTCATATGGTTGCTGCAACCAGAGTCTAGAAACCATATATCTTCACTATTTGTTTCAGCCATATTGCAAGCTAACAAAACATTATCTTGGATGACATTTTCTCTAGTGATATTTGCACTAGATCTATTACTCACATCATGCTGCTTCTTCCGACATTCACGAGCATAATGCCCATATTTTTACAGTAATAACATTGGACATTGGATTTTTCATACCTTTGTCCTTGAGCATGATGTTGTCCACTTTGTTGGTTGTTGCCTTGGCCTTGATTCTGATTTGGATTGCTGCCTCTTCCTTGAGCATTCGCTGGACTGTTCCTTCCACCTCTGTTCTGGCTTCTGCCTCTTCCTCTCTTATTTCCTCTGCCTTGACCTCTTCCTCTTCCAAAGGAAATCTGGGTCTTGAAGGCTTTCTCTAGAGATAAGTTTTCAATTCTACTCAACCTCTGCTCATGTGTGATCAGTGATGCATGAAGCTCATCAACTGAAAAGTTTGAGAGATCATTTGTCTCTTCTATGGTGGTGACAATTACATGGAACCTTGAGGGTAGGCACCTTAATAGTTTCTCCACAATCCTCCTTTCTTCAAGTATCTCTCCATGAGATCTTATTTGTGTGACCAGGCCAATTACTTGAGTGAAGAATGAGTCAATATTGTCTGACTCCTTCATGCACAGGTTCTCAAAATCTTTCCTCAGCAACTGTAGCTTTGTTGTCTTCACTTTCTCCATGCCTTGATAAGCTGTTTTAAGAGTTTTCCATGCTTCTTTGGATGTCTTAGCTGCTGCTAACCTTGGAAACACGCTTCCATGCACTGCTTGATACAAGAAGAAAATGGCTTTTGAGTTCTTCTTCTTGTAGCTCTTTAACAAATCCTTCTCTCCCTGAGTTAATCCATTAAACTCATTCTCATCTGTTGGTTGTTCAAAACCATCTTCAACTATTTCCCATAAGTCTTGGGAAGCAAACAAGGCTTTCATTGTTATTGCCCAATAGTCATAGTTTTTACCATCAAATAATGGGAGCTGGATACCCATGCTATTGCTGGTGCTGGTGCCAGCCATTCTTGCATTACTTGACTATGCTTCAAAATACAGTCAAGTATTTAAGATAAATACCTTGGATTCTTTAGCCTGAGACTTCACTTTGCTGGAGAAGTTGCTGCAGTAAGAATCCTTTTTTCAGCTTCTTTGAACCCTTCAAAGAGCGTGGATTGGCTCCGATACCAATTGTTGGAAATTTAAGGTGATTTGAAACTCAAAAGATCAGAGAACAATGCTCTGATACCACTGTTGGGGATTTTTCTGTCAAAATCCCAAAAACAACATAAACTGGACACAGAGACAATGCTATGTTTTGCTCCAGGATCTTAGCACAGGGAAGCTTAAAAAAATTCTGAGCAGACCGAGTTTCACACATGAAAACAAACTTTGCATTCATCAACAAAATAACTGCTGTTACAGACTTCTTTCTCTCTCAGAGGGATTACACAGGAACATTTGAGTTCAACACAAAAATTACTCTGTCTCAGCTTTTTAAATTAACACACTGCTGTGAAGAATTACATACATACTTTGATTTTTCTCACGCTACTGCGTTCTATTTTTACATCGCATTGCTGTGCATTACAATTACACTTTACACTGTTGTGTTCTTCACTCTTCAATTACCTTGTCAACAAAAAAAACTTACATATATATGACAACCAAAAGAAATTACTTCACGTTTTCACTTACCATGTTCCGTAAAGGAAATAATAAAAATTAAATGGTTTTACCAACTTTTCTTGTGCCCATACTCCCACTGAAATAAAATTAAAAACTTCACCAAAACTTACCAACCCACAGTGAATTGCATTTACTGTTTTACTGACATTTACTGGAGGTAAGTGAAACTTTTATTCCACGTCAAATTCATTGGTTGCTTGTACTTCAACCATTGACTTCATTTATATCGCATCGCAGAAATCGCATTTGGAGGAACACAAAAGTGGAGCACACACACATTAGTGCGATCTGTGATATGCGATCAAATCGCATCGCACCATCACAATCGCAGAAATCACAGCACATAAGGGAGAGTGACAGAGTGTGTTTGCAATTTGCGATTTGCGATAGATCGCATCACAAATAAAATAAACCTGCAGTTGAAATTATATTTCAAGAGGAACTGTAAAAATAGGTGAGAAAAGTGTGAAAATCAAATTTGGCAGTGAGTTTATTTTGGAATTCCAGACCTGCCCGCCACGTAAAGTTATACGACCACATAATTGATATTGATGCTATTCACAGCTTTTGAAGTAATTCAATTCCCTAGTCACGAGACTAACTGGCGTTATGATTTCTATTGAACTGTAAATTGTCAAGTTTTCTCACATTCATAACCTATTATGGTATAGAATGGTGATGGTGTATTACACATTCAAATTCTGAAGTCTTCTTATGATTGCATCACTTTTCTTCGCCATATTTACAGGGAAGAAACATTGTACTTGTAACATCTTAAAACGTTACCTATCTCAAAAGTAGAACTTCTAAAACCGTTTATAAAATATAATAAAACTTCTAAGATAGTTTATAAAATATAATGGTAAAGATGGAACGTTAAAATATAAGACTATTTGATAAATTCGAAATTAAATTTATTTTCAATAGAGTAATCGTAATAAATTATTTTTATATATTTACTCCGAAGTTGTTACTGTGATGAGTTTTGTTGAGTAGATTTCGCCGTATTTTCTTCATCCTCCCTCCAAAAAAAAAAGTTCACATGTGGCCATGTAAATGATGTCATAGAATTCGCTGAGACATGTGCCGTCATTTCTTCGGTGTAGAAACGTTTCGCCTGCACCGTTGTTTTCTCGCCGTGGAAATGTTACTGAAGTGCATCCACTGTGGAAATGCTTCTAAATTTCATCCACTACAAGAATAGTAGTGCCATTTCCAAAGGCCTTATGGTTTGTATGCTTACGTTGCCTCAACGTAAATATGGTGATCTGAGAGAAGGGCAATGTTTGCAGTTTGTTGTGAGGAAGGACGTTGGAGCAATTATTGCATCTTATATTGATATGTGCCATCCAGATCGAGTGAAAGGAATTGTAACGTTGGGTATACCGTACAGTATACTTCGTGGGCTGCCCAATAATCTTGACCCGCATCGTAAAGGCCTCTGTTTTAGACATTGGCAGGTGATTTTCCTTCCCCTATTTGTGCCAAAAATATACATTAAACAAGGACATTCTATCAGAATATTGTTTATTCTATCAGATATCGGGCGCTTAATGGCGGCGTACGGGGTAAGTTATTGTGAATGGCCGCAACCTGCAAACACGTTTTAGGAGTAAGTGAAACACATTAAGGAATGTAATCTCACAACAAATCTTTCTTACTGGATTGGATTTTTGATTAATTGTTCGGGTTAGTGCTATGGGTCCAGGTTATTAATTAAAAACATAGGTTTAGGATTGGATTGCAGTCATACTGTATATTTAGTGATACACAAATGAAGAACACAGTAACTTGAATTGTTTTTCCTTAATGGAATGCTTGTTTATTTAAATTCCATTATATCTTTATTTTAAAAATCATTTCTTTTTAAATTATAGATTTTTTTTCAAAATCAAAATTTTTCTATGTGAAAGATTAATTGTGCCTTGCATCTAAACATTTTTTTGGTAAAGTCGTGAATATTGTACAAAATTGATTAAAATTGAATCATTCAGGTCAGAGTTTTTAATTCTAGAGGGTTACTTAATAGAAATCTGTTTGAGAAAAAGGTACAATTTTTCTAAATTTGGAAGCTGGAGATGAATAGGATTCTTAGCTCTTATAATTTGCACGCTATATAAACTAATGGAATTTTCAGTTCTCATAATTTAGACACACAAGGCACATTTATGGGATTTTCAAAATTCATACTCATATTCATTGGCACCTTCAAGGTTGTCACAGGTGGTTTTCTTCAACTCGACTATGAGATGAAGCACCCTGCTCATCGGTCGTTCCGTCATTAAAATATAATAGGTGTAGTCTTATTCAAAGGCTTGTATGCCTATTTCTAGTGTCTATGAGAAGAAATTTTTCTCCACTCATAGAAATGATTAATAATGCTTTCATCTTATCTAGAATCGATTTTTCTCCACTCATATAAATGATTTATGGTGCTTGCATTGCATTGGAGTGAGTGGGGAGATGATCTTCCCAAATCTCCAATTTCTTTGGTTTACTTTTGCACTTTGAGGGGCAATTTCTAGTTTTATAAATTTTTAAGAGGTTTTTTTCTATATACCATCAAAAATAAAAAATATATATTTTTTAATTATATTATAATAATTCAAAAAAATAATTATCATTTTGATACAACAACATTCTATTGTTATGAATCTCATATGTTAATACCTATATAAATATTTAGCCATAATTCATAAACTTTAAATCTCTACCATCCAAACTGATAATTAAATCAAAATTGTGAAAGGCTTGTTTTGAAATAGACAAGATTACCTGATTAATTATTAATGGGCATTTAAGATAATTTTTTTTGGTTTATGTGAACCCTCCTACTACCCATATTGGATAAACAATTCCAATTACAAAAAGCTAAAATTCTATTGTTGCTTGGATTTAGAAACGATATTTATCAATATTCCATGGTTGTACATGTGAATCTTCTTTCTACCTACACTACTTTCTTGTATTTACTCCATTTTTGCTTGCTTGTAATTGCAGTGTCCTCAACATGGATGGATTCGTGAATATTACATGCATGCATTATTTATGACTACTTAACATAAGTGACAGCAGTATCAAAATTGATTTAATCTAGGTTTGAATTTTATTATGAGAAATTCAGCATTGAATAAGTAGTATTCAATTGTAAGAGTATTTTTTTAAGACAAAAATTATTTTATATATGCATTATTTTGGGAATGGTGTTACACATCATAATGCAATGTGCACCAATCATTATGCCTATAATTATTGTAGAAAAATATTCTAGCAAATCACATTTCTTTATGAAATTTGTGTTATATGATACAAGAGCATCATCCCCCTTGGAAATCATTTTTCCCACATACAATGGGCATCATGAAATTTTAGAAATGGGAGATATTTATCTCAAACACTATTTATATAAAATTAGGAATAGTGGACTTTTTATGTAACTATAAGTGTCTAGATTCAAGAAAGAATCTAGGTTGTTAAGGCTTTTGATGAGCTAAAATATTTGACCATGTGGACCATTGTAAGAGTGACAAATGATAATATGAGGTGTTAGGATGTTTTCTAGGAATTGGGAAAAAAATCCAACTAACCCTTATCATATTAGGATATTTTCTATCCTGTAAGAAATTATATATGTATGGATAGGTAGCAGCAGTAGTTTAGAGAGAGAGAGAGAAACTCAAAAATTGAGCATGAGATCCCTATATAAGGAAATGAAAGGTTTCATAATTCTCTATAACATGTTGTTCTATGAAATTAAAGGAATTGAGGTTGTTTATGGTATGTGTGTGCTAGAATTCTCTTTCTAAACATGTGTTCATGACCTGTGTGAAGTGTCTGACGAGTTTTCAAATCACGTTGGGTGCAACAAGTATGCCACTATGATGGTCCATTATTAACGTCATGGAGGCCTATCAATTTCATAGATTCATCTACTCTCCCTTGATGAATGTTGAACCCCTTTTGTCTTTCTTTGTTAGTTATACAACCCAACTTGTGCGCCATGGGTTTTGATGTGTTGTGAATGGTTTTGAAGAATCTTAGGATTATATGCCCCAAAGAAATATGTGTTATGCTAAAATTTTACTTTTCAACTGTGATCAACTAGGGGTACCTGTTTTTGAGCTCTTGCAAAGTAGAAGTAAAGGGAGATGCAAATGAGGTCTCTAATAGAGTTGTATTAGCTCAAGACTCAAACAAACATGAGGAGGGAAAACCCTATATTTGGACATATCAGTTTAAATTTACCGCACAATTATCAGGCCCCTAGAACACACCATCATAACTCTACCACCCACTATCGTCATGTGCTAATAAACACAAATGTTTTGTAAAAAAGGTTCATTAAATAAGAGAAGGTCTTGCTACCACCAGGCAAAGAGCTACCTAACCCACCATTTTCAACAAGAAACGAATATCTACAAGTAGTTGCATCAAAGAGACACAAAAAGATCCAATATTTACTACCCAGGCTATGTTCTCTTCTAGATTCATGAATTAGAGCAAGGGAAGCTAGTGTGGGGAGCTTAGTCCAAATTTTAGAGTTTATTAAATTTATAGGGGAGGCTTGATAGAAATCAGAGTTCAGAGTCTCGATCAGATTCCACCCACTCTCAGGAATATTAGGATTATGAATTTCATGTCCCCTACATGACCTAACCACAATCCGTAGTTTGGATGTTGTAGTTCTGCAATATTTTGACCATACCATGCAAAGTTTGGGGTTCGCAGTTTAGAGCTTCTATGTAACAATGTCGTCTCAGATTGACGATGATAATGGAAGCGTTTTTATTAGAGGATAATTGTAGAGAGTGAGAGAAGGAATCAAGGATCAATATTGATGGTGATAGATAAAATAGTATAAGTAGGAATTCGAGAAAGGAATGATGACTTTTAAGAGCATGGATTGGATAAGGAAAAAACAACAAAGGTTTGGGACATAGAATATCAATGAAGTTTCCCACCAAGAAAAAACTTGGGGACTGACAGTCCCAACACTCTAAAGTAAGGAATGAAAAAGATTGTGGAGATCTCAGTGTTGATAAGACCTTGAAGGTAATCTTGTCTTTAAACTTTATTTTAAATATAGAAGCTGATAATTATAGGTAGCAAAAAATGATGTGGCAGAGAACCCTTGTAACACTGTTTGGTCTAAAATGCGATGCAAATTAGAGTTTCATTTACTATCAATCTGGGTAAGTAAACTTCGAGGATCATCCAATATATATGGACTTAGAGACAAAATATACTAATCTAGGTTAAGAAATGCCAAAGCTCCCTTAGAGGACACTGCTCATTAATATTTCTAATCATCTTAATCAACAAAACCTAATTCTGATTGACTGCATGAAATATTAAAGCTCTCTTACAAGAGACTATTCATTTATATCTCAAGCATATAAATTAGAAACTTAAACTAATGAAATCAAACATTAAAAAAAAAACGAGATTCATTGAAGGAAACATTAATAATTTCTTACGAAAGGTCATTCATTAATATTTCAAACATATGAACCTAAAAATTTAGTCTATTGAAATTCACAAACAAACATAAAATAAAAGCCTACCAAAATAAAAGTGTACTTGCTAGGCAATGGGCATCCTTCCAAGTATTCACAAGCACACCAAACGAGAATTAAAATGTGTAGGACCAAAGAAACTCTTTTTTATTCATCATCAATTCAGAATTGCAATTACAACCATTACAATGATTCTCCAAATCTAACTTCTCATTACCAACCTATAAGATACTAAGATTACAAATGAAGGACTAGGTTCTAAAATTCTAAAAATTAAGATTACAAAATGAAGATTACAAATGAACGAGATAACACTCCTATTTATACAAAAGCTATGATAACAAACTCATAAATGTAAATCCACTATTCCCTCCTTTGATCCACATATTTCTCAACCAATGGTGACACATAACCATATCCTCCATGATCTCCTCCATGAGGTCCATGATCTTCTCCATGAGGTCCATGATCTCCTCAAATTCGAATTTGAACATATAGTGCCACATAAAGATGCCTCGGATGCTTCCTTTGTACCTACACATGTCAACAAACTCATTCTAATTGTTAGGCATAAGTATATAGATATTATTTTCTAAAGTTTAACCAAAAATTCACTTTAAAATACTAATAATTAATAATGTTTTGGAAAACACAAGGATAACCCATATAATGGTGAAGGTGAAGCTAATGTGATGACATGGTGGTGGAATAGAGGTGAGAAAATGTGTGAATTGAGAGAAAGTGGACGTTGAATGGAGTGAAAGTGGATGTATTTTAAGGATAATTATTAGGCCCAACATACCCCCAAACTGAAGGTATTGCATGTCCTCATGCAATCTATTACATTATTTTTCCTACTTGAGCTTTGGCTTAAACTTTGCATGATATTATTTACTTAACTTTTTCAAAGTGTGTTTGTTGAATTGCAACTTGGTTGGTTCTTGTGTTTCAACCGTATCTTGTTGGTTGCATTCAAATTCAGTGTATGATCTTTGCATAATGATAATGTGATTTTTATTGCAAAGTATTTTTGTTGGAATGCATCATGGTTGGTTCTTGTGTAACAACCATGATTGTGTTGCATCCAATTAGCTTTTAAGTACTTTTTACAAAGCCATTTATATGCTCATGTAATAATGAATATATTTTTAAGGCATGTGGGTTTTAGAATGTGATATATGAATATGGAAAAATATGAATGTGACAAAGTATGAATGTAAATGTATCCCCCCCCAAACTGATGGTTTTTGCAATGTTATAAAATTACGAAAGGAAGTTTTCTTTCAAAAAATTATCATTTTGTATTTCAAGGAATTAAATGGTTAAAAGTTAGAAAATATCATACCTCAAATTACCCTTTCGAAAGTTGATGAGATTCGTGCATGTGTGGCTGCAAAATCCTGATCATAGTCTTCTTTACTTGGTTATGAAAATGGTGGATGAAGTCGAAAAAGTGAATCTTTTATTTTTGTTGCATCTGCTGCTAAATTTGCTGGTTGATCTTCTGTTGAATGTTTGGAATCTACTGCTTAATGCAGGTGAAACTGTATAAGGCTTCGAAGGTATACAAAATTTAGAATTTACACTCCCCCCCCAGCCTTATTTATTCACTTGTCCTCAAGACATTTACATCAAAAAACTAAAAAGTAATGAATGTAATTCTACTTCATCTGCTACAAAATGATTGGTCTTCAAGTCTTCAATGGAACCAACTCATTAGCACATTTCTTGTCATGTGAATAAATGTTTCGGTGTCGAACATAACAAGAAGTTGTTGACTTAGTGGTCATTGATGATGCCACTAGTCAACAAGAGAGCTCCCATCTTTGATGTGGATGAGAGTCAAAATGCCTGGAACACATCTTTCTAAGTATGAAAGAATTTCTTGTTTTAGATATCATTTTGGGATTCAACTACATTAAGTACGTCATTCACGTATGATCATTTCCATGAGAGGTAGTCATAACTGACTATTTTCTCATATTTTTTGAATAGTTCACTTGGCACTCATTACATTGGGTGATGCTCATAGGGGTGAAGAAGTGGGATTTAAACTAGTGAAATGAATAACATAGCGTCAATCATCACTTCTGGGGCTTTGACCGAGTAACCAGGACTTCTCGGGAGGTCACCCATCCTAGATCACCTCTGGCTCAAGCACGCTTAACTCTGGAGTTTTCCCCATAATCAAGCCCACTTAGATTGCTACCCCATTTGCAAAACCTTAGCAAGTATTGTGCCTCATGAACCATTCAAGTAGAGATCCCTTCACTCTTTTTGAATTTAAGTATGGGGGTTTATGCAGTGCATTATATTAGATATCATTTTGGGATTCAACCACGTTAAGTAACTCATTCACATATGACCATTTCAATGAGAGGTAGTCATAACTAACTAATTTCTCATGATTCTTGAATACTTCACTTGGCACTCATTGCATCGGGTGATGCTCACAGGGGTCGAGAAGTTGGATTGTTACTAGTGAAATGAATCACATAGCGTATATCATCACTTCTGGGGCTTGGACCTGGTAACCAGGACTTCCTGGGAGGTCACCCATCCTAGATCGCCTCTGGCTCAAGCGCACTTAACCATGGAGTTTTCCCCTCAATCAAGCCCACTTAGCTTGCCACCCCATTTGCAAAACCTTAACAAGTATTATGCCTCATGAACCATTCAAGTAGAGATCCCTTCACCCTTTTTGAATTTAAGTATGGGGGTTTAGTCAGTTATGACTACCTCTCATGGAAATGGTCATATGTGAATGACTTACTTAACGTAGTTGAATCCCAAAATGGTATCTAATATAATGCACTGCGTAAAAACCCATACTTAAATTCAGAAATAATTTGTTGTTGTCGAATACTTAGAAGATCCAATGAACAAGGGACATTGATGTATTCCCATTGTTTATTGGCATGATATCCTACCCTTAAGGCATGCAAGATTCAACGTGTTTTTAGAAAAATATTTAGACTCAAGGACTATGGACTCAATGGTGTATGGAAGCAAGGTTTTATTTGCAAGTGTAGGAAAAGGGACACTGACAATGAATGTGTAAAGTGGAACAAAAAGCTTGTAGATGAGCTTCGTTGGTTTTACTGGTGGGTTAACTTTGATGAAAATATAATGAAGTGTATGTGGATTGTGAGAAATGGATAATGACTATTACTAGGAAAAAGTCAATTATGGCATGCAAAATCTAAAAAAATAGAAAATATGCTACCTGTTGACTTTGAATTCAAGAGTGGATAGGTATTTTTCCATCCTTGTACATTTAGGAACAACCCTCAAGTCATCAAATTTTCTTATCAGTCATGCAACATATCAAACCATTAAACTATTATAGGAAGTTATAAGAACATGTAAGTTTCTGCAAATGTCCTTCATATGATCATGGTCTTGTTCTTTAGAATTTTTCATGAAACTAGTCTTTTGAAGACCAATTGTCATCAAAATTTAATCTCCTTAATGATCAGTTGATCATCCAAAACCTGCTTAAAAAAAACTTGGCATAAAGAACATAAGTTTGTTCAAGGAGAGATGGCCATTCCCTTCGTGATTCTTATGCAAAAATTGAATGCCAAAATGAAATAGATTAAGAAATATCAAAAGCATAATTTTAGTCTAGTTCATGATGTTCATAACAGTTTATTTTTAATAAAAATAACCATGAAATGTAAATCAACTCCTTGTTCATGTCTGATGACTCATGTGCATGTAAAAGCTTGGCATTATAGATTTTTTTTGTGTCCTGCGGATTAGTATGTTATATATAGCAGCCAAGTAATTAATTCTTAGTGTAAATGTGGAAATGTTTCAACCCTTATCCTTAATTTTGATTTAGATATAAACTTGATGCTCATTGTTGGTGTTCGCTTTCTTTGAGTCTTGCATAGGTGGTGCAATTATATGATTTTGAAATCCATCTCTTAAGAGTAAAACTAACATACCACTGACTATGATTGTGAGTCTTTGGTTCCAGTATTCCTGCAACGGGTGTTGTCCAATATGAACCGACTTGTTGAAACAAGACCCCAACATTGTTTGCATCACCATTACTGAATCTAGATCTATCCACCAAGCACCATTGAAAGATACAGAAAATTGTGCCAATGGAATATCATTGTCAATCATACGCACCATGGATCCAGTGAAGATAGTTAGCTCTTTCTCTATAAGTTGTGCTCTAGTTAGAGTATTTGTTGAAAGGTTTGTAAACAATTTCTTAGACAATTCCACTATGTCTTCATGTTTAACAACACTAGCTGCAGATACAACTTGTATTATTCATCACAAATAACATAATGGTCATTGAAATCTGCCAAATTAATCAGCATGTGAAAATGACATCTTATGCTACCCAAGACAACCAAGAATGCATATCGCGTATGTGCTACAATTTCACATTAATTAACAAGATCATATACTTATGCAGCTTATTCAATCTCGATTCGATCCATCAATAAGAGTTACTATAAATTTACCTGATTCGATCCATCAATAAGATTAACTATAAATATTATTATAGTCACACATTGGTGTGAATGAAATGAAACCATTTAAAAAAACCATCCTTACTGTTAGAACTCCAAGAAACTCTCCTAGGTTGTAGCTCGGAGATGCCTGGTAACATATAAATATTCAATATTGTTCTCGAAACTATTGGAATGTATGATGGTTTGGATCAAGTTAGATGACTGTTTCAACTCTGTTTTCACTCAAGACATGCATGAACACCGTCAACTCGACAAGGGTTTAGACCACTAATGCTCAATAGTTTATAGATTCAATGGATAGAGGGAGAATCCTGACCGTACAAGTAGATACATACATAAACACATATGAATGGCTAGCTATAAAAAGTAAATGAAGCCTGCAAATCTAATTTATCAATGCAGAGATTAGATGACAATTATCTGACATTAGACACAGAAGATGACATGAATAATCTATTCAAGTGCAAGCTTGGAATAGAGGAGAAGATGGTGATTGAACATGTAATGGCAAAAGAAGCTTGTATTACTGGAATGAAGATGGGACGTTGGGAGCAATAGAGTATCCACAGTCTCAAAAAGTTGAACCTTTGATACCTCCTACTTTCAGCCATTTATAGGCTTTTTACAGTGCTCTCGAACCCTCTGATGCTCGAGATGTCTTAATCTATCCCCTCTATCTTCTAACAAACACAGTAACCAAATTCTGGTAATTTCACCATGCTCTCAGGTAGCTAGCTCGTGCCAGCAATACTCCATGATCAGTTCTATTGGTTCGGCTGCATCGTGCTATGGCCTTTTCCCTTTTTCGGCTTTCTGTCTCCTGGCCTCTATCTAATCGAATCCATATTCTACCATTAAATAAACATTTCATAATGCATTAAGGGGAGGTGGCCACCTATTCTACAATAGATGAGTGCATCAGGGCTTAATATTCCTTCAGAAATAGTCGTTCTTTGTTTACACAGAAAATGCAGTAAAACATGGGAAAATACGCAGAGAACACTCTTCATTGGATTTGAAATTTTCATAACTACGCTTCATATCCTATTGGGTTGGCTTGAAATCTCTATCACAAGTCGCTTTGACCCTGTTCCAAGGTTTCCCTTCGTATTTTAAAAATACATTAAAAACACTAAAATCCCGCAAATATGACCTTATATTGGATTTGAAATGTTTATGGAATATCGTTTTAAAGTGCTATCGGGTCCAGCCATCATCGAGACCAATTCACCGATCTGATCATCGACGATTGGCCTATCGCATCGCACGCGCACACAAACACACACACACACACACACACACACACACACACACACATAAGGCCCTGCTCCATTATGTTTGCCAATTGCGATCCATTGATATCGACGATCACGGTATGGTATTGACCTGGTCCCCCCACATGTTATGCCTCCTATTGCCTCCACCTGTCACCACCAATTGCGATTGTTGATTAGATCTGGACCGCTGATCGGCCAGATCTGACGGCTCCTGTGCAAACACTATTCAAACCTTCGATAAGCTTGATTTCATGGTTTTCTTCATGTTTTTGGGTTATGATAGTGTGGTTTGAATTTTCCATAACTTCTCCTTTTACGATGGTTTTGACCTATTGAATGAATTTAAGAAGATTTCTAAGACTTAGAGAATGTTCTGGATCTATTTGGATCAGCCCCTCAAGGCTAACACTTGCTCCTTCTAGGGATGAAAGCCTCCCTATGAGGTTTCAAGAACTTCAGACTACTGCCATTCTAGTAACAACCAAAACAAACTTATCTCCTAGTGTTCCATTTGGCAAGGAATTTATTTGCATAGAAAAAAACTGAAAAACCTATTACAATATTAAGGCCTTAAAGCCTCATATGAAGTAAAGTTTCAAAAGCAACCCATTGATTGGGCCATCAAAAACACCTTCCCCCTCAAAATGGTGCAGAATGAAAGTATTGTTCATCTAAACTTGAGCAATGACAAACAATCCCGTCGATAAGGCATCAAATTTTCCATGGTTGCCCTTATTTTCCTTTAATTCATCCCATTTGAGAACCCAGTCACCAACCTAAAAACTGTCCATTTTTGCCTTTCTATCGACGGTTTATTTGATCTTCTTCTGATGAATTCTTGACTTCTCAACCAAGTTTTCTCTAATCTGCTATAATTCAACCAAGTTACTCATTCTCCATGCCATGTCATTCTCTTCATCCTATTCTTATTGCAATAATTTGGCCACAGGGAGGATCAAATGGATAGGAAAAATAGCGTCAATGCCATAAACCACCTTAAATGGAGAATTTCCTATGGACTTCTTATTGGTAACTCTATCAGCCCATAGTGCAAACTTCAACATGGAATCCCAATTCCGTTTGTTGTCCTCCAACATTTTTTTGATTATCCTTACAAGACTCTTGCTAGATGATTCTGCTAGGCCATTTCCTTGAGGATAATATGAGCTGGAATGCACCAATTGAATGCCCATGGCTTCGCACATGTCCACTAATTCTTCTACCCTGAAAGCTACTGAATTATTAGTGACTAGTTTGGTTGGGCAACCAAATCTAGTGAAAATATTCGCGTTCAAGAACTTTAGGATAACCAGATGATTAGTATTTTTAGTGGGCATAGCCTCAATTCATTTGGTGAAATAATTAGTGGCTACCAGGATCCATTTGTTATGGCCACAGGGATGTGGATTGATCTCACCTATAAAGTCCAAGCCCCACTGCTAAAAGGGACCATTGGCGTGTACTGGCTTCAAGGGCAAAGATTTTAGCTATTTCCTTCCTACAAACATATGACATTTGTCACAAGACTTCACAAAATAAAACACATTAGAGAACAGAGTAGGCCAATAATACCCAGCTCTCAAGATCTTGTGGGCTGTGGTTTTCCAATAATGATGCCCTCCACAGATGCTAGAATGGAACTAGTGCATGAATTCGATATATTTTCCTTTATCTAGACATTTCAAGAGGATCCCTAATGGGTATTTAAAATAAAGTAGGTTTTTGTTAATGCAGAATTTGGCTAATATGATCTTAATGGTCTGGGCTTGACTTGAGCTATGCCCTAAAGGGACATCTATCTTCTTTAAAATATGAACTACACTGGAATACCATTCACAGGTGGCTAGATTTTCAGCCAAACATTGATTCTCCTCTTGCTTTTCTGCTGCTTCCTCTGTCCACTCACCAACTAAATTTGAACCCATGCAATTGATGTCTAACAAACTACAGTTTTCCTCAGACATAAGCTTAGCCAAGCCCTAGCCTTTGACAAGCTTGGTGGACTTCACCTCTATGTTGAACTCTATGAATTTTGAAATCCATCAATATCTGGCTGGGTTAGAACATCTTTTATTGAGGCTGAAGGTACGTATGAAATCACTTTGGAATGCAGAATATAAATTATGAATGCCTTTAAAGATTTTATGAGAGCATAAGCTTGTTTTTCAATAAGGTCATACCTTAGTTCAACAACCCTCAGAGTTTTGCTGAGAAAGGCCATAGGGTGCTCTACCCCTTCATCATTTTTCTGCAATAGAACTACTGCAAGTGTATCATAAGAGGCAAAAGAGAATATATAAAACTCCCTGATATAATCTCGACTGATTAGAGTGCGAGCTTCCATGATAGCTTGTTTGATGGCTTCAAAAGAGTTTCTTGCACTATCTATCCATTTTATTTCTGATCCTTTCTTCAGCATGGAAGTGATGTGCTTCACTGGCTCTGTAAAGTTTGGAATAGACCTCTTGAAAAAGTTAATCTTAGCCAGGAAAGATTGAATGTCCCTTTTTGACCTTGGGATGGATTATGTCTAAATTTCTTAAACTCTTGCTGGACCGATCTTCACACCTTCAGTAGAAACAATAAGTCCGAGAAGTTTTCCTTATTCTAGAGAAAACTGTGACTTCTTTGGGTTTATAGAAATTCCAAACAACCTACACTTTAGAAACGCCTTCTTCAAATGCTGCAAATGGTCATCGTGACTGCTGGAAAACAATGTTATGTCATCAAGGTAAATAAGGACAAGCTTCTCCTTCTCTCCCACAAAGGCTATGTCCATGGCCATTTGAAACGTATCGCTAGCATTCATCAGTCCAAAAGGCATCTTCGAGTACATGAAAGTGCCCCAAGAAGTAGTGAAGGCGATATTTTCCTGATCTTCTGGATGTACAAAAATCTAATTGTAACCTAAAAATCCATCTAAGAAAGACATGACTCTAGCCCCTGAAACTTTTTGCAGCATGTGTTCCATCTTAGACAGGGGGTAGTTGTCTTTTTTATAGAATTTTTTCAGATTCTTGAAGTAAACACAAAGCCTTATTTCTCCATTCTTCTTTCTTACTACCACAAGATTAGCTATCCACTTTGAATAGCTTATGGGAACTATGATCTTGACATCCAACAGCTTCTTGATTTCCTTTTCAATTAAAGTCAATAACAAAGGGCTGATAGGTCTTAATTTCTGCTTAAAAGGGATGGTTTTATTCTCTAGTGGAATCTTATGTTGAATGATGTTGGTGTCATAGGTCTTAAGGTCACTATACTCCCAAGCAAAAATGTCACCAATTATTTCATCAGGGTCCAATACTCAGAACCTTGGGCATAAGACAAGTGAGTGGACATATTTATGTACTTTGGATGGGTTGGACTCCCTACATTATGTCTATGAACATCAGACTCATTTTCTTTTTTTGGCAGGCTTATAAGGTACACCAATCCTTACAATCAAACAACTTCTGTAGGGGCACCAATCCTTTGGGTATATGGTTACTAGACAACTGAACAATGCTATCGTGACCAATCTCAACCTTTAGCTTGGACTGGTTGCATTCTTCAATGGTTTCGTTTTCTTGGTCAATGTGCATTTCAGAAAATTCATCAATGACTTGTAAAAACCTATTAATTTCATCATCATCTTCAATAACTTCCTAGTATTTGACATTGTCATGAAGAGATGGTCTATATTTCACCTGAACTTCATAAGTCAATTTAGGAGGCAAAATAGGAATAAACGTGCTAGCAGACACAGCAAGGGAATCAGCAAGTTGGTTCTTCATTCTAGGGATGTAAGAAATGTTGAGACTATTAAAATTACCCTTGAGCTTCCATAACTCATCTCTGTATGCTTTCAAACTTGGATGATTTGCTTGGAAAGTTTTGTTCACTTGCTGAATGATAAGGTCTGCATCTCCAAACACCTTCAAGCGTTTGATGCACATTTCTTTAGCAACATTTAAGCCCAATATCAAGTATTCATACTCTGCTATGTTATTTGTGACCTGAAAAGTTAATTTGATAGATAAATGAATGCATTCTTGTGTGGGAGACACAAGGACTACAACTGCCCGTTCAACTTCCTTAGAGGAAGCTCCATCAAAGAACATGTCCCAAATTTGTGGGCCTTCTTCCTCTGTGATCTGGCAAACTGATTTCCTAAGCTGCATAGAGGCCAACTAGGATTCTTCAATCTGAATAATATAGGCTCCAAAATCAGTGTCAACCACATAGATGGGATGATTAGTGGGATTCCTTTCATCACTGATGATATAAGCCAACTGAGCTTCTCTGTATAATCTCCTACTCTCACCTCCAAAAACTGGAATAGTAGCATAGGATAGATCATTTTGCAATGTTCCACCTGATTTCTTGATCCAGCCTATGGAAAGAAACATGCCAAACTTGGGGGGTACATCTGCTATCACAATATCTATCATCATGCTCTTCATAGGCAGCCGAGACAAGGTGATGGCTAGGTCTTTGATAAATCCCAAAAATTTCACTTTCTTGGAGTCAAAAGAAAACAGGTCATGATAAGGCTTGGTAATGTCAAGACCCAACTCATCCATGGTAGCCTTGGGCATTAGATTATGGCTAGCTCCTATGTCCATAAGGCAATTGTGAAGGATTTTATCATGAATCGTCAAAGAGACATAGAATTATCGGGAGCTGTCATCACAATTTTCAATCATTGGGCTGAGAACAACAGCTGGTTTGTCATCTTGCAGATTTACATAGTCAGTGAATGCTTGGATGACTTTAGGCTTAAGGGCCTCGAGGATAGATATCTTGAAGGACTCATAATTCACTAGTTCAATAAGAGGTATAGGCATGCTTAGCTTCTGAATTTCTGATTCGAAACTAAAAGGAGAAGGAGACTTGTCAAGGCCTCTTACCTCATGAGCTGGAGCTTTGAGGATGATGGGATGAACTGCTGGTCGTTTCTGCTTACTAGCTTGATGTATTACAAGGAAAACAACTCTCTGAACAAGAGTTTCCTTGGGATTATTAATCTTTGACCTGAGATCATATCTGTGACGATCATCAGTTTGCATAACAGCTTCATCGTCCCAGTCTTGGCTGATCTAGTCATTGAATAATGAATTTTCATAGGCAGCTAAGGTCAGAAAGGAGGCAATGCCTTTGACTTCCATACAATGGATCTCATCATCTTCTTCAAACTACTCTTCTTCCATGACTACATTCTGGAAAGGGGTCTTCACCCTTTGGTCTTCATTGGCATCTTTTCTTCTTTGCAGAATCTGCAATTGCTCAGTAGTTCTTCTATATGGATTTGGGTTTCTAGGAGCAAAGGTATTAGGAAGTCTTCCTTTCCCAGGGTGTTGCTCAACCTTTAGTTTGGAAATTTCAGAGGCTAATGACTCTATCATCTTGGTCATTTTATCTATCTTGGGACCTGAAGATGATGAAGATTCTCCCCTCTATCTCCTTCTATCAACATTCCCCTTGAGCTTCTCTGCATCCATGATGTTTGATTCTACTCCCAAGGCTACATCCTGCATATCAGCCAAGGTATCACAACGTCTCTCCCTCAATAATAGATAGAAGTCAAAATCAAAAGCACTAGCATAGGTGAGTTTAGCAGAGGTAGTGGTGGGTTTTACTTCAACTGGTATCCTGTTGTACATGCGATTAAACCTCTTATTAAAATCAGACAAAAAATCACCATTCTCCCTCTTTAGGTTGCCAAACTCAATCTGGTAGTAGAGTAGATCCTTCTTATCCCCCCAATTCTTTAGGAATATATCATCTAAAGCCTCAATATCTTCTATAGACCTTGGGATCAGTTATTTGAACCATTTTCTAGCCTCTCCATCTAGGCTTTGGACAAAGACTCTCATCCACACATCATCATCACTAATGTCCAGGTTATCAACATAGCTATATAATGGTTCAAGATGTTCTTCAGCTGTAACACCTTCAATCACAGTGAACTTAGGCATATACTTCTGATATTTTCCAATAGGCATGGCATTCAAAGGAGTGGGCAGTCCTAGAGTTTCGTACCTAGAAGCTATAATTCTTTCCATTTTGGTAGGTGCTTGTGGTCCTTCCATAGCTATGATGGATACAAGGGTACTGGAAGTATGAATAACAGAGGGTTGAGGAGTGACTGATAGGACTAAAGGAGTATGCTGGATAGGAGGAGACACCTCGTTTGGGCTTACAGCGAAAGGAGAACCTAAAGAATAAGGAGCTTTATCTGAGATTTTTTCTTCACCGCTAGTATTAGATGCTATATTCTCAACATGTATTTGTTCTATTATAGGATTTTCTTTAAGAGATATAGAATATTGTTTAGAACTACCTGAACCTAATGCTCCTTTTTGAAATGCCTTTCTTTCTTTGATGATTTTTTCAGGGTCAGGTACTGGGTCCGCCTGTGGCTTCTAAGGATTTCTCCGAGTATGCCTCACAAACTGAGCCAACACTATGGATTGGAGTCGCCAAGAGGTTCATCCTCTAGTAGGGTTTCCAAATAGATGATTACAACCTAAATAGTGTCCAGGCCTTGTATATCATCAAAGCTGGATCTCTGTCATCCCCCAGGGAAGCTGAGCTTCAGTCTCCTCTCCACGGCAACGATGCCAATTATGTTAGCGCTCCAGGAAACTCTCCTAGGTTGTGGCTCGGAGATGCCTGGTAACATATACATCTTCAATATCATTCTCGGAACTATTAGAATTGATGATGGTTTGGATCAATTTAGATGACTATCTCAACTATGTTTTCACTTAAGACATGCATGAACACCCTCAGCTTGACAAGGCTTTAGACCACTAATGCTCAGTAGTTTATATATTCAATGGATTGATGGAGAATCTTGACTGTACCAGCAGATACATACATAAAGATATATGAATGGCTAGCTACAGAAAGTAAATGAAGCTTGCAAATCTAATTTATCAATGCAGAGATAAGATGACAGTTATCTGGCATTAGACACAGAAGAAAACATGAATAACCTATTCAAGTGCAAGCTTGGAATAGAGGAGAAGATGGCGATTGAACATGTAACAAAAAAGAACCTTGTATTACTATAATGAAGATGAGACACTGGGAGGAATAGAGTATCCATAGTCTCCAAAAGTTGAACCTTTGATACCTCCTACTTTCAACCATTTATAGGTTTTTTACAATGCTCTCAAACCCTCTGAGGCTCGAGATGTCTTAATCTATCCCCTCTGTCCTCTAACAAACACAATAACCAAATTCTAGTAATTTAACCACTCTGTTAGGTACATCGCTCATGCCAGCGATGCTCCATGATTAGTTTTGTTGGTTCAGTTACATCATGCTGTGGCCTTTTCCCTTTTTTGGCTTTCTGTCTCCCATCCTCTATCCACTAAAATCCCTCTTATAGCATTAAATAATCATTGCATAATTCCTTAAGGGGAGGTGGCCACCTATTCTACAACGGATGAGTGCATCAGAGCTTAAAATTCCTTCAGAAATAGTCGTTCTCTGTTTACATAGAGAACACTGTAAAACACGAGAAAATCCGTAGAGAACACTGTTCACTGGATTTGAAATTTTCATAACTACGCTTCATATCCTATCAGGTCTGCCTGAAATCACTATCGCAAGTCGCTTTGGCCTTGTTCGAAGGTTTCCCTTCGTATTTTAAAAATACGTTAAAAACAGTAAAATCCAGCAAATATGGCCTTATATCGGATTTGAAATTTTTATGGAATATTGTTTTGAAGTGTTATCAGGTCTGGCCATCACTGAGACCAATTCACCGATCCGATGATCGGTGATTGGCATATCACATCGCATATCTATATCTATATCTATATATATATATATATATATATATATATATATATATATATATATATATATATATATATATATATATATATACATAGATAAGGCCACACAACATTATGTTTGCCGATTGTGATCCACCGATATCAGCGATCACGGTATCGCATCGGCCGAGTCCCATCACATGTTATGCCTTCGATTGCCTCCGCCTACCACCACCGATTGTGATTGTTGATCGGATCTGGACTGTTGATCAGCCAGATCCGATGGCTCTTGTGAAAACACTATTCAAGCCTCTGACAAGCTCGATTGCATGGTTTTCTTCATGTTTTTGGGTTTCGATAGTGTAATCCAAATTTTCCATAACTTCTCCTTTTGTGATGATTTTGACCTGTTGAATGATTTTAAGAAGATTTCGAAGACTTAGAGAGTGTTTTGGATCTGTTTGGATCAGCCCGTCAGAACTAACACTTACCATTCTTGGGCCTGTATAGTGTGTGGTAATATACTGCTGCAAAAGACCATCCGTACTATTGTAGAATTTTTTGGTTTTGATAAGATAGAGTAGAATAGTCAAAAAATACATAAAAATATTTTGAAAAAATGTTGAGTTACGATATGGACATAACAATATTGAATAAAATGTTAGTGAAAAAATCTTTATGATGATGTCTAAATTCCACTACTATTGTTTCTGTGAAATAACAGTTGTGTGCAGCTTGTTTTTAAATGCCACAACCCATGACAGTCAAACTGCTTAATCTTGATGGCTTCATGTTTTAAATTTGATGTTATAGTTGGAGAATAAATATCTGGCCAAATTGTTTAATCTTGGCAAATCAGTAGTTAGGTATAGAATAATAAGGTGCTCATCAATTTAATTTGAGTCCTTGGAGGTTATAAGGGTAGATTTATATAGTTTTCTTTTGTAAAATAAAAAGAAAGGAAAAGGGCTTGCTAGTTTAAATGCACCCATAAAGCGAGGAAAAATGATAGGATAAGCAAAGGGTAAGTAGAGAAAGGTTGAAGAAGTTTGATTATTCATTCGACAAAATGTACATTTATCATGTTTCATCATATGTTTCTATGTCCATGAAACAATTACACAAAGCAAATCAAGATCAATTAATTAACTTCCCATTCATCTCCATTCATCCATATACTCACTAATTTCCCCTTCCCACCTTTAGACATTCATATCCATTCATTTTCCATAAAACCCCTTTTCGTAAGGTCAAAACCCTTTTGCCTAGGAAAATTGAAAAAACTATGTAAAATCCCTTTTTACCATGTAAAATCCCTTTTTACCTGAAAATCCCACAAAAGGTGTTTTAGCCTAAGTATTAATGCGTATATCAAAAGAAAATAAACCATGAAAAGTCATAATACTTAGTTAATTTGCTTTTCGACCTATAATTCCCCTTTTCGCATAAATTTACCCTTTTCCGCTCATATTCCATATTAACACTAACTATAGTATTAAACCCCTAAAGTCCCTTTTAGGTTGGCTCTTTGTATGATCATTACCCACCTGAAAAGCGGTATTCCACCATTCTACATTAGTACCTGTCAAGCTCAAATCATTTTGGGTGATGCCCTCCCAAAACTGCCCACGCCTTATAAGCAGTGTGATGAAAACCAAAACTGCCTCCCGCATAATGACAAAATAGCCACTGTTCATTTGCGCGATAATTCAAATAGAAATCTATTTCTCTGTTTCTAAGCAAAAAACACCATTTTGATCTGTTTTGACTATTTTACATAGTGAAGCTTTCATAAGCCTCTGTGACCCACAAATCCATCATTTTACCTTCTGATACACTTTGGACTCCTTTCAAATTTCCTTTCAAGCTCAATAAAGCCATTGACCACCTTCCCCGTCACCCTTATTTTTCTTAACAATCTCTGTGTTTTGTAGGTAAAGCTTCTGTTCTAGGCTTATAGAGAAAAAATCTTGTGTACAGTTGGACGAAAAATATGAATATCAATTTACTTTACCCTATCACATAAAGTATGAAGGATTTACTGTTGAAAAACACAGTAAAAACCCTGAAATTCACAATAAAGGTTACTTAGTAGGGTTAAAGGATATTAACAGAGTTTAAAGAGTATCAGGTGAAAGATCAAATGAAGAAATCAACCAAGCGTAAAGGATTCAAATAGTCAAGCAGCTTAAAGGGGGGAAATATCAAACAACAAAGCCAACACAACCTAAATAAGAGGGACAACAAGAAGCAGTTCAATAGCTACCCCTATCTGCTTGTATGAAGATCTTTCCTTTCCTAGAATAAATATTAATAAGTTTTAGGATATTGCTTAAGTTTCATTATTGTATAAATAACTCTTTTCTCGTGTTATTAATGGTTCGAAGTTCAAGATTCATTGTTCATTGCTTGTTAAGTTGTGAATGTTTACTCTACTTTGAACCTGGCTGCACCTGTGAAGGGAGATTTTGTAGACACTTGATGTACTCAGTCTTTTTGGAACCTTACTACAAAGCAGAGGATTCATGATCCTTTTTGTTCTTCAAAGACTCTTCTAAGTCCTTCCCATCAAGATTTAAAGCAAACTCAAGGCTTACCTTGAACAATTTCTCATCTCTGCTATTGGCTCTTCCTTGAAAATTAGAACCAGGTAGTTGATGCGCTCCAACATTAAAGGCCAAAATTCTTTTGGAAGATTTTATAGGCAATGACACAATAAATTCCATCTTCTTCCAAAATTCAGTAGAATTGTATAAGCTCTTTCGATCATCAAAAGCAGGGTAACATTGCATAGAAGAACATAATTCTCTTCAACTAATTTGTGTTTTATATGCATAGCCACTTCTTTGGATGCTTGTGGAGAAATCTCCATGTCAAAGTGGAAGATCTACTATGAAGGCTCAAATGGAAGAAGTAAATGATTAGCAAGAGGCTGGATCAGAGCCCCTTCGTTTCCTCTAGAATCAGGCCTCCTTATAGCCATGAGAGGCACAGGATTTCTCGCTAAATCCTTGTCTACTTATGCTTTAGGTATTATTGAGTGTGATATGATGGAGTTGAATTTAATTATTGCAAGATTTAAAGAGAAATTATCCAACTGACAATTGCCAATTGTAATATTCCTGCAACAACTTCACTGCCATCATTGCCCACTTGTGAAACGTCAGGTTATTTAGGTAAGCATTTTTAAATATTTATTTATTTTGTCCTCGATAAGAAATGGAAACTCTAGAATTATAAAATTTGAATGTTCATTTTTCCTCTTCATATTGAATATCCACATAATTTAGTTTTCACTGTTCATGGATCAAGACATCTCAGAAATTGAACTGAGTCATAGATTTGCAGTGGAAAAATAACAAGCCTCACATTAAAGTGTGCAGTAGTGAGATTTTTGTGGAGGCCCTGTGATGACACAGGTATGACTTAGAAACAAATGATGTTGCATCAAGTTGGAACTGATCTGAAGAACACAACTGAAGATGTGAAAAGGTGTTATTATTGTCATTTATGCAAATTGTAGACTGAGTTTTGGATTTTAAGAAGGCAACCAGATTTGAAAGTGGACTTTAATTCACGATTAAGAATGATAACTATCGTTATCTTCTCAAATCAATAGCTTCAACAAATATACATCAAATCACTCAAATTATGTCCCAAAATATTCATGCTTAAATTGCTCAAATCGCTCAAATTGTGGCTCAAAATGTGCATGCTCAAATTTCTCATTTTAGACGTTATAAGGATAAGAGTGATTTCACACCATTATGGTATATCTAGCAAAAATATAGTAGCTGGGTTTCCAATTTTGATATTCAGTGGCATATTCTGTTTCGTGAGCCGGATGTGATGGTTGAAATTCTATCCACGCTCTTCTGAAGCAGTCTTCAACCTGATTATAAATTCGGGTTGTGGAATGTGCTATTGAAAATTCAATCGATCTGTCGGAGTTATAGTCAAGCATTGTGCACATTTAAAAATGACGCATCGTTGACATGGAAAATTTTCTCCTTGTTTTTCACGACAAACAACAAATAGAATGGTGAGATCTAGTAAAGCCTTCACGAAGCTTCCCATCACACAATTCCAGCCCATAAAATTAAAACAACCAATCGACTTCTAATAAGTTTGGTCATTGAGTAGCTCTCTGGAACAATTATTTATTCCATTTGTATGTGTGTGCCACCTCAAATGTTCCTTTATAATTTCGATTTGTAATTTTTTCGTGTATTAGATATTTATAAACAATTTTATATACTGTCTTACATTTAAAACACTTAATTTTAAGAGTATGTCTCATTAACTGAAGCATAAACATTAAATGTTGTTTCGAACTTGTTGTGTTTACACGTATTGACTCTAGTGCTACATGTCATCCATTTCGTTCCACTTGGTTTATTGCATGATTAGGTAATGCATTTGTGATTTTTCATTTGTGCCTCTCTCCATGATCCTCTCTATGTCTCGCTTTGATTCAGATGGCAAGCAGGGATGGTGAGATGATAAATAAAACTACATATAGAAATCAAGAAAAAAGTAAAGAACCATGGAATATATAATGATCCTTCACGATTCTTCTTCAAATAAAAAATAGAGATTTTCTTTCAAATGATTTCGATTTCTTATAATGCTTGTAGTTTTAATGATTTGTGAAAATTCCTAGCAAGAATTTTTAATTTTTAAAATAAATCAAGAGATTTTCTGATCTTCATGATCGCTCGAAGCACAGGAAGAGAGCATACTTACCTATTGATTTTTTTTTTTTTTTTTTTCAGGTTAGCGTTGATGAAGTGGCTCACACGAATTTATTCATGAGAATTGTTTATGATTTTTTTATATTATTAATTTTTTTTTTGAAAACAAGGTTAAAAGAAAACTCTACGAGATCTCATTTTATTTTTCTAATCTATTCTACCTTTGACTTGAAAGTCTTTTTTTTTCATTTATTAGATAAAATAATCCTTCCAGTGAAGCCATGTATGGACTAAAATTTCAAAAATGCTCACATCTAAATTGAAAATTCTTACCTGATTGTTTGCAAGGATGTGAGCAATCTGTCTTATTCTTGGAGTTGGCGCGAGGTTCTTCTGAAACCATTCCTCAATATTTTCCTTGCACTCTAATAAGTACCTGTTCAACATATTCAATTTTCTCATATGTAGAAGGAATAGCAAGAAATGGGGGGTTTAAAAACTAAATTTAAAACTAAGTATGAAAAAATAAAAATAAAAAAACTCAAACTTGAACTCCTTTATGAAGATCCTGCTATCACGAAGTTTCACAAGTTAGTCCATAAAAAGAAATTACAATAAAATTAACTTGCTAAGTCTATCTCCAAGTCATCCTTTCCAGCAACGCTGCCAAAATGTTTGGTCTAAAATACGATGCAAATTATAGTTTCATTTACTATCGATCCGGGTAAGTAAACTTCGAGGATCATCCGATATATATGAACTTAGAGACGAACTAGACTAAGCTAGGTGAAGAAATGCCAAAGCTCCATTAAAGGAGGTTTTTCATTGGGATCTCCAACATCTATTTAGTCATTTAACAAAATGAAATCTAAAAATTAAAAGACATTGTGATAAGTGTAAGAAATATTAAATCTCCCTTATAGGAGACTGCTCATTAATATTTCTAATCATATTAATAAAAAAAAACCTAATTCTGATTGATTGCATGAAATATTAAAGCTCTCTTACAAGAGAATATTCATTTATATCTCAAGCATATAAATCAGAAACTTAAACTAATGAAATCAAACATTAAATAACAAATCAGATTCATTGAAGGAAACATTAATACTTTCTTACGAAAGGTCATTCATTAACATTTCAAACATATGAACCTAATAATTTAATCTAATGAAATTCACAAACAAACATAAAATAAAAGCCTACCAAAATAAAAGTGTACTTGCTAGGCAATGGGGATCCTTCCAAGGATTCACAAGCACAACAAAAGAAAATTAAAATGTATAGGATCAAAGAAGCTCAATTTTATTCATCATCAATTGCAAATTTCAATTACAACCATTACAATGATTCTCCAAATCTAACTTCTCATTACCAACCTATAAGATACTAAGATTACAAATGAAGGACTATGTTCTAAAATTCTAAAAATTAAGATTACAAATGAAGGAGATAACACTCCTATTTATACAAAAGCTGTGATAACAAACTCATAAATTTAAATCCACTATTCCCTCCTTTGATCCACATATTTCTCAACCAATGGTGACACATAACCTTATCCTCCATGATCTTCTCCATGAGGTCCATGATCTCCTCAAATTCGAATTTGAACATAGAGTGCCACATAAAGATGCCTTGGAAGCTTCCTTTGTACCTACACATGTCAACAAACTCATTCTAATTGTTAGGCATAGGTATATGGATATTATTTTCTAAATTTTAACCACAAATTCACTTTAAAATACTAAGAATTAATAATGTTTTGGAAAACACAAGGATAACTGATATAATGATGAAGGTGAAGCTAATGTGATGACAAGGTGGTGGAATAGAGGTGAGAAAATGTGTGAATGGAAAGAAAGTGGACGTCGAATGGAGTGAAAGTGGATGTATTTTAAGGATAATTCTTAGGCTCAACAAACACATAAGTTGTAGCATAGAGGTTGTTTAAGATAATATTGGAAAAGAGAAGACAACAAAGGAATTACTCAAGAAAGAAATTGTAAAGGAAGGTGAGAAAATTCCAATATCTAAAAGAGAGGAGGATGCTCAAGAGGTTTTAGAGGAGGAGAAAATGTGATACCAAAATTCCAATCCTAGAGGAGAGAAACTTGGTGAGGTTTCTTATGGAGGCTTGTTCATAGCTCACAATGACCAGGGAGAAGATAATGGGAAAATAGAAAGACATGGAAATTTATAATCATGTTGACGGCTGAGAGAAAAGCCACAAAATAATGAGTGATTAAGAGTTTGGCCGAGGGATGGAGAGTGAAGACAAAAGAATTAGATGTGATCTTAAGAAAAGGATCCAATGGCCTATTAGACAATTGTATGCTTGGAAGATTATGAGAAAATCGAGGAAACTGTTGAGTGCTAAGTCAAGATATGGAGAAATGAAAGAAATTGAGTATGAATAGAAATAAAGAGTTCATTATTGTGAACTAGAGGGAGGATAATTCGTTGGAGAAAAGGATGATGGAGATGACGAAGAGAGACCTTCCAATAGTCTAAAGGGTTGTGTGGAAAGTCTAGAACAATAGAAGAATGAGATGATACAGGATGTGGCTAGAGAGCCTTGTGATTTTAAATATAACAATGTTTGTCGAAGTCTAGTTTTTGTAGGATATGGGAATGAACATATTTTCCAAAAGATGGAAGAGAATAAAGAATTTCTCCAAAGAAATGAAGATGAGGAGAATTCATCAGATTAGGGACAGTCCTAAAATATTTTCTTAAGGACAAAAGAAATCATAGAAGTAGCTTCAAAAAATCTTAGGTAAGAGCAAATAAGTTTTTTTCCTCATAGTAATCAAAAGGATCCCTGTAGAAAACATACAAAGGTAGCCATGACAACAAATAAGAATTAGGTGGAAGGTGAAAGCTAGAAATTAAATGTTGTTATAAAAAGAAGTGAAGATAAGGAAGACAAATAGATAAATAAGTTACAACACTCAAATGCAATGTCGTTACCATATCAGAAGGAACTAGAAGTTATAGAGCTTTGCTTCAATAGTCCAAGAATTGAAGGAACGCACACAAGGAAAGGAAAAAAGGAGCGTTGAGAGGCCTAGATGCTTAAGTGTTTTAATATTTTGATCAATTCCATGATATAAATCCATTGGTACAAATAAGTGTGCTAGAATAAGGTAGCAAGCATTACCAAAAGAAGATGAGCATAGGAGATATGAGGCAAGTTTGTCTCATGAAAATAAAATTTTATTTCATTTCCAACCAAAGTAAAAAGAGCCTAATGTTGTTTTTGGAGCTAACTAGTAGCCCACAAAAAGTGGAACTACACCTTGCGTTAAGGAGTGAAACTTTCAATTGAGAAAATTCCAACAATAGTTGACCTCATATGAAGGGAAGAAATATGACGCAACAAAAGCCTCCACTTATTCTCTTTTTGCATGCCCTGTTCCCAAAAGAATTCCTAGTACTTATGTTCTTCTCGAGGATGACCTCTTTCCTTTTATTTTATGAATATAATTGAACCACCATTTTTTTATAAAACATAACCCAAATTAACCCAACATATATATATACATACATACATACATACATACATACATACATACATATATATATATATATATATATATATATATATATATATATATATATATATATATATATATACGTTGGGCCCACTCCAAAGTAGGTTGGGTTGGGTCTTGACTTGAGGTGGGAGGTGGGGAAATTTTCAATTGTCCACCTTTCCTCCAACTCATCAACTTATCTGAGGACTGACTCTACTGACTGGGTCTTGCCGAGGTTAGGGGTCCGGACTTGCATTGTAACGCACATGGTTGGGTTGGTTAGGACTCTTAATTTTCTTGGTTGGGGTAGTCAAAGGTCGGATTCCCATCATAACTCCAGTTTTCCCCAACTTAACCTCCTCTTGACTTAAAACTTCTCTCTCTCCATACCTTCGATGATTTAATATTTTTTTTCTTGTTTTTCTTTGCTCCAACATTGTCCCTTAAAACTGCTAAGTGCCTTCCATAGTACCAATGCACTCAAAACTTTGATTTTGTGAATTTACATGACTCAACAACTCTTATTCTCTCCCACACTTATTTCCTATTCTTTGCTCATCACTCACATAAATATCTCCTTATCCACTTTAGATAAAGTTTTGATATAGGATCTTCTACTCTATACCACGAAATTAGTATCCCTTTGTGTTCTACATTTAATCTTTTTACCCTTTTATACTTATACAATCCCTTGGCCTCTTTACTTCACACACCAAATTGTACGTGAAACCGGCAAACACACTGGGCAATCGAACATGGAAGAAATTTCCTGTTTTTCATGGGAATACATATTGACAACCAACATAGAATATCAATGATCATTTAAGGAATAAATGGTGCTGCTTATTCATCAAGAAACACCATTATCAATAAATACAATTCAAACAAGCAGAAAACAATACATGTCATAACAGGACATAATTTAATTTCAAATTCTATTTTAGAACTACAATCATACACATAGGGGGCAATATCTTTATGTAGATATTCAATAGTCTTTCGCTCCTACTGAATAACACCTTGGAATTTCATCAGGCCCCTTCCCACAATGTCTTTCTTACACACAAAATTTTCTTGTAAGTTCAAACTAAATTAGACCCAACCCTCAATTCTACAAATACATAGATTTTGTAATTTCTTACATGTTTAGATATCATAACTAATTAAAGCTATTTGGACATCTGTCCAAAACTAACTAACATCTCACCTAGGCACATGTTATATTTAAAAAAGGGTGAGTTGGTTATAAGACCAGCTCATCAAAATAACTGACAACACAACTATTCGTGATTATTTTAGAATAGGGACACTTTCCTTTACATTTAAAACTCCATATTTCTACTTTTAGAGAAATTTAAATTCAGGGGAAAATAAAATTAAGTTTTGATATCACCCTTTAACTCTAAATAAAAGGATTGCCTAGGGTTGATTCTCCTACATCAAACTCATTAGGTGGAAAACAAAATTTGACCTCCTGGTCAAAGGTCTTGAATCCGTTGAATTCTCTAGTGTAATATCTCTCCTATCCAACATTACCATTTAACCATTGTTACTAATTAAATACAACAACAAAAAAATTTGCATGGGTAAGTTAAAATAAATATGATTTCACTATTCAACTTCATATTTGCATACAACTTTATATTAACCTATGGATACGATGGCATTTATTTATGCATGTAATAAATATGATGTCAATATTATAATTTGCAGCTTATGGAATTGGTTTGGCAAATATGGCTTACACTGTTTAAATTGGGTTATCCACCTAGCACCCTTGAATTCTCTACAATTCCTATAGGACAGCCTCCCCTTCAAATCTATGCTCCATCGATGGTGTACACCTGCCTCAGAATCCTCACCTGATTAACGACAGATGGATCTTCCTGCATGATCAATAGTGGATGTGGTGTTTAGTGTCAATGAGGGTAATCACCGTCCCTTCACTTGCTCTCGACAATTTCATTTTGTGATTACCTAGGTTCTGTTCACTATTCTGCAACCCCTGTGGTGTTTAGCCTCTTTGCAAGGCTTCAACGACATTGTCCTCGGTAATAACCTATCACGAAGTGATCCATCTTAGGTAAAGTTTACATAATTACAATTTTTAATTCAATTCCCCTGAAAGTTGTCGACGGCCGTTTTGACTCCACAAATGGATTGCTTCAATAGACCAGTCATCATTTCCAATACCCAGATTAGGTAATTGTATCCTATTCCATTTTTTTTACTGAATTTATAGTTCTAGGTGGTAGGTATAATTTATTTCGACTGTACTAATCAATTTCTTCATTCTTCTCCTCCTAGATAGGAAAAGTCTCCCATGCGCTATTTAATGATGCCTCAGAAATTCTGACTCTTCCAAAACAGGTTCCATCAGTTCTAGCTGTGGAAGTTTAACCGTTAGATTCAAAGCACTAGTCTTCTCGCTCCTTGTTTTACTGTATCGTTCTGCCTTGTACACGCCATCGGTTTAGGAAGAGTTCTCCTCCTAGTTGATTTGGGGTCTTTAGCCTGTGCTACTTTGTATAGATTTTTGGCATGCCAATCACATTACCCATATTTATATACTCCTGATTGTTAGCTAATAGCTGAGACATGGGTTTTTTCTGTTTAGCTCTCTTTTTCGTATTATATTACAGTTTCTCTTACCCTCCCCAAGGGTTATGAATCTTTGTTACTGCAACTAATGACGTTTTACATGGTTTCAGTTTTTATCCGAGGTTTCCTTGTTGTATTCATGCATAATTTAGCTGGAATGTTGAATCACTCGAATTAATGTTATGTAAATATCAATGTTTCAGGATTTATAATTACCTTATTTTCTTCTGCATGATTGTTCTTTCAAGTAATTAACTTTTGACCCAAAGGTTTACTTCTCCTTGGAAATAAAAATTTGTTGTTGCAACCGTGCTCTGCCACTGGTTGTTATAATGTATTCCTCGTTCACATAATTGTGCATATGATCCTTTTCTTAAATTATGAATTAATTAACGTAATGAGGGGTTTCTATTTATGCTACAATAAGTGTTTTCATTCCAATGTTTTACTTGGGTCCCTATTAACCAGTGTCACCACACAGTTACTATTGGCTTACTTTTAAGGTAGCTTGATGGAGCATACACTCACCATTTATTTAGCACGCACACATTTCACTAGCTATTAAATTATAAAATAAGCTTGTATGCAGTTATTGTACTCGGCAGTAAATATATGAGCACACAGACAACATGCTTACCAACTTAGTTTAGTACTATTACATTAATTTTCTATCTGCATATTAGATAAATGTTACTCTAGGTTAAAACTCCTTTCCGTTAATTTTCTTATTAACGAGTTTTCCAAGATGTGGGATTGTTCGCATTGTCTCTACTTCTAGAATGGTAACGAGGTACGAACCTATCATTTATGTTTTCCTTTCAAAAGAAGGGTTCTTCAACATTAAGTTTTCAAGTTTTTTGGAGTCTTCTAAACAACTCATTCAACACCCTTAGCCCATTCCAATATAGTTAAGATAAAAATTTACTTGATAAGTATTTAGTTCATAATGCTTCCTTTCTTTCTAAAATAAAAAGGAAACCAATTATACAATATGCAGTTCGACATTTTAGAATTTAATATCTTTTCTTTGCAAGCATAAAAATTATTATAGGCACATAATTTAGTACTTATCTCTTGTCATGGTAAACAATGAATCACTGAACAAAGTAATGTTTCTCCTGACCTTGAGACCAGTCTACTTCACTGCATCTCCCCCTGAACCTACTTCACTTCCAGGGTAGTTTTTTACTGGACAATTATGTAATGTTTAGATTTCCAAGCTATCTAGTCCCTACCAGACTTAGCCATGACCATAACCCTCAGCTCTCAAGATCAAGCTCCAGACACAAAACCCTCACTCGCTTTTCGAGCTCTATGGTTATTTTCCCTTTTTGTTGTTTTCTCTTCTCTTGCCTCAGGTTCACAACACCCTCTTGGACTTTCCTTGGAAGGTTTTATTTCTTCCCATGGAGGATTTTGAGTTACTAACTATGTCACCCTAAGTGTCCAAATACACCTGGATTAGCTTACACTTGCATTACTTCTTAATCATGGTTCAAAAAATAAAATATTATATTATGAAAGACAAGATCAACATAGATTCACATATGTCTGTTCTTATCTTAGCCAAACTGGGCCAAAATTTAAAATAACATTTTCCTTTTTTATCTGCAGTAATTGGTAAATCATTTTTTAAAGTTTATTTGGGGGTTATTACATTGTCCCCCCTTTAGTGGAACACTGCCCTCGGTGTTCATCTGCCTCTACAATAGGTTTGGATAAGCTTCCTACATAGCTTTCTCATCTTCCTAGGTGGACACCTCCATGCTAAAATGATGGCATTGCAACTTAACCTGGAGGATAACTCATTTTCGCAATACTATTTCTCTCTGATTGAGAATGTGCAAGGGTTTGGCCATGAATTCCTCATCTGATTTGACATGCATTCAAACACATTCAAGGTCAATTTAATAATACATTATATGAAAAGAGAGAGTGAAAATATATTTTCTTTTGTTACACTACCTAAACTTCTTGCCATTGTATTATGTGTCTAGGATCATGTGCATATTTTTTTAATAAAGAAACATGAAATATGTTATGGACATGAATATGGCCAGGTAAAGCTAGTTAATAAGGTATTGGGACCACTCATGCCATAATCTTAAAGGGGCTAGAAAACCATGGGGCTAGTTTAGGGAAACCATTCCATCTCAATGTGCTTCGCTTGGGTTTCACCCTTAAGTATACATGGTGTCCCACCTGAAACTCTCGATGTGACCTTCGTTGATTAGCATAGTTATTCTGCCAATATTGAGTGACTTTTAAATTGGACTGTAGTTTTTCACTATAGCTTCCATGTCCTTAAACATGTCAGGACCTAACATTAGTTTATTCGTTGGAATGTTCTAGTTGATTGTTATTTGAAACTTTCTCCCATACAACACATCTAATGGACTCACTCTCAACAACGCATGGTAAGAATTGTTATATCAAAATTCAACTAGACGTATTTATTCCTCCCATTTTGTGTGTTGTTGCATTACGTACATTCTAAGCATATCCTCCAACACCTCATTTACTCATTCTGTTTGCTCATATGTCTGTGGATGATAGGAAGTACTGAATTTCACTTGAATGACCAAGCTTGTGAATAGAGCCTTCCAAAATGCAGAGGTGAAATTTACGTTGCTATCTGAAATAACCATCTTAGGAATTCTTTGTAATCTGCAAATTTCCTTTATGAATATGTCAACAATTTGTATAGTGTTGTAAGTTGATTGGACTGGAATAAAATGAGGAACATTTATCAATTTGTCTACTACTACCATTATAGAGTCATTTTTCTTTTTATGTTTTAACATTATAGTAATAAAATCTATAGTCATCATCTCCCACTTCCATTCTGGAATGGGTAGAGGATGAAGCAGACCAGCCAGATGTTGGTGTTCTGCTTTCACTTGCTGGCACTCCAGACATTGTGCCAGATATTGGGTTGTTTATGTCTTCATACCCAACCAGAAGTAATCTTTCCTTAATGTTGTGTTTAATTTTTGGTATCCCAGGTGAGCTATATATATATATTCATATAATATTCATTTAGAATACATCGCCTTAAAAGTTGTTGATTTGGTACATATATGTGACTCTTGTATGTCAACATTCCTTCATTGTCAAAATCATAGCCTAGTTTCCTTTTAGAACTATTTTCCTACTTTTCTTTTGCCATAAAAAATGATATTCTAGATCTTTTGAAGCAACCTCCCCTATCTTATTTGAAAAATCCATTTTAATCTTAGTAAAAGAAATTCTGTAGATTCAATTCAACCTTTGAATTAAGGCGTTAGCTACCCCGTTTTCCTTGCCTTTCCAATGTTAAATGTTGAAATCAATTTTACTTAAAAATGTGGTCCATCATGCCTAACTAGCATTTAGGTTCGATTGATGAAAGAAGTTTCTTAGGCTACTATGGGCTATCATAACAAAAAAAAAAAAATTCCCAGAAGATAATGTTGCCAAATTTTCAGCATATGAACTATTACGATAAGCTCCAATTCATAAGATAAATAACGTTGTTCATGGTCATTCAATTTCCGTGACTCATATTCCACCATTCATCCTTCCAGCTTGAGTACACCTCCAATCTCAATTTTTCATGCATTGGTAAAAACCCGGAACTCCTTGTCTGAATCGGTTATCCTTAAAATTGGTACAGTAATTAGGGGATGTCTTAGCTGTTCAAAACTCTCTTGACAGTCTGTTGTGCATTTAAAATCCTTTTCCATTTTTCTATAAATATGTCATGGGATAGGCTAATTTAGAAAATCGTTTGATAAAGTGGTAGTATTATCTAGCTAATCCTAGAAAGGAATGGATATAGGCTACATTCTTTGGGGTGAGGCACTCCATGACTGTTCTTATCTTCTCCAGGTGTGCTGTTATCCCTCCTTGAGTGATGATGTGCCCTAAATATTATATCTCTTCCTTATAGAATTCACATTTTTTGTATTTCACATACAATTGATACTCTCTTAAAGTTTGCAACAAAATCTGTATATGTTTTTGATGTTCTTCTAGGATTTAAGAATAAATTTAAATATCATTGATAAAATTAGTACAAATTTATCAAGATACAAGTGGGATATTCCATTCGTAAGACTCATGAATGTAGCTGGGCATTTTTCAGTCTGTATGGAAAGACTACAAACTTGTAATTTCCATAGCGGGTAATGAATGCAGTCTTACATATATACTCATCCTTTATTATGATCTGATAATACATCTTAGATCAATTTTTGAAAATACTTTAGCGCCTTTGACTTGATCAAATATATCGTCAATTATGGGAAATCGATATTTATTTTTGATAGTTAATTTATTTAACTAGAAATAGTCAATGCACAGTCTCAAGGTGCCATATATCGCAGCTCCTCATGGGGAGAAACTAGGGCGTCTTTAATTTTTATCTCAAAGTTCTTGAAGCTGCATTTTTAGTTCTGTAAGCTTAGGTACACTCTTTCTAATAGGTGCATTTGAAATTGGAGCAACCCCTCGAATTAACTCAATAGTGAAACATATGCCCCTTTCGGATAGTAACCCTGGTCTTTCCTCAGGAAATACATCAGCAAACTCTTGAATTATTGGCAGGTCCCTTAGTTCATTGGATTCCCCTTCAGTTTTAACATAGCCACTTGAACTGAATAGATGCGACAACCCTTCTACAAACATTCCCTAGCTAAGAGGCAATAATTGACCTTAACTATACTAGTCTCTTAACTCCTTAAACATCTTTCCTAATCCTTTTGTCATTCAAATAAATAACAGTCTTCTCTTTGCAATTCACCACAGACCAATAAGCCTCTAGACAATCCATTTATATTGGGACATCATAAGATCCTAAAGGAAAAACATTCAGGTTTACCTTAATGTTTTTAGTCTACTAACTCAATAGAGATATCTTCTACGTTAGCCCATACTTGTCTCTTAGCTCCCGTGGTTAGTTGAACTAGGCAAGGGATTTTAAATTTCTGAGTTTGCAACTGACATAGTTCTACTACTCTAGGACTTATATAACTTAAGCTGGCACTATGTTCTATCAAATTGAAATAGTATGCTTAAAAAGTTGACCTTATATTTCGATCATGTTGGGTTGATAATATTCGTAACGATCTTCCAAAACTCACATTGATTTTTGTTATGCTTCTTGCTATTTCACCCACCGTTGAAGCCTCATGCATATTTTCTATTGGTTCCAATCTCCCATGATGAGGACAATTCTTAATGTAGTGTGGTGCTCCAAAACCACAAAATTACAAGGGTGGTTTCTAGCCTTGATTTAGCTCAGGTTTTCTAAATGGTTCGACTAGTCTCGCCTCATTCTGAGATCGAAATATCTATTGGTTTTTCTTTCAATTTCGCCCTGCTTGTCTATTAAAAGTATTTCTGGAATTAATTGTTTTGTTATTTCTATTGTGTTGTGTAGTTCTTTGGCCCTTCTTACCACTCCAACCCTTGCCATTATCTTTTTCTTTTCTGCTTGCTGATAGCCGATTCGCACCTTTTGTACATCATCATCCATGGTTTTGGGATAGTCAAATCGAAGTCATTCCTTCATGTGCAATGGTGGGCTGCGAATGAACCTCTGCACTTAAGTTTTATCCTCCTGTAAGTATGGTACATATCGTAGAAATGAAGTAAACTTGGCTACATATTCATCCATGTTTAGCTGACCCAACCTCAACTCATGGAATTATTTAGATTTATCATCATAAAGTCGTTATGTTAGGTATTTATTTCTGAAATACTTGTGGAATTATTCCCAGGTGGTTGATTTCTTGTCAACACCTTGCACCGCCTTTACTTCCTTCCACCGCAGGTTAGATTCCTCATAATTGATAAAGCGCTAGCCAGGCCTTTAAGTTTTCATCATAATAGTAAATTTGAAAGTAATTGGTTATATTTATCAACCAAGAGTCTATTGATGCCTTAGTTTCACCATCGTAAATTGAAGATTGAATCTTCTTAAAGTCACCGTGCAACTCAAATTTTTGTTTCTTCACATTTCTTTGTACATCTGTGTCTGATGTCTCTCCATACTTGTTTCCTTGTGTTCTCTGATTCCCACCTGATTCATGTGTTTGAATTCCTTATGGTATGGTATCCTCGCTTCTTCTATGGGATTCTACTCGATTACCATTATCAGAGATAGGTTTAGAATTCTGATGATTATGTTTATCTATTAAGCTCTTCAGAATACACTCTTGTTCACGTAATAAATGTTCATTTTCTATTCGAAGAGTTTCCATCTCGGCCTAAAGCTCTCGTATTATTTCCATCATTGCAACAACCATGTTGTGAGATTCACTCTCTAGTTGAATCCATAACTCATGATTTTCTCCTTCTTACTATATGGATTCATGCTTAGTATTGGGTCTCGCTGATGATGTGACAATAGGTTTACTTCTTCTTCTCTTAGTGATATTTCCTTTTGTGTTTTCTCTGTGAACATACACAGACAGTTTTGGTCGCATCTAATAGGTCCACAATTTAGAACCTAAGCTTTGATACCACTCATAATATCACTCCTATCCAGCATTACTATTTAACCATTGTTACTAATTAAATGCAAAACCAAAAAAAAAGAAATATCATGGGTAAGTAAAGATAAATATGTTTTCATTATTCAACTTCATATTAGCATAAAAAACTATATTAAAATATGGATACAATGGCATTTATTTATGCATGTAATAAATTCGATGTCAATATTATAATTCGCAACTTGTGGAATGGGTTTGGAATAATATGGTCTACACCGGTTAACTTGGGTTATCCACCTAGCACCATTGAACTCTCTAGAATCCCTATGCAGTAGCCTACTCCATCGATGATGTGTACCTACTTCGGGATCCTCACCTGCTCAACGGTGGATGGCTCTGCTTGCACGATCAATGTTAGATGTGGTGTTTAGGGTCAATTAGGGTAATCACCCTCCCCTCACTTTCTCTTGAGAGTCTCATTGTGTGATTTCTCGGGTTTTGTTTTCTACTGTGTAACCTGTGTAGTGTTTAACCTCTTTACGTGGCTTCAATGATGTTGTCCTCGGTCGGAACCTGTGATAGAGTGATTCATCTCAGGTCAAGTTTACATACTTAGAGTTTTTAAGTTAGTTTCCTTGTTTTTAGTGCTTGACATAGGGCTTACTAGTTTAATTTTGGATAGGAAGATTCATCTCAGGTCAAGTTTACATACTTAGAGTTTGTAAGTTAGTTTCCTTGTTTTTAGTGCTTGACATAGGGCTTACTAGTTTAATTTTGGATGGGAAAAGTTGTCGATGGTAATTTTCACTCCATAGGTGACTCGATTCAACATATCAATCTTTCTTTCCACAATAGAGCTCAATTAATTGTGTCCTCTTCCATTTTTTTACTAAATCTACAGTTCCAGATTATGGGTATTATTTATTTTGATAGTACTAATCAATTTCCCTATTCTAGTCCTCTTCGATTGGGAAAATATCCCATGCGTCATTCAATGATGCCTTAGGAATTTTGACTCTTGGGGAATGGGCTCGAACAGTTCCATGTGTCGAAGTTTAACTATTAGATTACAAGTATGATTCTACCTTGTACGTGTCATCGATTTAGGAAGAGTTTTCCTTGGTTTATTTGGAGATTTTATCTTGCGCAACTTTTTATAGAGCTTATGCATGCCAACGGAATTACCCATATTTCTATACTCATGACTCTTAGCTAATAGATGAGACATGGGTTTTTTCTCTTTACATCTCTTGTTCATATTATAGAGAGAGTTGTGGTTTAGTTTCCTATTACAGATTCTCTTACCCTCCCTGAGAGTTGTTATGAATATTTGTTATTGCAACTTATGAGGTTTTACATGGGTTTAGTTCTTATCCAAGATTTCCTTATTGTATTTGTGCACAATTTTGCAAGAATGTTGAACCACTTGAATTAATGTTCTGTAAATATCACTGTTTTAGGATTTATAGTTACCTTATTTGATTTTTCACGATTGTTCTTTGAAGTAATTAGCTTTTGATGCTTTACTTCTCCTTGGAAATAATAACTTGTTATTACATCATGTGGTCTACCACTAGTTCTTATAATGTATTTCTAGTTCACATAATTTTATATAAGATCCTTTTCTTAAATTCTGAGTTAATTACCCTAATAAGGGATTTATATTTATGCTACAATAAGTGTTTTAGTTCCGGTGTTTTACGTGATTGGTTGTTAATAAGTGTAGTAGCATAGTTACTATTGACTTACTATTAATGTAGCTTTATGGAGCACATACTCACCATTTTCTTAATTCGCACAAATTTCACTGGTTATTAAATTATAAAATAAGCTTGTATGTAGTTATTGTACTTGCCAGTAAATAGATGAGCACATAGAAAGTGTGCTTATCTGCTTAATTTGGTATTGTTACATTAATTTTTATATTTTCCTATTAGATAACTATTACTCTAAGTTAAAACTACTTTTCGTTGATTGTCTTATTAATGATTTTTCCAATATCTAGGATTGTCTGCCTCATTTCTACTTCTACAATAGTAACAAGGTACTAATCCATGATCAATTTTTTTCTTTCGAAACAAGGGTTATTTAACATTAAGTTTCAATCTTAATGGGGTCTTCTAAACAACCAATTCAACCCCCTTAATCCATTCTAATACAGTTAAGGTAAAAACTACTTAATAACTGGTCAGTTCATAATGCCTCCTTTCTTTCTTAAAAAAAATGAAACCAGTTATACAATATGTATTTCAACATTTCATAATTTAACTATCTTTTCTCTGCAAGCCTAAACATTATTACATGCAGATAATTTAGAACGTATTTATTACCTTGGTAAGCCATGAACCACTGAACCAAGCAACGCTCCTCCCGACCTTGTGACCAGTCTGTTTCACTGCATCTCCCCCCGAGCCTGCTTCACTTCTAGGGTAGTTTATTACAGGACAACTCTGTAATGTTCAGTTTTCCAAAATATCTGGTAACTACCAAACTTAGCCACGACCATAAGCTTTATATTTCAAGCTCCAAACCCAAAACCCTCACTGGATTCTCCAACTTTAAGGTTATTTTCTCTTTTTTTTTTTGTTTTCTCTCCTCTTGCCTCATGTTCATAATACCCTCTTGGATTTTCCTTGGAAGGTTTTTTTCTTCGCATGGAGGAGTTTGCGTGAGTAACTACCTCACCCTAACTATACAACTACCATTGGGTGAGCTTACTCTTACATTGCTTCTTAATCATGGTTCAAAAAATAAAACATTATATTATGAAAATCAAGCTCAATATAAATTTACAGATGTCTATTCCTGTCCTAACCAAATCGGCCCAAAATTTAAAAATAACATTTTCCATTTTTTTATCTGCAATGATTAGCAAATCAACTTCTAAACATTACCAAGGTATCATTACATCTGGGGTCCCAAATTTTATGTGTTAGTTTCCCACTTTGTTTTCTTTATTAATTATTGATGTCATTATTTATATTAAATCCCATACCTTACTTTGAATATATCCATCCATCCATTTCTTCCCATATATTTGTCTCCTTTGTGGTTCTATTGTTTTGTTTTTCTTCTTCTTTAGAAAAGCCTACATTCTTTTCTTGTCAATGATGTTTTTCATTTGTTGATGTGCTAGTCTTTCCACAGTCCCACACTCTATTGTGTTGTCCACTTTTTTTGTGGGAATAATATTTTGGTGCCAACCAATCTCCTTTCTTCTTGCTTCCTTCAATTCACTGTACTCTTCCTTGAGCACTTTTCATCAAACTATGTATATTACTCACTTTTGTTTCTAAAGATTTCATGGCCTCAATCGTCATCCCATTATCCAACATGTAGTTCAATAATTTTAGAACACTTGATTTTATCCTCCATTGATTCCTCTTGAATGATAATCCATCTCTCATCTCACCAACTTTTGGCTATCCTTTGCAATTATAATTCCTTATAAATCTTTCTCTTCTTGTTGTCTTCATCTTGGGGACTTCACTTGAAAATTAATTGAAAACTTCCTCCTCTTGTTGTTCCTTATACCATCCCTTTTGTTCCTACACCCACAACTCTTGCTGCTCAACCAAAATTTCTAATTGCAACATAATTCATAGCACCCTTGGCCTCATGACTGCATACTTTGTGAAACAATTTCCATGCCAATATTCAAAAATTAGACTAAGGAACCAATCTTCAAACAACATGGCATCAATATGTTCCTCTTCTCCTCTTTCTCTTGGGGCAAAAAGACCTTCCTATAGGTGCTCACTCATCACTGCATTCTATTCAAGGTATCTTTCTTGTTGCATTTGAGGGGTGGTACTTCCTCCTTCCTTGTCATAAAAAAAGCTCGATTACATGTCCATTATCTCTCACATTGCTACTAGGTTCCATGGTCACTCTTGGAAGCTTCTTGCAAGTCATTCCTACTTGTTTGAATTTAGGGTACAATTCTATTTCTCCTCACTTTGACATATGGGAAGCTTCCTCATCGCGCATTGAGGCATTTTCACCCTCAGTTATATTAATTGGTTTTTATTGGAGCAACATAGTTCCCTCAATCTCCTTTTGGACTATTTATCCATTCCCCTCCTCTGTAAAATTTTCACTCACGTGAAAGTCACCAATTTAAAAAAAAAGCCTTCTGTCCTCACATGGTTCCTTTGTCACTAGTTCCTTTATCAATATTTTCCTATGTATTTCTCGTGAGACTTCTACTTGGTGTCTCATCATCATCTCCTTTTTGTATATACCTCTACTACTCTAGCCTTTGCACATAGTCCATGAGACTCTAAGGAAATTTTTCTTCATCCCCTTCTCTAAGGATGTACCCTTCCTCTTCTTCAAAAATGTGAATTACTCCATCCTTAAGTTTAGCTATTTTGAACTATTCCTCTCTCAATGAAGCATTCGGTAGCTGCTTCATCTTCTTCCTTAACCTCTTAGGGATTTTCTTCCTTCTCATAGGTAATTTATACTTCTGGTCTTCCTTCTCCCTCTTTTGTAGTGACATACTTATATCTCTGAGTCATTCCTTCAACTCAACTATATCGCTATAAAGCTATAATTGTTTTAACTCTCTTCTCTTGGTTTCTTCTACTTTTCCATCTTTCTTATGACCTTATTCTGTAGCAACCTTCCCCTATTCCTTGTGTTGTTTCACTTAATCTTTCATATGACCTTTAGTTTCCAACTTCTTGAGCTTATCCTTGCTTCCTTGTGACCTGCAACTCAACGTTGTAACAAGTCTCCTCTCACTTATTAGATGAACACCTCACCTTAACCTGACTGTTAGTATTCTCCTGGTTCCCTCCTTTTGAACCTCTTGAGGACACCTTTCTCCTCTTTGGTTGTTGCACCTTGATAACTTATTGAGAACTTCTTTGGTTCTCTCTTCTTGAGGACTTATTTTATCCCCTTCACTCTTCAACCATAATTGTGTTTCTTCTTTTACTGTAATTTTTATTGTTGCAAGGGTTTTCTACCACTTCCTTTGAGAACTTTGTTGGTTCTCTATAGATCTTGATGGTTGTAGCTATGTCACCCAAATTTAATGCTACTTTCAATTATCGTCTTGCTTGCTAAAATAAAATAATCGAAATGACTAGTTACGTTTCAAGGTTTCATTCACTCCTGATATCTCTATATCTCAAGTATCTTCCTACTTTTCACTTGGTTGGTATTTCTTCTTCTTTGTTTAGATGTATTCCTTGCCAAAAATTGTATTCTCATTGTTTTTCTAGCCATTCTATGCTCAGACCTCCTCCTTTGTCTATGTCCTGTTAACTCCCAGGTTGTTCCCTTTGACTACCAAGGGAATACGGCCGGGGTAACCACTAACCAAGCTTTGGATTATAGGTTCTAGCCTTCCTATAATCAGAGAGGGCTCTCTCTTTAAGATTTAACTCTGTTTTGTGAAGATCTTAGGCTAGCTATAAGTTCAGTTTTTGTTTAAGGTTTTGGTTGTGAACTGTTGTTTTGAGAAGGGCATGAAATTTTTAGGAGATTTTAGTCCATTGGGCACATGGAGTCAGAAATTGAGTAAGTCTTGATGTCTGTGATGGAGAAAGATTTACTGCAAATCTAGACAGCTATTCATGATACAATTTCTGGTTTATGAATGAAACAGAGTGAAATGGAACGTATACACAGTGTGACTATAAGTTGAAAAGCAGATTCTATTCAGTAGCATCTAAGAATTACTGCACAGAAACTGTTGAAGATTTAGAGTAAGCTGGAGCATTTAAGAATTCCAATTTAACAGATAAACCTGAAGAAAACATTTATGACAAGGAAAGATTGAATTCAGGGTGTCTCCATGGACAAATCCTGAGTTACTCTTCTTCTTTCTTGTTGAGATTAGACAACATACATGAGAGATGAAATAAGCAGAAATTAAACATAGACAGAGATAGAGAAACTTATTGTATCAAGCTATAACACTAGAATTCTGCAGCATTCAATGGTTCCACCACAGCATACATCAGTAAAGACAATCTCTGAAACCCCAAAACTTCTTTGTATTATGTCTCCAAAAATACAACCGAGTTCTCTTTCTGAACAAGTAACAACAACCCCAAATGAGATGCGCAGGGGTGAATATATACAAAAAATATCAAGGAAAATATCTGAAATAACAGTTATTGAGCAATAACTGCTCCTACCAACTTTTACAATATAGTGGTTACAAAATTTAAAGCCTCTAGCATAGGTACACAACAACTGTCTGTTGTTTGTCAGATTAACTTGACTTTTGGGCCGATGGGCCGGCTGAGCTTCTTCTCGGCGGTTCATGCTGGCTGTAGCTGCTGTTGTTGACACGTTGTGGCACGACTTTCCTTGAGCTGCTGATCTGTAACCTTCAGGCCGTGACTGCTGACCTGTGATTTCTTTATGGATTCCTTGCTTGCTGTAAAATGTCTTTAATCAGAATATTTAATTGATCAAAGTAGAATTCTGATCATATCAGTCCACCACTCATCAGTAGGCATTTGGTGCCTTTGCATTTTGCGTAATGTTTCGTCAGCATCTGTATATTTGTAGTAATTAGGGGGTGTTGTAAATAGATGGTTGATTTCATGTTCTACATAAAACAAATTTTCCAGCTTATCATACAATTCTTCCCCTGTAGGTGGCCCAGTTCCTTCTGAAGTGCTAGACGAGGTAACCAACTGATCAGTGATGTAAGTGTTGACTCTTTTGGCATATTGCTCATGAGACCATATCCTTCCAGTGCTGTTTATTAAACTGGGAAGTCCTCTGTCATATAGTGCTATGATCTTGGCACCAAAAGCATTTACCTCAGCTTCAATATCCTGACATTTTCTTTCCAGTGCCTGTACATAGTTTCTGAGGGTGAGTACCCTTTTGATTATCAAAATTGTATCAGTTCTATCTCTGATACCCATGTTTGCTAGCTGTATGCAATTTTTGTGATTCAAAACATTGATCATTCTATTAGCTATCTCTGGCATACTTCCTAGAGTAGTTATGGCTTTTTGATTTTCTGCATAAGCCCTGCCCAGCAAATCCATCTGCTCATGGATAGTCAGTATATATTCCCATTGGTCTGTGATTCATTGACCAATCTTTTGCCATAAGATTTTCTTGAGCTCCGTTATTGCTTTTCCCATGGCCAGTTCTTTCTCGAGCTCTTTGATTTTTCTTTCTAATGTCTTTGCTTCCCTTGTCTTCTCTTCCACCTGTTGTTTAGATTTATCATATTTCTCATTTATTTTGGCCAATTCCTCCCTGGCTTCACTCAGCTCTGCCATCTGGTCTTCTAGGGCCTGAATTTCATTCTTCAATTTCTGCATGTCAAGGCTTGCAGCTTGTTCTGATGTTGGCGCTGGTGCTGAGGTTGATGGTGCTGTCTCCACTGATTTCCCTGTAGGAGGAGTGACACTTTGAGGAGGTTCCTCAAGGTTGATTACTTGTGGAGGGGGCTGAGATGTTTGGCCTCCTTCTTTCTGTTGTAGGGCTGCCTGCAGTGCAACCTCTGTTTCTCCCAATTTTTCCTCTGTTTGTGCAAGCTGCTTATACAGTGATACCAGCATGGCTGCTGCATCCTGGTCCTTTCTTTGCTGGGCAACCTCTTCTGTTTGAGGGTGAAGAGTTGCTGGGATCTTAACCATTTTTCTTAACGCTGCCATATCTGCATCTCTTATTTTTAACAGCGCTTGTATAGCTTTTGGATCCTTGGGATCATGCCCAATCTCTATAATTATATCCTCCAGAGACTTGATCCTGTTGTCTTTTGCCTGGGAGGATGCCTTTTCTAACTCCAATTGTGCATTGGTATTATTCAAAGAATTCTGCAATCTATAATTTACCAATGTTTTATCTGCAAGAGTGGCATATACCATCTCACCTGTTTGCTTGTGCAATTCAATTTGATCCATTGGGTGGATCTCCTTGGACAAGATTTCCAAATTTGTTCTTACATAATCAGCTGTAGACTGTGGCTGCAGCGCTGTGGGCATGAAATGGCTCATTATCATTTTGCTCTCTTGCACATCATATGCAGACATCAACCTCTGCTGGTTTGTAGGAGCCATTTTTAACAAGTGATTGTACAGTTGTATCCTCACTGGCTCATTCCTGGCCTTGATGTCTATGAATTGTTTCTTTATACTGGATTCACCCTTTCTTTGTTGCCCTGAGGAGCTGACCTCTCCTCCAGGTATTCTTTGCTGCTCTTGCTGTAATGAGCTAGCTGATACCTCTATACTGGGGGGACCCATCTGTGTTTGACCAAAAGGCATTTCCTCCTCTGGAAAAGGATTGAGCCTTTGTCTCTTTTCCCCTTGCTGTGATGTTGCAGTACTAAGGGGAGTCTGTTCCTCTCTGTCTCTCTTCTTACCCCTCTCTTCATTCATAGGGGTCTGGAGCACCGAAGTTTCTACTGTAACATTCTGCACTGGGGCCTCCTTTTCTTGCATTTTCTCATCATTAGGACCCGGAGCCTTTGTTGTTTCTTCCTGTTGTTCAGGATGATTTTCAGGCTGTTCTTCTTTGGTTGATTGCTCTTTTTCTTGGGTTGTTTGCTGCTCTTGAGAGGCCTCTTGCTGTTCTGCTTCCTTGCCTTTATCCATGGCTGAAGTTTCTGCTGTAATTGGGGCTTGAACTGTCTGTTGTGGAGCTGTGGATGAAGAGGCAGCTGCTCCCACTTGAGTGCCTGGAAGAGAAGATACCTGTGAACAAAGCTCTAAGTCAGCCAACTTTTGGAGATTTCTTATTGCTCTTTGAGCTAATTCTTCTTGTGCGGCAGCCTCTTCTAATGTGCCTTCCTTCCATTCTAGTTGATTTGCATATTTTTCTATGTGAGGCAACCTTATGTGACCATAACTGGCCAGCCTATATCTGATCCTTCTTAGGCTTATGAAATGAGTGGGGTCATATGGTTTCCAAAGGAAGCTGGTCCGTAAGCCAAGGCCACTTAGCATTCTATCTGCCTCTTGCCAACCTTCCTCCCTTTTATTGTAGATGAAGGGGTCTAATTGATTTCTGACTTTAAGCTGTGATTTCTTGCCCCTGCTTGAAAAATGGAGTACATCAGCATTTCCAAATTGCCTGAAATACTCAAGGGCAAACAATCTCATAGGCACATATCTGGGCAATCTGAATGGGGGCAACTCACACCCATATATTCTGATAACTGTGTGGTTTTGATAAAAATACCAATCCCCAATGCTGTATACCTTGGACAATTGAAGAATTCTCTGCATCTCATCAGTTAATCTTGGAGGAGGTGAGCTCAGAAGCAGGGACATGGCTGGGTGGATGAAGAGGTCTATAAACTCACAATAAGTGTAAGGGGAGCGAGACCTACAGTGGAACGCAGAGGACCAATAGACCACTGACCTTGGATTGCCTTGTGCATCCAATCTTTTGACAGAGAAAGGAAACTTCTCATGCTGATAGTATAGGATTAAATGATAGATATAGGAGGTGTATCTGAACACCCTTTCTCTTTCCAAGTCCATCAATTGCTCATGTATTTTATTGGCGATGTAAGTGGCATAGTCATAACAGATTGGGGGCTTACCAGGGGCAAACATGGCCATCATCACTAGCACAGTTTCATCAACAACTTCTATTGAATCATAGCCCAATATGGGACTAATCATGTCTGCAAGGTCTTTGCCCAATTGATTTAGGTATACATGATGAATGGGTGGGTACTTCATGGTCTCGGTCTCTGAGGTTGAATCAACGAACAACTGATTTATCTTGGTGATTTGAGCATCTGTCAGTTTAGCTCCTTGTTTTATCAGATCAATCAATGATAAAGGAACTAATTTCTTATCAGTTTTGAAGTTCAGCATCTCTCTAATGGCTTCAGGAGTGACATAGAAGACAACTGAGCCTGAAGGGTCAAGCACAGCCCTTTGAGTAGGGTCATAACAGGCCGCGCACCGGTGGATTATCTCAGGAAACATGTTGACCTGAGGGAGCTTGAAGATGGGGAGGAAAGAGTCCCAAATGCCCAATATATCGGTTCCATTATTATGCTTGATTTTCAATTCATTCAGCAAGTGAATGTGATACTTGGTATTCATTAGCATTTCCTCTGATATTTGGTAATCTCTATCTGCTAATGGTTGCCACTCCAACTCTCTCTGAGGGGCATTCAATGGAGCAATATTCAGGGCAACAGGTGCTACAAGTGTATCCATGTCTTATGAGTGAATTTGGGTTGAATTTCGATTATTTCTGAGAGAAAAATCGTCCTGCGCGGTAGGTTAAGCAATTTGTTGAATTACAGCCTATTTCAGAGCAACAGGGGTGTAATTGGGCAAAATTGGCCGGTTAAAAACTGATGGAATTTGTTTTAAGGCATAGCAGGCCTGTTTTTCAAGGGAAAATGGTTAACTTTGATGGTTTTTTAACAATGCAGGACGAAACAGAGCACGCAGTTGGGGAATTGACAAATACCTGGTTCAATGGCGGTATTTTGACTTTTGGTTGCAGTCGAATTCTGGGCGGCAGCAGCTCTGAAGGGTCTTGGCGAGGTGCGGCAGCAAAGGACGTAAAAACACATGCAGGAGGCAAAGCAGAATAACATAGAAAAATGCGCAAAAATGGCAAAATTCGGCCAAATATGGACTTTTTGGCGTTGGCGTGAAAATTTGGATGATGTCAGCATGATGTCATCAGGTGGGGTCAGGGTCGGGTGACGTCAGCATGACGTCATCGGGTGACGTGGCGGTCAGCGAGTGGTCCACGGGGACTGCACAGGTGGAGTGACAACTCAGAGTGATGGCGTGCGGGGGCGCTGATGCGGCGGTGAGGTGGCGTGACGTTGGCAGGACTGGTCAGCGAAAAACCGGAAGTGGGAAGTGGTTTCATATCGCACCACTCTTTATACAGAAGCGGGATTGTCAGAGGCTGGCCCGATCCAGTGATATGTCGACGCGTGCCCTCGTGTGTACGTCAGCGGACATCAAATTTCGGAGGCTAACGGCAGTACATCGGGGTTGTTCCGAAATTGATAAGGGCCGTCGGATGGGAAAGCCCAGATCCGACGGCTGGCGGGAGGCAAAGTTGTCGGGGCGATATGGTCGGGCGGAGATAATAAAATAATATTATTTGTGAAATATGCACCCGACGGAACATTATAAAAAGTGGGTTTTATGGTTTTTGCAGCGTTACGTGTAAAATGGGTTATGAGGTGGTTTATTTACAAAACAGATTTTAGGTTATTAAACCAAGCAGATCTTGGATTAATCCCAGGATTAATTTTTAGCGCTCTTTGGCTCGCGCTCAATGTTTTAGCGCTTGCAAACACTTAAACCAATCATAGAGCTATAATGCCCGGGGAAGGGGATACATAGATATTTTGGGTCTTTTGCATAATTTACATAGTAATAGGGGGAATAAGGGGTATAGGGAGTTAAATAGTAAGAAGTTAGGGGTTAATATGAGTGGAAGAGGTGGATGAGGGGGTAAAAACACTAAGTCTTATATGAAATCAACTTAGTTTAGGAAGTAGATCAAAATGAAAAGAATTTTACACAAGAAATGTTGCTCTTAAAGAAACAAGAACCAACACAAGGCCTTGACTTCTTTCATGAACATATCTGGTATTGGGATGTTAGCAATGAATGTGAGGGGGAATCAGGAAGTTAGACATGTTTCTTTGTATTGCTGCAAAGTGATGGAGAAGAGGACCTTCTCTATCCACTGATGTTTCCTTTATGTTGGACCAGCAAAATGAAAGGAATGACATTTCTGCAACCCCATCTACCTACCCATTTACTTGCCTAGCATTTTTTTTTTTTTTTTTTCTTCATGGAGGGTGCACTTGAGCTAGCAAACCCTCAATTTCTCTTTTCTTTTCTTTTTGCTTTTTTCTTTGATTTTCTATCTAGAAATACCCTTATTGCTTCCAAGGCCCCAGATTAAGCAGTTGGGAACCTTAATTCTCTACCTAACTACTGGTCTGCCAAGATTAAACAGTTTGGACAGACTTCTTTCTCTATTCTACAACAAGAAATTGAAACATGGCATGATCCAGATTAGGCTGTTGGACCATCCATTCAGATATAAGATAACATCAAGCTATATCACATATTGCCTTCTCTTGGAAATATGGGATCTTTGCATCACCAAAGCAGAGCATATTTGGAACTGTCTCTGCCAATCATGAAATATGAAAACTATTGGTATAGGTATCTAACAGTGGCTCCACATGGGGATGGTTTTTCCATTTGAAATACCAAGAACAGCAGGTCAGGATGCCTTGGCCCTTGATTTCTTTTACCAAAATTTGAATTTTTCCTCCTAGAAATCTCAAAATTGTGCCCTTCCCATCTTGGTAGATCTCTGAACTTATTTGCCTTTTGCTGATAACTTACAAAAATTGAGAATCTGCATTTTATACATGTTATCAGAAAGTAATATATACACCCTACTATGTACAAGGGAGAGTCGAACTATGTGCATGGGAAGTAGTCAAAATAGTGCTTTAACATCCTGCCATTGACCGGACCTTCATCCAAGTCAGTATCATCCAGATTTTTTAGGAAGTAAGTATTGTTTCCTTGTACTGCTTGAATAGCAAATGGTCCTCTCCAAAGGGAATCAAATTTTCCATGTTTTCCTTTATCTTCCCTTCTTGAATCCCACTTGAGGACTTTGTCACCAATGTTGAAATCTTCAGCCTTAGTCCTTCTATCAAAAGCTTTCTTTAACTTTTCTTGTAAAACTTGAACTCTGCTATAAACTTGGTCTCTAGTTTGCTGCAAACATATTATTTGATTTATCCTTCTTTGCATGTTATTGGGCTCAGCTTGACTTTCTTGAAGTAGTTTCATAACAGGAACCCCCAGTGATGAAGGAACTTTGGCTTCTAATCCATAGACTAACTCATATGGGCTGACCCCAATAGATCTCTTGGTTGTTAGTCTATCCGTCTATAAGGCATTCACAAGCTTCTTATGCCAATTCTTCTTATTTTCTTCCAACACCTTCTTTATGATGTTTACAAGGCTTTTGTTTGATGATTCAGCTAGGCCATTTCCTTGGGGATAGTATGCAGTAGAATGGCCCAAGGTAATGTGGAATTTGTGGCAGAGGTTCACCATCTTCTTGGATCTAAAGGCAGCAGCATTGTCTGTTATGATCTTGTCAGGACAACCAAATCTAGAAAGGATATTGGTCTCAAGGAACTGAATGATAGTGGAATCATTTTCTTGTCTACATGGAACAACTTCAATCCATTTAGTAAAGTAGTCTGTGGCTGTTAGAATCCATCTATGTTGGCCTGAAGATGAGGGATGAATTTCCCCAATGAAATCCAAGCCCCATTGTTGAAAAGGTCTCTCTGTTGCAATAGGCTTTAAAGGAAGTGGTAGTAACTTTCTCTTTCCCTCAAATATTTGACACTTGTGACATGAAGTGTAAATTTTTTGGCATCAGAGAAAATAGTGGGCCAATAGTAACCAGCCCTCAGTATCTTATCCACGGTGGACTTCCAGTACAAGTGTCCACCACAATCACCTGCATGAAATTCTTTCATGACATTGTTAGTCTCATTCTCAATTAAGCAGTTTAACAATATACCCTCATGGTTTTTCCAAAGCAAATTGCCATTCATGACACAAAATCTTGAAGCTTTCATTTTTAGGAACCTACATTTAGTTCTGGACAATCCTGGGGGAGCACACAGGTTTTGCAACACATAACTTATATCAGAATACCAAGGGGATTGTTCAAAGGCTACATTGATCTTTGGAGTCGCCAGCTTCGGTTCATTGTCCAGTTGGTTAATGTCTAAGGCTTGGAAGTTTGCTTCTGTCATTAATTTGGCCAAACCTTGCCCTTTTATCAGTTTTGTAGGTTTTATTTCAATATCAAATTCCAAGATGTTGGCAATCCATTTTCCTCTTCTGCCCTCTAAGTTTTCTTGAGTGAGTATGTCTTTCACAATGGGACTTGGCACATAAGCTATAACATGGGAGTATAGGATGTAAATCCTAAAGTCTTTAATGGCCTTGACCAAAGAATAAGCTTTCTTCTCCATGATCTGATATTTCAGAGGTGCGTCTCTAAGAGCTCTACTAAAGAAAGCAATGGGTTTTTCATTTCCTTGGTCATGTTTCTGTAATAAGACAGCAGCAATGGTATGCTGGGAGGCAAAAGAGAAAATGATAAATTCTCTGTCAAATTGAGGATTTGTTAAGACCGGGGTTTGGGTAAGGGCCAACTTTATACCTTCAAAAGCTTGATTTGCTTCTACTGTCCATTTCACTTTTGAATCCTTCTTTAGCATGTTATTTAGTAATCTGATCAATTCTGCTAGGTTTGGGATAAACCTCCTGAAGAAGTTAATCTTTCCCAAGAAAGCTTGTAATTCTTTGATGTTTCTTGGGTGGGGCATTTGTAAGATAGCTTGTATCGTGTCTGGGTCAATTCTAATACCATCCTTTGAAATGATATGACCTAACAGCTTACCTTCTTCCAAACCAAATAGAGACTTCTTGGGATTTAAGGAAATTCCGTATTTCCTACATGTTAAGAATAGCTGTCTTAAGTGCTTCAAGTGTTCCTGGTCAGATTTTGAGAAAGGTGTGAGGTCATCTAAATAAATAACAAGGAAGTCATGAATCTCTTTGGCAAAAGCAATATCCATTGCTCTTTGAAATGTAGCCCCTGCATTTTTCAATCCAAAAGGCATTTTTACATATTTGAAGGTTCCCCATGGGGTTGTGAATGCGGTTTTGTCTTGATCATCAGGGTGTACTAGGATCTGATTAAAGCCTGAGAATCCATCAAGTAATGAGATCCTTGAAGCCCCTACCACTCTTTGGAGAATGTGATCCATCTTAGGTAAGGGATAATTATCCTTGAGGGATGCTTGGTTTAAATTCCTTAGATCAACACAAAGTCTTATCTCACCAGTTTTCTTTCTTGTGGGCACCAAATTTGAAATCTAGTCTGAAAACTGGATTGGTGCTATGATACCAGCTTTAAATATTTTTTGTACCTCTTTTTCAATTGAAGGGAGAAGCATAGGATTAATCCTTCTCAATTTTTGCTTGAACGGTTTTTGATTAGGCTTAAGAGGGACTGTGTTTTGGATAACAGAGGTGTCATAGGATTTTAAATCCTCATAACTCCATGCAAAGACATCTTGAAACTCTTTGAAGAGGTCAATGTATTTAGGCTTCTGATCAGGAGGTATAGATGCAGACAATTTTATTATCTTGGGCTTCTCAATAGTTCCAATGTTGCATTCTTCAATGGCAGCATTAAGGGGCTGCATTTTTGGTTTTCTAGGGACATCATTTGAGTCAAAAATGTCCTCCAATGGAGTTAGGCCTGTTGGTAGAAAGTTATCCCTTAGCTCTATGATTTCAGCCTCTGTACCAGTTAATTCATCAAAATGCAATTGTTCAAGTTCTTGTAACTTTTCCTTGTCAGAGTTTGTTGGACAAAGTATTTGGTTAGCTGTTTTGGGTGATATTGCCGTTTGGTCTTGTTCACCTAGTATTTGTGACTCACATGCAGCCTCTGTATCAATGTTTAGTCCTGAAAATTCTTGCTGCAAAGTCAAGAAATTATTTATTTGTGTATCATCCTCAAATACTTGCCAATCCTTGACATTGTTTGGGACAGAGGGTCTGTGTTTTATCTCAGCTGTGAAGCAATGCTTGGGTTCAAAAGGTAGTTTACATGTGCTTGCAAATGTGGCCAAACTATGAGCATGGAGATTATGGGTTCTAGAAATTTTGGTAATTTGAAATTCAATGAAGGAATTTAGTATTTCAGCAGCAGCAGACCTATAAGATCTCAGTCTTTTGTCATTGATGACAAAATTCCCCTTTACTTGTTGGATAATTAGGTCTGAGTCTCCTAGGATTGAAACTTTTATGGCTTGTAGGGATTTTACTAGTTTGAGGCCTAGTAAAAGAGCTTCATATTCTGCCATGTTGTTGGTGCACCTGAAGTTTAGCCTGTAGGCTCGGCCCTCTACATGACTGTTTTGTTTGTTATGTATCCAAACTCTAGCTCCTGCTCCTAATTTGTTGACTGATCCATCAAACTCAAGGAACCAGAGGACTTCTCGGTCAAGGGAAGAATTGTCAACTACTATGGGACTGGGCATCAACAACTTGAGATCTTGGCTTACACTTGGATTTTATTCTTGAACAGTTTTGTTTGTTGATTGCTCAACCATTATTTCTAGAGCAACAGTTTGTTCATTTATATACTGATCTTGTTTGAGTGTCTTGGTTTCATCATCATTTATAGGACCTGTATTATCATTGAAGAGAATATAGGAGTCTATGTCAGAATGGACAACATATATGGGAAAATTTTGAGGTTTTTCTTCACTGCTGACCATGTATTTCATGAGTGTTTCTCTGTATAGTCTCTTTGGTTGCCCAAAGACAGAGATGGTGGCATAGGACATGTCTAGTTGAAGGGATCCTTGAAGTTTCGCACCCCATGATCTTGATAATAACATTCCATATTTGGGTTGGATATCAACAACTACAACATCCATTAAGATTGTTTTGTTTGGATACTGGAAAAGGGATACACATAGATCTTTTATCAGGCCTAGGCACTTAACTTGGCTGGAGTCAAATGAAAATAGGTCCTTATATGGTCTTGTAATATCTAGATTTAATCTTTCCATGACTGATTTGGGCATCAGGTTGTGGGAAGCACCTGAGTCAAACATTGCATTGTGTAATATCTTATCATGAACATGCAGGCTGACATAAAAAGGTAAGACTCCTATAACTGCTGTCTTTCCATCAACCTCTGGGCCGAAAAGTAGTTCTGGAGTATCATCCAACACATTAACATCATCTTTGTTATGAGTAAGTTGGAGGGATCTCTTGATTTGTTGTTTGTAGATGTTATGTTTGGCCAACTCTGAGAGAGGAATGGCTATCTTCAATTTTACAATTTCAGCTTCTAAGTCAAAAGGTCTTTCAGATTGGTTCTTAGTGTTCTGGTTAACAACCCTTTCCCTTTCAATGGAATCCTTAGAGCTTTCTTCTTGATTCTCATTTTGACCTTGAGGCTTGTCCTTTTTACTCACCTTTTGAGAAATATTGCTTGGATTATGTTGCAAGGATGATGTAGCCACTGCCTGTTGATTTGAGGGAGGTGCTTCAGTTATTTCTTCAACTGTTACTTCATTTGTGATTGAATCCGTATTGTGAATTGGCTCTGTGACAATAGCTTTCTTAGGCAGTGGAGTGTCCCTTGTTTTCTCAGGATGTGTCACATTTATAGTTCTGCTCCTTAGCTTGTATTGCTTATGAACTACAAAAACAGCTGTATCATAGCCTTGTTTGAAATCAAATGACTCACCTGATTTGGTTTGGAACTGCTTGATATCATCATCCATATGATCTTCTTGTGTTAAAAAAACTTGATTCCCACTGTCCAAACCCATTAGGTTGATGTGAGGGTCCTCATTAGGTTCACTAGATGTGGAAGCCTCAGTATAATTCTCTTGGAAAGGGGGTCTGACATGTTGGTCAGGATCAGTTCTTCCAACATTGGGATTTTGATTCTTTCTAAAGTTTTGGTTTCTTATATTACTTGTTTGTCCTTCCCATGATGACTTTCTTTCTATGGTTTCCACTCTATCCCCAAGTCTATCCATACCTTTGATGATTGCATCTAACTTTTGCTCAAATGCTGAAGGTTCTTCCTTAAAGGTAGCTCTTCTTTCAGTTCTGGCCCTATTTCTCTTGGCAATCAAATTTGCCTCTACACTTACTGCTATGTATTGCATGTCTGCCAAAGTTGCAGGGGCTCTTTCTCTTAATTGATATGCCATATTAACATCAAACCCATCAGGGAACTTAATTAATGCTAAATCAGGTGGAGGCCTAAGGTTTTGAGGAATGGCACTGTAGATAGAATTGAATCTAGTGCAATAGTCTGAGACAGTTTCTTGTGGACCTCTCTTTATGGTGTCATATTCAGATAAAATGTGTAGAGGGTCTTTTTTCTTTTCCCATCTGTTCAGGAAGGACTGGTAAAGAGCACCCGAATTAGCTATAGAATTTGCAGCCAGCGCTCTAAACCAGGTTCCTACTTCACCTGTCAGACTTTGCACAAAAATTTTAATTCTCACATCATCATCATCTATCTCATAGTTTTCGAAGTAATCTTGCATTTTCTTGGTATGCTGTAGGGCAGTGTACGTACTGGTTCCATCAAAATAAGTGATTTTTCCTTGGTAATCCTGAGGCATGGCCCCAGGATTGCCAGGTAGCTGAAGGGGTGCATAACGATTAGCCATATTCGGTGGGACAACTGGAAAAACAGGGACAACTACAACAGTTTGGGTGTTAGGTGTTGACAATATGTTTTGTGAAGTGGATGATGAAGAAGGGGAGGAATGAGTTGTATGGAGGTGAACAGTTGGCTTATAAGGGGTGGGAATAAAGCTATGCTGAACTACCTCAGGGCTTGATTCAGGAGATTGCTTTGGTTCCTTCTGGTTCCTAAGATTTTTAGGGATGAGATTTGGATTATCAAAAACAGGCGGGGGATCTGGGTCAGGGTTTGACCTGGTGTGCCTAGTTCTTTTCTTAGGAGCCAGCTTCTGAACTTGTTTTTGGTATTTTTTGAGGATATTTTTAGAACTATTTTCAAGGGACTGCTCAAGCTTTTGGAACCACTGTCTAAAGACAGACAACAGTTGAAAAATATGTTGTTCCCCAGTGGAGTCGCCAATTATGTTAACTCCCAGGTTGTTCCCTTTGACTCCCAAGGGAATACGGCCGGGGTAACCACTAACCAAGCTTTGGATTATAGGTTCTAGCCTTCCTATAATCAGAGAGGGCTCTCTCTTTAAGATTTAACTCTGTTCTGTGAAGATCTTAGGCTAGCTATAAGTTCAGTTTTTGTTTAAGGTTTTGGTTGTGAACTGTTGTTTTGAGAAGGGCATGAAATGTTTAGAAGATTTTAGTCCATTGGGCACATGGAGTTAGAAATTGAGTAGGTCTTGATGTCTGTGATGGAGAAAGGTTTACTGCAAAGCTAGACAACTATTCATGATACAATTTCTGGTTTATGAATGGAACAGAGTGAAATGGAAAATATACACAGTGTGACTATAAGTTGAAAAGCAGATTCTATTCAGTAGCATCTAAGAATTACTGCACAGAAACTGTTGAAGATTTAGAGTAAGCTGGAGCATTTAAGAATTCCAATTTAACAGATAAACCCGAAGAAAACATTTATGACAAGGAAAGATTGAATTCAGGGTGTCTCCATGGACAAATCCTGAGTTACTCTTCTTCGTTCTTGTTGAGATTAGGCAACATACATGAGAGATGAAATAAGCAGAAATTAAACATAGACAGAGATAGAGAAACTTATTGTATCAAGCTATAGCACTAGAATTCTGCAGCGTTCAATGGTTCCACCACAGCATACATCAGTAAAGACAATCTCTGAAACCCCAAAACTTCTTTGTATTATGTCTCCAAAAATACAGCCGAGTTCTCTTTCTGAACAAGTAACAACAACCCCAAATGAGATGCGCAGGGGCGAATATATACAAAAAATATCAAGGAAAATATCTGAAGTAACAGTTATTGAGCAATAACTGCTCCTACCAACTTTTACAGTATAGTGGTTACAAAATTTAAAGTCTCTGGCATAGGTACACAACAACTGTCTGCTGTTTGTCAGATTAACTTGACTTTTGGGCCGATGGGCCGGCTGAGTTTCTTCTCGGTGGTTCATGCTAGCTGTAGCTGCTGTTGTTGACACGTTGTGGCACGGTTTTCCTTGAGCTGCTGATCTGTAACCTTCAGGCTGTGACTGCTGACCTGTGATTTCTTTATGGATTCCTTGCTTGCTGTAAAATGTCTTTAATCAGAATATTTAATTGATCAAAGTAGAATTCTGATCATATCAGTCCACCACTCATCAGTAGGCATTTGGTGCCTTTGCATTTTGCGTAATGTTTCGTCAGCATCTGTATATTTGTAGTAATTAGGGGGTGTTGTAAATAGATGGTTGATTTCATGTTCTATATAAAACAGATTTTCCAACTTATTATACAATTCTTCCCCTGTAGGTGGCCCAGTTCCTTCTGAAGTGCTAGACGAGGTAACCAACTGATCAACGATGTAAGTGTTGACTCTTTTGGCATATTGCTCACGAGACCATAGCCTTCCAGCGCTGTTTATTAAACTGGGAAGTCCTCTGTCATATAGTGCTGTGATCTTGGCACCAAAAGCATTTACCTCTGCTTGAATATCCTGACATTTTCTTTCCAGTGCCTGTACATAGTTTCTGAGGGTGAGTACCCTTTTGATTATCAAAATTGTATCAGTTCTATCTCTGATACCCATGTTTGCTAGCTGTATGACATTTTTGTGATTCAAAACATTGATCATTCTATTAGCTATCTCTGGCATACTTCATAGAGTAGTTCTGGCTTTTTGATTTTCTGCATAAGCCCTACCCAGCAAATCCATCTGCTCATGGATAGTCAGTATATATTCCCATTGGTCTGTGATTGATTGACCAATCTTTTGCCATAAGATTTTCTTGAGCTCCGTTATTGCTTTGCCCATGGCCATTTCTTTCTCGAGCTCTTTGATTTTTCTTTCCAATGTCTTTGCTTCCCTTGTCTTCTCTGCCACCTGTTGTTTAGATTTATCATATTTCTCATTTATTTTGGCCAATTCCTCCCTGGCTTCACTCAGCTCTGCCATCTGGGCTTCTAGGGCTTGAATTTCATTCTTCAATTTCTGCATGTCAAGGCTTGCAGCCTGTTCTGATGTTGGTGCTGGTGCTGAGGTTGATGGAGTTGTCTCCACTGATTGCCCTGTAGGAGGAGTGACACTTTGAGGAGGTTCCTCAAGGTTGATTACTTGTGGAGGGGGCTGAGATGTTTGGCCTCCTTCTTTCTGTTGTAGGGCTGCCTGCAGTGCAACCTCTGTTTCTCCCAATTTTTCCTCTGTTTGTGCCAACTGCTTATACAGTGATACCAGCATGGCTGCTGCATCCTGGTCCTTTCTTTGCTGGGCAACCTCTTCTGTTTGAGGGTGAAGAGTTGCTGGGATCTTAACCATTTTTCTTAACGCTGCCATATTTGCATCTCTTATTTTTAACAGCGCTTGTATAGCTTTGGGATCCTTGGGATCATGCCCAAGCTCTATAATTATATCCTCCAGAGACTTGATCCTGTTGTCTTTTGCCTGGGAGGATGCCTTTTCTAACTCCAATTGTGCAGTGGTATTATTCAAAGAATTCTGCAATCTATAATTTACCAATGTTTTATTTGCAAGAGTGGCATATACCATCTCACCCGTTTGCTTGTGCAATTCAGTTTGATCCATTGGGTGGATCTCCTTGGACAAGATTTCCAAATTTGTTCTTACATAATCAGCTGCAGACTGTGGCTGCAGCGCTGTGGGCATGAAATGGCTCATTATCATTTTTCTCTCTTGCACATCATATGCAGACATCAACCTCTGCTGGTTTGTAGGAGCCATTTTTAACAAGTGATTGTATAGCTGTATCCTCACTGGCTCATTCCTAGCCTTGATGTCTATGAATTTTTTCTTTATACTGGATTCACCCTTTCTTTGTTGCCCTGAGGAGCTGACCTTTCCTCCAAGTATTCTTTGCTGCTCTTGCTGTAATGAGCTAGCTGATACCTCTGTACTGGGGGGACCCATCTGTGTTTGACCAAAAGGCATTTCCTCCTCTGAAAAAGGATTTAGCCTTTGTCTCTTTTCCCCTTGCTGTGATGTTGCAGTACTAAGGGGAGTCTGTTCCTCTCTGTCTCTCTTCTTACCCCTCTCTTCATTCATAGGGGTCTGGAGCACCGAAGTTTCTACTGTAACATTCTGCACTGGGGCCTCCTTTTCTTGCATTTGCTCATCATTAGGACCCGGAGCCTCTGTTGTTTCTTCCTGTTGTTCAGGATGATTTTCAGGTTGTTCTTCTTGGGTTGATTGCTCTTTTTCTTGGGTTGTTTGCTGCTCTTGAGAGGCCTCTTGTTGTTCTGCTTCCTTGCCTTTATCCATGGCTGAAGTTTCTGCTGTAATTGGGGCTTGAACTGTCTATTGTGGAGCTGTGGATGAAGAGGCAACTTCTCCCACTTGAGTGCCTGGAAGAGAAGATACCTGTGAACAAAGCTCTAAGTCAGCCAACTTTTGGAGATTTCTTATTGCTCTTTGAGCTAATTCTTCTTGTGTGGTAGCCTCTTCTAAGGTGCCTTCCTTCCATTCTAGTTGATTTGCATATTTTTCTATGTGAGGCAACCTTATTTGACCATAACTGGCCAGCCTATATCTGATCCTTCTTAGGCTTATGAAATGAGTGGGGTCATATGGTTTCCAAAGGAAGCTGGTCTGTAAGCCAAGGCCACTTAGCATTCTATCCGCCTCTTGCCAACCTTCCTCCTTTTTATTGTAGATGAAGGGGCCTAATTGATTTCTGACTTTAAGCTGTGCTTTCTTGCCCCTGCTTGAAAAATGGAGTACATCAACATTTCCAAATTGCCTGAAATACCAAAGGGCAAACAATCTCATAGTCACATATCTGGGCAATCTGAATGGGGGCAACTCACACCCATATATTCTGATAACTGTGTGGTTTTGATAAAAATACCAATCCCCAATGCTGTATACCTTGGACAATTGAAGAATTCTCTGCATCTCATCAGTTAATCTTGGAGGAGGTGAGCTCAGAAGCAGGGACATGGCTGGGTGGATGAAGAGGTCTATAAACTCACAAAAAGTGTAAGGGGAGCGAGACCTACAGTGGAACGCAGAGGACCAATAGACCACTGACCTTGGATTGCCTTGTGCATCCAATCTTTTGACAGGGAAAGGAAACTTCTCATGCTGATAGTATAGGATTAAATGATAGATATAGGAGGTGTATCTGAACACCCTTTCTCTTTCCAAGTCCATCAATTGCTCATGTATTTTATTGGCGATGTAAGTGGCATAGTCATAACAGATTGGGGGCTTACCAGGGGCAAACATGGCCATCATCAATAACACAGTTTCATCAACAACTTCTATTGAATTATAGCCCAATATGGGACTAATCATGTCTGCAAGGTCTTTGCCCAATTGATTTAGGTATACATGATGAATGGGTGGGTACTTCATGGTCTCTGAGGTTGAATCAACGAACAACTGATTTATCTTGGTGATTTGAGCATCTGTCAGTTTAGCTCCTTGTTTTATCAGATCAATCAATGATAAAGGGACTAATTTCTTATCAGTTTTGAAGTTCAACATCTCTCTAATGGCTTCAGGAGTGACATAGAAGACAACTGAGCCTGAAGGGTCAAGCACAACCCTCTGAGTAGGGTCATAACAGGCCGCGCACCGGTGGATTATCTCAGGAAACATGTTGACCTGAGGGAGCTTGAATATGGGGAGGAAAGAGTCCCAAATGCCCAATATATCGGTTCCATTATTATGCTTGATTTTCCATTCATTCAGCAAGTGAATGTGATACTTGGTATTCATTAGCATTTCCTCTGATATTTGGTAATCTCTATCTGCTAATGGTTGCCACTCCAACTCTCTCTGAGGGGCATTCAATGGAGCAATATTCAGGGCAACAGGTGCTACTGGTGTATCCATGTTTTATGAGTGAATTTGGGTTGAATTTCGACTATTTCTGGGAGAAATACCGTCCTGCGCGGTAGGTTAAGCAATTTGTTGAATTACAGACTATTTCAGAGCAACAGGGGTGTAATTGGGCACAATTGGCCGGTTAAAAACTGATGGAATTTGTTTTAAGGCGTAGCAGGCCTGTTTTTCAAGGGAAAATGGTTAACTTTGATGGTTTTTTAACAATGCAGGACGAAACAAAGCACGCAATTGGGGAATTGACAAATACCTGGTTCAATGGCGGTATTTTGACTTTTGGTTGCAGTTGAATTCTAGGCAGCAGCAGCTCTGAAGGGTCTTGGTGAGGTGCAGCAGCAAAGGACGTAAAAACACATGCAGGAGGCAGAGCAGAATAACATAGAAAAATGCGCAAAAATGGAAAAATTCGGCCAAATATGGACTTTTTGGCGTTGGCGCGAAAATTTGGATGACGTCAGCATGACGTCATCAGGTGGGGTCAGGGTCGGGTGACGTCAGCATGACGTCATTGGGTGATGTGGCGGTCAGCAAGTGGTCCACGGGGACTGCACAGGTGGAGTTACAACTCAGAGTGATGGCGGGCGGGGGTGCTGATGCGGCGGTGAGGTGGCGTGACGTTGGCGGGACTGGTCAGCGGAAAACAGGAAGTGGGAAGCGGTTTCATATCGCACCGCTCTTTATACGGAAGCGGGATTATTAGACACTGGCCCGATCCAGTGATATGTCGACGCGTGCCCTCGTGTGTACGTCAGCGGACGTCAAATTTCGGAGGCTAACGGTAGTACATCAGGGCCATTCCGAAATTGATAAGGGTCGTCGAATGGGAAAGCCCAGATCCGACGGCTGGCGGGAGGCAAAGTTGTCGGGGCGATACGGTCGGGCGGAGATAATAAAATAATATTATTTGTGAAATATGCGCCCGGCGCAACATTATAAAAAGTGGGTTTTATGGTTTTTACAGCGTTACGTGTAAAATGGGTTATGAGGTTGTTTATTTACAAAACAGATTTTAGGTTATTAAACCAAGCGGATCTTGGATTAATCCCAGGATTTATTTTTAGTGCTCTTTGGGTCGCGCTCAATGTTTTAGCGCTTGCAAACACTTAAACCAATCATAGAGCTATAATGCCCGGGGAAGGGGATACATAGATATTTTGGGCTTTTTGCATAATTTACATAGTAATAGGGGGAATAGGGGATATAGGGAGTTAAATAGTAAGAATTTAGGGGTTAATATGAGTGGAAGAGGTGGATGAGGGGTTAAAAACACTAAGTCTTATATCAAATCAACTTAGTTTAGGAAGTAGATCAAAATGAAAAGAGTTTTACAAAAGAAATGTGGCTCTTAAAGAAACAAGAACCAACACAAGACCTTGACTTCTTTCATGAACATATCTGGTATTGGGATGTTAGCAATGAATGTGAGGGGGAATCAGGAAGTTAGACATGTTTCTTTGTATTGCTGCAAAGTGATGGAGAAGAGGACCTTCTCTATCCACTGATGTTTCCTTTATGTTGTTCCAGCAAAATGAAAGGAATGACATTTCTGCAACCCCATCTACCTACCCATCTACTTGCCTAGCATTTTTTTTTTTTTTTCTTCATGGAGGGTGCACTTGAGCTAGCAAACCCTCAATTTCTCTTTTCTTTTCTTTTTGCTTTTTTCTTTGCTTTTCTATCTAGAACTACCCTTATTGCTTCCAAGGCCCCAGATTAAGCAGTTGGGAACCTTAATTCTCTACCTAACTACTGGTCTGCCAAGATTAAACAGTTTGGACAGACTTGTTTCTCTATCCAGATTAGGTTGTTGGACCATCCATTCAGATATAGGATAACATCAAGCTATATCACATATTGCCTTCTCTTGGAAATATGGGATCTTTGCATCACCAAAGAAGAGCATATTTGGAACTGTCTCTGCCAATCATGAAATATGAAACCTATTGGTATAGGTATCTAACATGTCCATCCTCTCTTTAATCAATTTACCTCTCTACTCCTCGACTCAATTATGTTATTGTCACCTGTTGAGTTATTCGTTCTCAACTACCTCTCTCTCTCTAATTTTCTTAAATATTCCTCAGGTTTCTTTTTTCTTCTATTCTTTCTTCCATGGGAAACCTACCTCAGCTTCGATGCCTCTTCTCAAGCAATATCTCTAATGATTTAATCTTTGCAAATATCCTACCATTTATTTGTGTTTATTATCCACAAATATATTTTATGGACCTTGATCCCATTTTACACAGTGAAAGGCTCAACCTCTTTCCTTTTCATGTGTGGTGTTCAAATATAGTTCCTAGTACCCCTCCTCTTCTCGCTCATGGAAACCTTCTTTTTATTTTACAAATCAAATCAAAATTTGTTTTTTATAAAACATAACCTGAATTAATCATATATAATATATATATAGATATATCATGGGATCCATTCTAGAGCAAGTTAGGGTCGAGTCCTAGCTTAAGGTCAAAGGTTTGGACCTTTTCAGTTATCCACATTTTCTCCCACTCATCAACTTATCTGACACCTAACTAGACTGACTTGGTCTCCCCTAGGTCAAGGGTTAAGAATTACACTGTAATACACATGGTCAGGTTGATCAAGACTCCTCCTAATTTTCTTGGTCGGGGTAGTTATAGGTTGGCTCCCCATCACAAATATGGTTCACCCTGACTCAACCTTGTCCCTACTTAAACATTTTCTCTCCTTCTACTTTCAGTGATTTAACAAGTTTTTTCTTATTCCTTGACTCCTCCTTGAAGCCATTAAGTGGTTTCCATTGTACCAATGCGCTCAAAACGTTTCCTTAATAAATTCACATGACTTCACAAGTCTTCTTGTCTCCCACACTTCCTATTGGTTATTTGACAATCTGACATGCAAATATTTCCTTCTCCACTTTAGGCAGAGTTGTGATACATAATCTTTTACTCTGTGCCACAAACAAAGTCTCACTCTGAGTTCTATATTTAATCATCCAAACATTTTATACTAATATAGTCCCTCAATATCGCTACTTCACACATTGACTTGTGAATGAAACCTGCATACACACTAGTCAATCAAGCATGGAAGTAGTCACGTCCTTTTCATAGGCATACATACCAGTGTCCAACAAAGAATATGAACAACCATTTTAGGAATAAATGGTGTTGCTTATTCACCAGGATACACCATCCTTAATAAATATAATTCAAACACAAAGAAAACAATGCACATCATGACAAGGCACAAATTAATTTTGAATTCTAATTCAAAATAATAATTATACACAAAGAGGGTGATCTCCTTTTAAAAATATTCAAAAGTCTTGCACTCCTACTGAAAAGTGCCATGGAATTTCGCTAGGTCTCTTGCAACAATGACTTACACACAAATGTTTTTCCGAAATTCAGACCATATCATAACGAACCCTCTATTCTAATTATACATATATTTTATAATTTCCCATAGGTTGGAAAATATCCTGGCTAACTAAATATATTTTGACATTTGTCCACAATTAACTAACACCTCACCTAGACCCATGTTATATTTACAAAATTTCCACTTGGCCATAGGACCAACTCATCAAGACAACGAACAACACAACAATTCATGATTCTTCTAGAACAAGGACAATTTCCTTTACATTTAAAACCCCATATTTCTAATTTTATACAAATTTACATTTGCGGTGAATAAAATTCGATTTCAAAATCCCATGCCTCCCTTTAGATTTAAATAAAAATATTTCCTAGGGTTGATGCACCTACGTCAAATATATATTGAAGTATGGGGACATTTTCTTCAAACACATAGAAATGCAATGCAGAGACCAAAGTGTTGAAGGCAACATTGAAGGAGAGAACATAATAAATGAATAAAGAAGTTGTTTCTATAAGTTCATTTTGTGTGAACAGGATGAAAATATGTCTCGCATAGAGTAGCCATGGGGAAGGTTGCCAATTTTTTTAAATAATTTTAAAATTTCTAATGATGAAGTTGTAGCTGAAGCCATGATGCTGTTGAAAGTATTGATGAAAATAAATAGTTTGGTTATACAACAAGATGAGCTGGAGGAATTACTGATGTTGGCACCTAAGATATGGTTCAGTGAAAAGGAAACAATCAGTTGCAGAACTTGGTTGACTATAAGAAACTAAATCAACAAAGAAAGAGGAATACAACAACAAAATAGAGTGTGGGATCCTAGAAGGGTAAGGAAAATGACATAATAGGTAGACTGGTAAGCTTATGGAAATCAATAGGACAAATTTATGGAACGAAGAGAAATGCAACAATTTGAAGTCATATGACCAAGATTTCATAAAATTATTTTGTTCTTGGGGATTCTAATGTAGGAGAATGAGCACCCTAATAGTTTTTCCTAGATCCAATGTGGGTTATGAAATTTTCCGAAAATAAGAGATTTCCCTTAAATATAAATTGTATAAAACTAGGAATAGTTGATTTTTCATGTAAATATAAGTGTTCAAACTTTAGAAATAATCTAGGTTGTTAGGAATTTTGATGAGCTAGCACTTTTGGCCATGTGCCCATTGTAAGAGGGGAAAATGATAGGCTAAACTGTTAGGTAGTTTTCTAGGTGTTAAGACAAATTTCAATTAACCTTTTTTCAGTTAAGATATTTTCTATCCTATAAGAAATTATATATGTATATATGGGTAGAAGGAGACTCTCAAAGAGAGAGAGGGAATCTTAAAAAAGGAAGCTTAGAAAACGATCACTAGAGCCCTGTATCAACAATATAAATGGTTTATAATTTTGTGTAAATGAATTGGGCTAAGTAATTAAAGGAATTGATGTTTTCTATGGTATATGTGCAATATATTTATTCATTTAAATGTGTGTTGATGCCCTGTATAATGTTAACAAGCTTTTCTATCACCCGGGATTTAGTGAGTATACAGTGGTGATGATCGATTTTAAATTCCTTCGAGGCTTGTTATCTTCATAGATTCATTTTCTCTCCCTTATTGAAGGTTGAATCCCTTATATTTTTTTTCTTAGTTTTGCAAACCAACCTACGAACCTTGGATATTTATGTGATGTTTTATGGTTCTCAAATAATGTCAAGATTATATGCCCCAAGGAAATATATGTTATAATAAACATTTATTTATGATCTGCGATCAACCAGGGGTACTAGTGTTGGATATTTTGCAAAATAAAATTAAAGAGGGTTGCAAATGTTGTATCTAATAATTTTTCCTTATCTCTACACTCCAACAAATGTGAGGTTAGAAAACCCTTTATTTGGAGATTTTAGTCTGAATTTACAATATCATTGTTGGACCCTTGGAACTTGCCATTATAACTCATCCATCCACTGTCGACATTCATTTATACACACAAATATTATATTTATAATCTTCATGAAAGTAGAGTAGTTATTGTTTCCACCACGTGAAGAGCATCCTAACCCACTATTTTCAATGAGAAGTAAAAATGTGAAACTAGTTACACCAAACAACCATGAAAAGATAAAACATTTTCTTCCCAAGATGCATGATCTTCTAGAGTCTCGCATTCGAGCAAGGGAAACAATATTGAAGGGGTGGGGGTGGGGGTGGGGGGGGTGGTTTGCTTAGTTGAAATTTTGGAGTTCATTAAATTTGTAGGGGAGGCTTCATAGAAATCAAAGTTTGTAGCCTTCACAAGATTCCACCCACTTCAAGAAGCATCAATATTTCTAGGCCATGGCTAAATCCATGAATGTGATTGTTTCATTTGGATTAAGATAATATATATATCTATATATATATATATATATATATATATATATATATATATATATATATATATATATATATATATATATATATATATATATATATATATATGGAGATGGAGATATTGGGTTTCATCTCCCAATGTCTCTTCGTCTTCCAATTCCAATTATTTTTCTGTTTACAATATTTACATGGATTTACCTGATCCTAAAGATTAGGTGTCAACATTCCCCCCTAATCTAAAGAAATATTGGTGAGTCCAAGCATCATTATGAATCTTTTAAACTTTTCCCTTCCAAGCACTTTGGTGAAGATGTCTGCAATCTTCTCATTTGTGGAACAATGTCGTAGATGGATTGTTTTGGCATCAACATGATGTTGAATCCGTTGGTATTTTGTATTGATGTTATTTGTTAGATCATGGAACGTTGGATCCTTGTCCAACTTTATTGAAGAAGTGTTTTCAATCAAAAGAGAGTCGAATGAACTTGTTTCTCCTTGAAATATTCCATAATTTTCCTGAGCCACACAATTTCCTTCGTTGCCTCAGCTGCTGCCACATATTCTACCTCACTTGTGGAATCTACTAGAACTAATTGTTTGCATGACCTCCAATAGACATCTCTTGATGCAAGACTCATAACATAACCTAAAGTAGATACTGCAATTTCTTTATCTCTGTCTAAGTCTTAATGAGAGTATCGAATCAAGTTGAAGTCATACATCTGTCTATACTTGAGTCCAAAGTCTTGAGTTCCCTTAAATTACTTTAGAGCTCTTTTTGAAGCAGGTCAATGACCCTCACAAGGCTTTTTCATAAACCTACAGAGGATTCCAACAACAAATGAAATGTCTTGTCTGGTGGTAGTCAGGTAGTTGAGAATTCCTAAGAGTTGTCTTTACTTTGTTGCATACTCATATTCTTTTCCTTTAGTGGATGTGAGCTTTAAGTTCTGCTCTATTGGAGTAGTGAAAGGATTGCACTAACGGTGCCAAACTTGTTCAATGAATGTCCAATGCAATTTTTTTGGGAGAGGAATATAAACATCAGATGTTGAGTTACTTCAATGCTAAGATAGTAGTGAACATTGCCCAAATATGCCATTTCAAAACATTTCCTCGGTTTTTTCTTTATGCATGCAATTTACCTCTTATTATTCCTTCTCATCAAAATATCATCTACATACACCACAATATATATAACTGTTTTTCCATCTTTCTTGACAAACAAATTTGCATCGTCAAGAGAGATGAGGTTAAGTAGGTAAAAGAAAAACTAAATAACAATCTAGATTTAAGTAGTACAAACAATAAATTGGACATCATACACATCAAAGAGGAACTGAACAAGAACATTTAGTTGGATCATGAATGCAATAAAAATCCTTGAATATTATAACTACAAGTATAAAAGTGTAGAAAGAGAAGGGAACATTAGAATTAGTAAAAGAAGAACTAAAAAAAAATCACAAATTGAAACAACTTCTATCAAAGAATAAAAAGGATTAGGAAATATATTCGAGCATACAAATATACTAATTTGTGTTATGCTAAGATTAATCACCATAAATTTTGAATACTTAGTAATTTCCCAAGCATGGAAGGGATGAGTCTATTTATAAATGAGGACCTCATCCTAGCAGGGCAAGCTAAATGAAGGAGTTTCAAAAGCGAAAGGAAGATGGAAGGAAAGGAAAATGGGAAATCATTAGAAATAAAAAAGCTACTATTCAGGATAGAGACATTTTGTGACAAATAAGAACCCGGAACACTGTAGATCATCATTTGGAACTATTTTGGCTTTCCTTGGAGTAAAAATGTCATATATTAAGTTGGATCCCAAGTGAAATTGATATTTTTGTTTAGTTAAACTTGTGAGTATGATTAGTGTAAGGTACTTCACATAGATGGATTTACTCTGTGGTCAACTTGGAGCAAAAAATCCTCCTGTATAGGGATGGGCAGAATAACAGATTATATTAAAAAAACGTGTCCCTTGACACTCATATTCATAAAATATATCCCCTCAATTGGTAAATTTACTTTGAAATCTACAACATTAATTCTAATAGGATCAATATCATAATTTGTTATACGTATCAATTTTTTTTTTTTAAGAAAAAAAATCTAGATAAGAATCTATGTTATAGTACCTTAGATAAAGATACTCATAGTGTAACAAATTAAAGTAATATCCTATTGTTAGGAGGATTTAATGCTGGAATTTCATTTAACCAAGCTATTACTCTAAGTATTTATTCAAACCATATTACTCTTAGACTAGGTGAGGAGCTTGATTTATAGAGTAGATTTAAAAGAAACTTTAAAGTCCTATTTAAGAGTTATTTGGTACTAGGTTAGTCAAAATTAACAATTTTAAACACCATATAATTTTCAATTGTCTAATCAAGTGAAAAATTCAAAAGAGATGATTTGTATTCATGGGATTGGAATTAGTGATGTGGATTATGTGATATTTTATATCCCAATTTCCAGCAAAACTGTAAACTTCAACTTGTTAGATTGTGAGTCCCTAGACAATCACAAAGTCCGATATACAATTATCATGACTTGTAATTCTTATCTTGATGAGTTTTTGAAATGATCCACTGGTGAGTTGTTAGTGTTATCTAAACCTATATCTATATGATCTAGAATAGTCATTGATATATTATAAATTTATATTTTGAGATCAAAACAGAAATAACAAAATGGATTGAGGCCTTTTCTACCAGTATGTTTGTATTTTCTTGGTCATTTTAATTCTTGACATGGATGTTTTCTATGTACAGTCAAAAGAATCACACATTTCATCAAGACATGATCTAAAGATGAGGATCTTAGTAGCACCACCTCTTCCTTACACTTGTGCCAGACAATTTTCATAATTATCCTCATCCATGTTAAAGGAATTTGTAGGCCATTCTTCTACAAATTTGGGATTATCTACCATAGAAGAACCTACATCATCAATGCTATAACCGTTTTCCAATTTATTCCTCTCCCACCAATCTTCTTATCTTGTCTCTCTCATTTTAATTCTTAAGATAACCTCTTAAATGACCATGGGCGTAGCCTTGGTCATAGAGCTTTAAAAATAACTCTAAGCTTTTCCACGAAAAACAAGCACATGCATGAAAATTGTGAGAATCAAAGGCACCTTTTTTTTTATAATAGTAAAATCGATTTTTTGTTAAACAATTTAAATAAATATTTGCATATCTTAACTTATAGGAATAAAATTGAAAACCTATAACATAATTTTATTACAACCCATTATGCTACCATTAGCATGTTCTCTACATTGGTGTCATATAAAAAGAATATTATAGATACAAACCATTGATATGATAGTGATTGTAACAATTGCTAGATAACAATTTAGGGATGCACCAAAGAAAACCTTAAAATTTGATAGTATAAATGTGTAGAAAGATACGATTACAAGAAAGAAATGATATTATATAAGTCAAAAATAAGAATGGCTACTAGACCTCATGAAGTTTGACCGTAGAAAGTTTTGGGAGAAATTAATACTTGTAAGAGTAAATAAAATGAATTGATTGTGTTGAAGAACTATAATATTCACCTTAAAAACCTCTATGAATCCTCTAATGCTATGGAAACCATTTTGAATTACCCTACTAGCATATATCCATCTTATGTATGGATCTAATATGAGTGGAGAGAGATCAAAATTATTCATGTACAAACTTCTTTAGAGTGTGAAATATAAAGTGTGATTTTTTATTGTTTAAATTGTATTTTTGAATGCTATATAGAGTATATATAGGACAAAATATAGGTTTTAACCATAAAAAAAAAAACTTAGTTTTTTTGTGGTATATACTTATTTTTTTTAAATGATATAAATATATAAGTAATTGACATTAAAGTATTTTACATAACATTTACATTGAGATATTTTATAGTGAAAATTAAAGTAGTTTTTAATTATTAATATATTTTTACGTATATGTCATTATTAGTTCGTATTAAAATATTTTATTGATAATTCTCATTGAATATTTTTTTATATACAACATTAAAATATTTTATTTTAACAGTTTTTTTATGTGTATAGATATATATGGTGTTGATATCGATATAAATTAGGTAACGTAGATCTTCAAATGGTTTATTTGAATGTCCTATTGAAATATTTTTGAAAAGTATAATATTTAAACATTTTATTAACACATTTTTTTACTTCTAATTACTTTATAGGATATTCATTGTTTTTATTATCAACAACATTATTTTTCTATTTAGAGCATAAATTTTAAAATCTATTATTATTTTAAAGGGCTGCGTGTAAACTCAATAGACGAACGAACAAAATTACACATCCTCCTGATATTGGGTTGTAAAATGAGCCTATCAGCTCAATCGACTCAAGGGATAGATGGAAAAACTTACACATCCCTCTCATATTGGGCTATAGAATAGGCATCTAGGCTCAATCAAGGATGATATATTTTCTTTGGAAGGAATTTAGGATTAGGTTAAACAACTCACTAATAAGAAAGCTAAGAAAATTGAAGACTATCAAATTGAAATTTTAAAAATGGTAGAGCCTATCCTGATCCTGCACATAAAGAAAATATTTAATTTGGTAGTTAAGCAAGGCTTCCCTAAGCCATGGATGTAGAGACTTATTGCGCATATTTTTAATAGTGGGGATGAAATAATTCCATCTAATTACAAGACCATTATGATCAGCCCCATTTTGAACAAGTTGAATGGGCTTATTTTAGAAGAGAACATTAGCCTTTAGTTTGAAATCCACGATAAAAGATATGAAGGAAAGGAGAGGTTTAGCAAATACATTCAGCCATGCACCATCTTGTTACTCTTCAGATAATTGCAGAGGAAAGTCACATTAGTAAAACTAGTCCCTTTTGTTGTTTCTTTTACATTAGAAAGATTTTTGAAATCATTGCTAGGAAAAATCTATGAAAGAGGATAGAAGATATAATGGTTATTCTTGAATTGAGGGATGTTGTGACATGTATTTAAGGATAATTTTGTTTCTAAGATTGATACTAGAAGATCTAATGGTTCCCCTCAAGTTGAGGGATGCTATGAGAAGACTGTATGGGAATGTTATTTCCAAGCTTAAGGCCACTAAGGGTTGATTAGAAGAAATTAAATTCAATATCATTATCAATCAAGGTTGTCCCTTACCCCTAACCATTTTGGAATACATATTGATAATCTAGAAGAGTGTTTGGAAGATGCAACTCATCTCGGCCATATGCTCACTTGTATAGTCATAACTTTTCTTCATTATGATAATGATATTGTTATTTTGCAAATGAGTCATTACAATATTAGGAAGAAACTCAGAATCCTCTAGGATTTTTTCTTCCAAATAGGTATGACTATTAATACTAACAATAATAAAGTCACAGGAATTAAATCCAAAATAATCACCTATGATACTCTGATTATGGAAAAAATGCCTTAGAGGAATTTCCTTCATACAAATATATCAGAATATGTATCCATGATAAGAAAAATTGGAATTCTAACAATGAGAAAATTGTAAATGGAGGTTATAGAGCTTACTACATGCTTGAAAAAATTTAAAAATTGCTATACATTTGGAGTTGGGATTAGAAAAAAGGATCATATTTCAAACTATTGTCCCTTCTTTTATTTTGTATGGATGTGAGGTTTTGGGTTGCAGTTTATCTAGAGAGTCATGACGGAAAAATGAACAAATCTAAAATCAATTTATAACCTACCAACTCAACATTAAAGGGAATAATCCCTGCCCTATCCTCATAATTGAAGAAATCCTTTTCCACATGGAAAGCATATCTATGACTATGTTCTTATGTATAAAAATCTTTTTTACAACATATACATCAAGAGGTTTCCTAAAATTCCTTCTAAATCCATGCAAATGCTCCACCTTCAACTCAAGTGAGGGTGGCATAAGTATACCCAATCTTGTCTCGACCATTCAGCAATAAAGGATGAGATGGTATTGTAGAATGTGGATAATGTTAAAGATATTATTACTTCTAAATGTAAGGAGAAATTATGGGGCAATAAAAAGCTAAAATAAAAGAGGAAACTACGATATTATGAGTTTGATAACCCCAATCTTATAACCAAAGGTATATTTTTGTCTTAGCTAACATTAAGAAGAAAATAAACACTTCCATGATATCAACTAATTCTCATGGTCTTCATAGTGAAATTAGGCATTGATTAATTACCAAAAGGCCATGGCATGGAAGATTTTGTCACATGCACAATCCTCATAAGGTTGAACATGAAAAGTACTTTCTCTTAGATCCTCCATCTTATAATCACAATTGATCTAGTTTTCAAAATATTTTTCACATTATCAAACTTTTTGACCTCTTAATATGGAAAAACCATAGTCATACAGGAATGCCCCTCTCACTTCCTTTTATTTAGGAAATAAAACATTAAATAAGTTTGATTAATCCCTACTAGATGGAAATCAAACCATTAAGAAAAGGTATGGCTACATTTTTTCTCGGGAGGCTATGAGAGCGAGCTTCTAGACCTAGGGTTTGGGGCTGCAACTTGCAGGTTCAACAATAGTTCTGGAAGCACAAAGAGACAGATTTGCAGATTTACTACTCAGAGGTCGAGGACTGACCCGACAAATGGTAAATGAGGGGTCCACTGGGACCCCATCCTTTAAGCAGGCGGTCATGCAGAAGCAGAAAACGCAGGAAGGATTCAAAATCAATGGTTATGGAGAATGTAAGGATGACATCAGTAGCAGTAGAGAAAGGACACAACAGCTACAGAAAGAGACAAGAAAAGACCCAAAGATGACAGGTAAAGATAATAATGGATAGGAGAAAAACGACAAAAGATTAGATGCAGGACAAAGAGACATAGCACCAATAATAACCCAAACAGAAGGCAAAAAAGAACATGGAACAGAGCTGCATCCACAAGAGGAAAAGGAGCAAGCAAAGGTTGCAAACCCCAACTCCAACCAGGCAACCCAAGGAGCATGCAAACCGAAAAAAATGAAACCCTTAGAGTGGTCTTCTCAGATCTGGAAATCCAGGCCTATAGAGACCACATGATGGAACATGCAATAATATGCAAATTGATGGGACTGTGGCCAACAGAACGCGCACTCTGCCAATGGACCAAGCAACACTGGAAGCCAAAAGGTGATGTTAAACTTCACCTTGGAGCAAAAGGTTTCTTTACTGTTGTCTTTACAAATTTGGAAGACAAGGACAGAGTCTTCTATGGAGGACCTTACTTCTTTGCCTCAACTGGACTCTACATGAGACCCTGGAAGGCAAACTTTGTGCCTGAAAAAGTGACATTCACACAGGTTCCAGTGTGGATCCACCTATTCTCCCTTCCTATAGACTATTGGGGAATAGCGACGCTTAAGCAGATAGGAGACTGACTCGGAACCTTCATTAAAGCTTCAGAAGCAACAATGCAACGAAGATATACTTCTTGCGCAAGAATATGTGTGGAGTTGGGTGTTTCAGCAACCCTGCATGAAGGCCTGTGGTTGGAATTCAGAGATGAGGATTACTATCAAGCCATCGATTACAAACAAATCCCCTTTCGTTGCAGAAGGTGTCATGAGCATGGACACCTAGTCCGAGAATGCCCTCTAAACAGAACATAGGAAGAACACAAACAAGAGCAAGCAGCAAAGAGTAAAGAGGCCTTCACAAAGCCAAAAACAAGACAGAGAGCTAACAGAAAAAGAATATACAGAGCAGAGGCAGGACCTGGCATCATCAGCAACACCTTCAGCATTCTGGAAACTGATACAGATTCAGAAGGCACAAATAGGGAAACAAAACTTATTGAAGAACCAAAAGACAAGCCAGAACACACAAAAAAGGATCGGGAGGAAAATATAATCAGAACAGAAGTTCAAATGCAAGAGTTCGAAGACGAACGCGATGAAGACACTGATATGTTAACCAGCGACGGAGGTAGTGAGGAAATGGAGCTCAATGCAGTTCTAGAAAAGGAAGGAGTGAACCTCCCAGATATGGAGAAAAACTGGAGAACCCAAGGGCTGGATAACATTTCGGAAGAAGAAATAAGGAAGATCAGTGATCTCTTCATCGCAAGACAAAAAGCGGAACTAGATAGGAAAAACAGGAGGTTAGGAATTGCAAAAGGCACAGGTAATCAGTCAAAGAGCATCTCTCTTAACCCAATAGGCTGGAAGCAAAACAAAAGAAGAGGCAGAAGAACCAGTGGGGAGGTGCTGCATGATCTGGGGATTTTAATGATAAACTTTGGTAAAATGAAGGCTCTACACGCCTTCCCGTCCTACCAATAAGTATCTAGCTATCAATGAAAATCATTTCATGGAATGCAAGGGGGCTCAATAGCCAAGCCAAGCAAAGATTGCTGAAGAGAAAGTTCCAACAAGAAAATCCAGATATTATGTTCATACAGGAAACCAAATGTGCCACTAACCAAATGGAGAACATTAGCAAAAGGCTAGGAAAACCTATCAAATATATAGATGTAGCCAGTCAAGGATGGGAAGGAGGCATAGCTACACTTTGGGACACCCGAGTAATAGACATTATCTCAATGGAAGTTGCACGATCGTTTATTGCCACAGAAGTTCAAATGACAGGTAACTCTGAAACCTACCTATGCATAAATGTTTATGGACCGCAAAGATTAGAGGACAAATTTTCTTTTCTTAATGCTCTCATGAAATTAAAGCTAAGATACCCAACCTCTAAGATCATCATGGGGGGAGACTTTAACATGATAACCTCTCTACTGGAGAAGAAAGGAGGACTCAGGAGGTTAAACAAAGATACATAACTCTTTGTGGATTTCATAGAAGCTGCCAAGTTAGTAGACATCCTTCCCAAAAATGGTTCCTACACTTGGAAGAACAGGAGAGGAGGAGACAATAGGATTGCCTCCCTTCTGGATAGATTTCTGATCTCGGAAAGTATCTTACTCGAAGGAATAACAGTGGACTCTGACATTCTTCCTAGTGGAGGATCAAATCACTGGCCAATAGCTTTGGAAGCAGCCTTCCTATGCACCCCTAGAAATAAGCCCTTCAGATTTGAAAAGTTTTGGTTAACTCATCCGGACTTTGCAAACTTGCTGAAGGAATGGTGGTGTGAACCATTAGATCTAAGAGGAACCAAAATGTTCAAGCTCCAAAGCAAACTAAAACACATCAAAAACAGAATTAAAGATTGGAATGCAACCGAGTTTGGAAACATCTTCCAGGAAAAGAACATCATCGAAGGTAAGTTAAATCTAATTCATAAAGAATGGGCTTCAGGGAACTACAGAGAAGACTCAAAAGAACAGGAGAAGGTACTGATGCAGCAATCGCAACTCCGTTGCCAACAGGAAGAGACATTGTGGAAACAAAAATCAAGGATCCAATGGCTAAAGGAGGGAGAACAAAATACAAAGTTTTTTTCACAGATCGATGCTGGACTACAGGGGGGAAAACAAAATCCTTGGGCTCAACAATGAATCAGGAGAAACTCTTCAAAATCACAAGGACATGTCAACACTGCTTACCAGGCACTTCAAGCATATAGCTCAGGAAACGCAGGAAGAAAGATCCGAGGCCATAGAGGAATTAACCCAAGCTATACCCCACATCATAACCTCTAAGCAAAACTCTACTCTGCTAAGAAAGGTCTCAATGGAGGAGGTGGAAGACGTGGTCAAGAGTATGCCAAATGATAAGGCACCGGAGCTGGATGGTTTTACAATCAACTTCTACAAAGCTTGCTGGCCAACTATTAAAACAGAGGTATGGGAAGTTGTCGAAGACTCCAGACGTTCAGGCTCCATTCTCAAATCCCTGAACTCCACTTTCCTTGCACTAATCCCTAAGGAGGAAGAAGCCAACTCCCCTGATAAGTTTCGACCTATAGCTCTCTGCAATGTGATATATAAAATCATATCTAAAGTCATATCCAACAGACTTAAACCTATTCTTCCTGACTTAATCTCAGAAGAGAAGTCAGGCTACGTGGAGGGCAGGCAAATTTTAGACAACATCCTTTTAACACAGGAGATGGTTCGCACCCTGCAGACAAGGAAACTACCGAGCATGCTGATGCATCTAGATCTCTCCAAAGCCTTCGACAAAGTCAATTGGAATTATCTGGAAACCTCTCTAAATGCTTTTGGATTTGACAAGCAATGGACCAAATGGATCCTTTCTCTGATGAAATCTACCAATTTTCCCATTCTGGTTAATGGCTCCCCCTCTGCACCTTTCTCCCCCTCCCGAGGCATTAGACAAGGAGACCCTCTCTCCCCCTTCCAATTTGGGATCCTTTTGGAAGGGCTCAGCAGGCTCATTCACAAAGCAAGAGAGGAAAGCAAACTCAAAGGCTTACACCCTTTCCCCTCCATTCATGCAACAACGCACCAGCAGTTTGTCGATGACACAATGCTGCATGGCACTCCAACTGTGAAAGAAGCTATGGCCGTCAAAAACATTCTAAATCTCTTTAGCAAAGCTTCAGGCATGGAGATTAACCATGCTAAATCAACTATCTTCTTCTTTAACACTCATCCTGCCATCCAGAACCATCTTTCCAGCATTCTTGGCTTCCGAAAAGTCACTCTACCATCTAAGTATCTGGGAGCCCCTCTCACTACTAAGCATTGGCTAAAAATTCACTCGGAAAAAATCTTAGCGAAACTGGAGAAAAAATGCAAGCATTGGACTCACAGGGCTCTTAACTTTGCTGGGAGACTAGTCCTCACCAAAGCAATACTGCAGGCCATCCCGCAGTATTTGCTATCCATCATGTCGGCCCCTAGCGATATCCTTCAAAAAATTAGAACTATTCAAAGATCTTTTCTGTGGGGTGGCATCGCGGAGAAAAAGATATGGGCACTAGTGGCCTGGAACAAGCTATGCACTTCGAAAGCAGCAGGTGGTTTAAGTTTAATTGATCCCCACACCATCAATATGACATGCAGAGCCAAGTTGTGGTGGCACTGGCTGAAGGAAACCAACCTACCTTGGGCCAGACACTGGAAGGAGAAATACACTCCTAACTACAACGAACAGGACCTAATCAGGATACAGGAAACACCGGAGGGTTCTCCAATATGGAATTTAGCTAGAAGAAACCGCAACTTAGTTCAGGACCACAACTTCTGGGAGATCCGCAATGGGGAAACGACCCTCTTCTGGGAAGATGCATGGCAGCAGCTCCCAAAGCTGGAAAAACCAGAGCTTCAAGAGTTCAAAAGAGAATGCTAGAGCAGGGGAAAATTTACAGTCCACCACTACTGGAATCCTAACAGCTGCGACCAGGAATGGAGAGAATGGGCACTCCAGGACACTGAGAACCCAATTGAAGAAAACAACAATACAAAGGACCTTCTAAACTGCATAAACAATCAAAATATCAGAAAGACCACAGAAAGCGACATACTGAGATGGGGTATGAAAGGGAGCGGTAACTTCACTCTCAAAGAGGCCAGAGAATAGCTAGAACACTCGGAGCAGATGGAGGTGATACAATGGTGCAACAAGGTTTGGGATGCCATGTTCTGGCCTAAAATAAAAACCTTTCTATGGCTCCTCATGAGGCGAAAAACTCTCACATGGGAGAACCTGCGCAAAAAAGGTTTCGAAGGACCATCCATATGCCCTATGTGCAATCAATCAGAAGAAACCATGAACCATCATTTCAATACCTGTGAATGGGCTGATCACCTATGGCAAGGGATGGAAACTATATTGCAAAAAACAAACAGAGATAGGGAATCCATTCAAAATACCATCCTGAATTGGCCAAGCAAATACTCTAACAACGAAAGAATCAACAACATATGGAAAATTCTACCAGGCTTCATAACTTGGACCATATGGAAAGAAAGAAATCGCAGAATCTTTCAAAGTGAGCACAAAAATATAGAGTACCTACAAAGCACCTTAATCCAAAACATGCGTCAATTAATCTTGGTAAAATGCAAGGCAGATCCTGACAACCAACCTTCGGCCGAGGACCAGCGAATTCTGAATGCCTTCAACCTGCTCAACGAACAACAACTGGGATCTACTGCGCAGCAGCAAAACCTAAACACTGAGCTGAAGGGCTGGAAGCGTCCGCCAGAAGGGTTTCTAAAGCTAAACTTTGACGGTGCCTCGAGAGGCAATCCCGGCCTAGCAGGCATTGGAGGAATTATCCGAAACCATGAAGGAGAAATACTTCACATCTACAACAAAGCTCTTGGGGAAGGCACAAATAATGAAATGGAATTTGCAGCTATGGAAAAAGGGCTAAGGATTCTCCAAATTAACCAAACAAGCAAAGCAGTAATTGAGGGAGATTTAGAAGTAGCCATTACTGTGGCCAAGAAAATCTACGGGGGAATGCCAGCCAGCAGAGTCACAAAACATTGGCGATTGTCCAAGGTCACAGACAACATTGCCAAGCTGATAGGAGAAATGAAAGGCCTCATATTTCAGGCGGTAAGGTGAAATGCCAATTCGGTTGCTGACCACTTGGAAAATCATGGGATTGAACACCCCAACGAAATATGGGACAACTGTTGGCAGCAGGTTGACAACCAATAATTAAGGGGAAAATGCATCCAACTCTCACTGTTAGATATGGTGACGGCAGAGGAGTCCGACCGGAGGGTCAAATAGCCCAATGCCATAATTGCTTGAACAGGCTGACTAGACGCGCTCCATTAATTTCCGGCAGGCTGTAAAGGACAAACAGGATGAGGGAAACTATGACAGAAGCAGGTGACAAAGATTTGTGCAGGTTCATAATCTGTGGTGATATGAGCCACCCAAACATTATAAGGAAAAGGGACACTAGGCACAACTTGGAGCAAGCAGGGAGCGGCGACCGTAAAGGGATTCAATTATTCCACAACCCAACCAAAATTCCATCACGCAGCAATTATGGTGATATGATGTGCAAGTTGCACAAATTTAAACGATCACACACCGGAAATCTCCTCGAAATTTGTTATTTAACCACTCTCAAAGGCCAAATGAAAAACATTGTCTCAGCGTGCAGCAAAACTAATCCTCCTCACTCTACAAACAGTGCTCAGGGTAAGTCTAGGAAAGTTAGAAATATAATGGCAGGGGAGGGCAGCCGAAAAAAATCCGCCAACCATGATCTGCAACAAGCAAGAGAGATGTTCGAGAGGCGAACCTCGCAACGGAACAAGCGCAAGATCATTGACTTAGAAGCCACTGTCCAGGACGAGGAAAGCAAGCTCTTTGACCAGCAAATTGGGAAAGAAGTTGACTCGCTCCAGGACCCTGGAACTCCCAGCACTCGAGCCACTCAATTTGTAAGAACTCAAGTGGAAATTTGGCGCATGAAGACCCTCCTCGCAAAAGAAATGGACATCCAAGGTGAACATGCAGAGCAGCTGCGTAAGCTTAAGCAATTTGCAGAAACTATGTCGCATGACCATATGGCGGTGGTGGAGGGTAGCGAATTCAAATTAAGTGCGATTCACCAACAAGTCGACACCATGGATAAAAAACTCACTGTTCTGATAAAGCTTCTACGACAAACCATTGGGCAAGACAACAAGCCCTCCGACATGCAGAAGGGCGAAACGTCGGGAGACCAGCAGGGCAATTCGCCCAGGCCAGGGCAGATCAACATGTCAAGATCTACTCCGGTCATGGAGATGTTCAAGCGCCTTTTACTTTGCCGTTTATTAGACCCCTCGTCCCCAGCGGCCTCCTTTTTCCTCGAGGCTTGCCACCCCTGCTTTCCTCCACTCAGCGGGTTATCATGTCATCTGTCCAGGTTTCGTCTGTCTTTGTCTGTTGTCTTCTCTTCTTAGTTGCCGCCCTCCGTGTTGTGCCGGTTCTCAGTTTATGGTTATTATGTCTTTTCTCGTCTTCAGTCACTCTGTTCTCTTCTGGTATCATGGGGTAAGGCCTGTAGCTTAACAGCCAGTAATCTGCTTTTGCAGAAGTTTTGTACTATACTCTATTTTTGTTAATATCAAAGCTTACTTACACAAAAAAAAAGTTTGATTAATCCCTTATCTTCTTAATATCTAGTGGACCATATAGGTATCGGATGTTAAGTATCATCAACATCATCATCAACATATATAAAAGTTGATATAAAGTTATATATCTTAAAGTGGATATTTTGTTTAAGGTGTAAGTTGAAATATATTTTTTGAAATTCTATATGTCAATTCCTAATTAGGAATGAAAGGAATTATATGTATCTATTTTAGTAATTAGAAATCATATGTTGGATAAATAAGAATTTTTTTACTATCAATTACTTTTTCCTATTTAAGGTGGACATTGCAATATTTTATTTATCACTCACATTGAAATATTTTTTTGTTATTAATATTTTTTAAAATGCAACTAGTGAACTCCATATTGAGCTTAAAACAAATTACACATATTTCTAATACCTAGAATTTTTTTCTTTTCAATTACATTTTCTCTCTCTTCTTTATTTCTAGATAATGTTGATATAAAATTATTTTATTCAATGTGTGCATTGTACTATTTTATTTATGTTATATATTGATTTCTTATCATTATTAATATATATGTTTAGTGCCATGTTCCAACTCCATGTTAAGCTCCCCACACTAGACTATAAAAAGCATCTTACACACAATAAACCACTTATAATTCTAAGGATTTATGAATGGTTATTATGTAAGTTTATTAAGGAATATATATATTTTATTATAAAAAGCTATAACATATTTCTAATATCAATAAGCAATGTTGTGAATTTTAATTCTAAAATATGTAAAATTTATACATAATTTCTATGTATTATATCTTCTAATATTTAAACACCTTGACCATTTATCCTAAAATAATAGATAACAATTAAACATTGAAAATGAAAGGCACAATATGGTGAAGTTGAAGGGGAATGCTTTATGGCCTTCATTTCCCAGACCTTGATTCTCCACATATCTATCGATTGTTCTCGATGGTATGGTCATGCCCATCTCTAGAAGAGACACTATTATAGGAGGTCTTATTGGAAGAACATATGGCTATTAGTGTTCGCTCTTTCTTGGCCTTTCACCTAAAATTTCTCCAAAGTTAAGTTAATTATATATATGTAAATTATGGTGAACCTTCACCTCGAATGATGGAGAATTCAATGTTAATGTCTGGCATAATTTACAGGTTTACGAAAAAGGATAAAACCACTCAAAGAATGGCTTAACAACTCTAGAGGACGTTGTAGAAAGAAAATACAAACTGTGGCAATTGGAGTCCAAAGTGAAAATTTCTTGAACCATGTAGAAACTCAGACTTAGGGAACACCCACTAATCATACAAAGACTCAGACTAAGGGAACTCCCATTAATCATGCAGAGACTCAATTTGAGGGAACTCCCATTAATCATTCAGAAACTCAATCTGAGGGAACTCCCTTTAATCATGTAGAAACTCATACTGAAGTAATTCCTATCAACCATGCTAAAGTTGAAACTGAGGATACTTCCATTAATTTTGTGGAAATTCAAACATATATCGACTGTTCTATGGTTACATTGGAAGCAAAAATCCAAACAGGCCTATTAATGACTATTACCAGGGCCACACAAACTGAAGTAGCCCTTCCCTATTCTCACTTGATCAAGCATACCACTATCCTAGTATTAAACAGAGAATTGGAAAGGAATAAATAGTTTTTGACACAATACCAAGAGCAAGTGATACCTCGGGTAGAACACCAAGAGTTGCTACAAAAGTACAAAACACTGGTCGTTACTGAAGACAAAACCCATGCCAAACTTAGAATGGAGAAAAATAAAATAGAGAAATTATGAGGGCAGCTCCAGCTAAAATCAATGCCCTTTTTCTACTTGAACAATATTTATTACTGAAAGTAAAAGCCATATGGTCCAGCCAACCTTTTGAGTTCACTATTTTTTCTGATTTTATTACATTTTTCCGAGAGCGAGAGGATAATGTTAGGTATTTCTTATGTGAACTTTACATGCATAACTTTTTTTTGAAAGAACAGAGGAATGAGAACTCTAGTCCCTTTATTAGGGATGTATAATTCCAACATTTCATATCCTTTGCTAGGAATCAAATCAAATGGTATAAGACCTATACCATATTCCAAAGAAAGATAATGGTTTAGACCTTTAGGTGAGAGGAGAACCTAACCGTGCACATGGAACGACCTGGGATTGTTTTCACCTTAGCCCCATGCATAAAGATGTTCTTATAGTAGGTCTGGAGTTTCGAAGATATTAAAGAGGAGGCCCTGTAGGCAGCATAGCATCGATCGAAGGCATCTCCTAATGAGGTAAAAAACAAAGATCCTTTTAATTACAAAAATTTTATGGCAACAGTTAATCAGATGCAACGTTATATTCATATGGTTATGTTTGGGGGACCCACTTGGATTGGGTGTTGATACAGATGCCCTGTTATCTAGTATCCTCCAGATGGTTACAATGTTGAATATGAACTTTCTAAAAGAGAAGAAAATGAAGCTTTCAAGGTTCTTCAAAACAAGAATGGATTTCAGAAGTATGGTGAACATTCTTACCCAACTTATTCTTTGACCTTGCTACATGTTAATCATCTTTTTGCATGAGGACATGCAATAAGGTAAGTTGTGGGGTAATGTTGGGCCATGAAAATGGTATAATTCTTCTCCCTATTTCTTTAAATAAATGTTATGGTTTTAAGTAGTTTTCCCTTAATTTGTAATGATTTAATAGAAAAAGGATAATGAGGAGATTTGAAGATAGTATAGTTAGTTTGAGTCTTTTAGACATAAAAAAGTTTATAATTTTTGTAAATCGTTATGCAGATCAGTCCAATTTAATGATTTTTGTTCCCTCGAGATATTGGAGCAAAATTTTGGATCAGTCGATGCCTTATTTGTGGCAAATTATAGCTTGAAACCTGAGCATGATCGAAGAATGAAGTCAAAGGAAACTGATCATTACTATTTGAGGATCTTATGGTTAAAAGAGAAATCCTGAGAATCTGTTGATTCTCATGATAGATCCATATTAAGTTTTTAATGTAATATATAAGACAACAAGTGAAAAGATAGAGGAACTTTTATTATTATTACTTTTTCACTATATAATGCATAAAATAATCTGAATTTGAGCTTTCTCAAGGTCTTTATGTAAAACTCTTGAAGTTAATGAATTTTCGCATCCTCAGTATCGAATTTATCTAAGACAGTACTTCTAGAGACAGTGGGCCCAGTCACTGAAGGTTCTACTGTCGGTTATGTATCATTATTAGTTAGCTACTTTTCCACATTCACATTAGTTGTGTTTCTATTCACTTGCCTTTTCTTTCATGATAGATAATCGATTGAATTATGTATATTGTAATTCTATTATGCATCTTCTGAAATCACTAATTGGATTATGTTACATGAATGTAAGGTTTGAGTTTGTGAATTTTGTAAGTTATCTTTGAGAAGTAAAACTTTTAATCATTTGTGTGATTTATTAAACTTCCTTATGTGTAGGATTTGTTCAAGAATAGATAAAATGGTTGATGAATTAAAATAGTCTTCTTTCATAGAATTGTAATTGTAGTAGTAATTATTTGATTTTATCATTTTTCTCTACAACAATTGAATTAGGATAAGTGTTACGTAACTTTTTTCTATAGAAATCATTGTACACTCTTTCATAATCTAAGAATATATTTTTTGATAGATTGTGCTGATAGCCTTGAAATAAGAGACAAATCATAAGCTGATAATATTAATGAAGGTAGGATTAAGTTGATTTTAAAGAGTCGTCTTAGTTCCCAACAAAGAGAACCTATTCAATAAATGACATTGCAAAATATCATGAGATATGGTCTTCTTTTATAATAGAAGAGAAAATATTGAAACCAAAAGATGACACGAAACAAAATGAAAAGTATCAATATTTTTTGCTAAAGTAAAGAATAAGAAATGGAAGTTTGGAAAGTTTGAACCTTTTCAAGGGAACAACAACAATCAGCTATGAAGAAATCAAGATATCTTCAAAGAGAAATACTTTCCATGCACTGAATATAGACACTTTAAAAGGGATTATCCCAAACATCCTCAAAAAAAAAGAAATAGTAAGAGGAAGGAAAGATGTGGGTCTAACACAACTGAAGAAAATAAATAAACTAAAAAGAAGCTGAAGAGGGAAGACCCCAAGGATCCTTATTATTGAAGGACTCCCCCTCTACGAGGTTTTTCTCACAGTTTGTTTTCTGTTTTATTAAAAGATGGTTGTTAGAGCAGTATGTGTAGTTACATTAGTAGGAGTTTTGGGTTTTTAGCATGGAATCATGGCAATAACCATAATGCATTGGAATAATTAGAGTTTATGTTGTCTATTGCAGCACATTGATGGAAATAATTAATAAAAGATAAAATATTTTGGACCATTCAAACATCCACAATTCAAGTAGCTACGTTTTGGTAGCATGTTTTTATAAAAGAGGTCTTTTAGCAAGGAAGGATCACAAGGATCCTTGATAGTAATTATGAAGGTTATTCACTATGTGAGAGATTCTTTCTATCATGATACAAGTATACTTCTACCACAATAATATGAAAAAAAGACATAAAAAGAATCTCACAGTAATGAAGATAATCGAGATGCCACATGAATATATAATTGAGCACTTCTTATCTTAGAGAAGGAATCTCATCTTAGACTTATCCTCAAGGAAAGGGAAGTCCATACAAAATGAATAAAACTAAAGGAACATGTATGTATATTTTTAGCACTCTTTATTAGGAAGAAAAATTTACGCCTTCATAAAATTGTGGGAAGAGATCGTTGTAGAACTATACTTGGTTGAATCAGCGTCTTGTGCCTTGGATAAGACTGGATTGAACAAAACTTTTCCTTTTTGGTTGCTCAATACATAGAACCATGATAGATGGGCTTGATGATATGTTTTCATTAAGAACATAAATATCATATGTGATTATTTGGCATATATAAGCATAATGGATGGGAAGAATACTCGATGATATTCATCAACATCTAGTATGGTCCCTTGAAGAATGAAATATGGACAACTTCAAAGGGTGTTGCATAAACTGTGATAGATATGATTTTGAATCTTGTGGATTATTTCACTCCATGAACACACTAATTAATGTTTTAAATCATAAATAAGGATTCTATTATGAAGATAGACCATGCAATGAGATTTTGACCTTAGAAGAAGCTGGTAGAAGAACATGACATCTTGACAAGAATCTTATTATGAATCTAATTTTATATTGATGATTTGTTTGAGATATGAATTGGCTACCTTAAAGAGAATGTTGTTGTAGTATATATTGTAAAGATAGAATTTGAGATATTACATCTACAATTCTTTGGTTTAAACTAATTTCTAAAAGCACATGAATTGAGTGGACAACATTGGTTTTGGCTTAGAAGTAATATGGCATAAATGTTTACATCATAAAGGAAGCAAAGATAGCAAGTCAAAAGATAGACTATTGGTCATATTGGATCCGATGATATTCACTTTCCTTGTGGAACTATGATTAGCTCTAAAGTGATTGGTCTGGAAAGATACTATTGATGATGAGGATACTATGGAAAGTGATTTAAAAGACTAATGTAAAAAAACTTGTCACGAAGGAATATTGAGAAATAATTTGGCTCTATAAACATCCAAGAAGGTCGAAGATCATGTATGATATGATGATGAGAGATAGGAACCCTTGCAACTAGTAAAATGATCTCCATTGAAGAACAAAGTAGTTTATGAATGAGACAAATAATAAATCATATGTTTGAACTTAACTATGAATTTTGATGATGTCTCCTTCATTAAGAGGGAGGTAGGAGCTACTCCCTATTTGAAACAGAATGAGAGTTACATCCCTGACTAACTATTTCTCCAATACTAACTGTTGTATGTCTAGTTTATTGCACTAAGAGGGAGAATGCAGGATTGGATAATAATCTATGACTAATACTCCTTGAGGATAGGGAATCCAAGAAAGGAAGTAATATAGTCAACTTACACTCTTTGAGGATTAGACAGGGTATCAAAGATAAGAGTGGTTGAAGAGGATTGATAGTTTTTGAGGGTTGGGAATCCAAGATAAGAATAGTCCTAGAAAGACATACCTTGTGAAGATCCATATGGGGTATGTGCCTTGAGAGCCTATGGTGGTGTCCATATATATGCCTCCCAAAATTGTGCTCTAATATTGTGGAGAATTAAATCTTGTGAAGTCAAAGTCTTGCTATGTTATAATTTGTCAATGTTAGTTATGACATTATAAGTCTTATCAGTATTACTATTATTATGATAATATTCCAATTTGAGAGCATCCCTGTACCTATTTTCGAATTATGAATACTTCTCTACTTAAGCGGGAGTGTTGGAAAATTCACCTAGGTTCGGTCTTCATAATTGCTAGTGTACTTATCTTATTATATATTTCATGTAAATATCAAGCGAATAAAAGGAAATCTCATTTTACAAGCATGGGTTTCATCCTCAAGTTTATTTGTCATCTAGTTCAATCATGTTCTTCATGGTTCCAGGGTTTATTGAGTGAAAAGAATATTTGTCATAAGTCAAATTATTGTTCTAGAGTCAAGTCCCATTTGGAATTTGAAAAGAAAAATGGAAAAATAATTTATGAGTCAAATGTCATTTTTGTATCCAAAAGAGCAAGTGAGTCGTGGAACAGAAAATTAAACCTCCTTGATGTCTAGAAATAGGGGATAGTTCAACCTCGTCTGGGATCACTCAAGAAACTTTTGAATTTTGTGCCAAGAAGAGTGAAGTACAAGTGAAGAAGAGTATGAAGTCAAGGAAGAGAGAGTGAAGATCAAGGAGGAAGGAAAATCGAAGTTTCTACCCTAAATTATTCTCTCACAAGTGCGTGCTTTGAAGCTCTCGTATGGGTTGAAGTTGCAAATCCATTGCAAGTCTGAAATTTTGTGGCTAAATGAAAAAAATCTAATAGTGGAGCTGATTTGGAAGGTGTTGAGTTCTGTTGACTTGAGTTAAATTTGAATTATTGAAAGATCTTGGAAGGAGGGCTGACTTGGGTCTGGCTAGAAGTCTTGTTCTTGGTGTGTGGTTATTGGATTTCTCATTTGATCTAATTTTATGAGAATGGAAAAATATTTTGAGTTTTCCCCTAGGAGGGGGTTTTCCTTCGCTTCTAGCCTACATCTTGTGTCCATTGTCTATTTATGATATTTATGGTTTATTAGTTTGCTAATTATTTAATGAAAATAACACAAACAAAAGTAACAATAATTCAACATAGTTTCACAAGCAATAATCAACTAAAGATAAATCATCATAGCTACTTCCCCTATCGATTTCCTAATCGTGAAGGTAATTCCAATAGTCCTTCCATTGAACTCGATGACCCCCTTTGATTGCAAGGATAGGAGTTGTTCCTAAGGTACAAAGATAAAACAAATTGTCCTCTTCAATGTGGCATTGCATGCCCCATAGGTGATATCGATTTTCCCGTTTGACATGTCACGGAAGGTGACAATTTCCTTCCACATTCCCCCACTCGTCCTACTAGTGTTCCTTTACACCTCTAAGTTGAATTTTTGGTATTTAACTTGTTATGAATCACTACATAGGTGGAATACCATATCCATGTATTTAACTAAACATGGTGCTTTTACATCTTGTAAGGAAAATAATGATGTTATGTGATTGAATCCATAGCCAAATTGTTAATAAATTAAGTAAAGTAATAAATAAAGGTAACCTTCATACGAATTCTAAAACACATAAAATAAACAATGCGAGAGCATAACACATAAAACACATATACACAGAGATTTTCCCCTAGATCCCAAAACCGGGACTACCAGCTTGATTTTTCATTATGTTCCTTTCATTGTTATAATACATATTTATACATTCAGAAGCATCCAATACCATGGACCAAAAACCATCTCGTCCAAAACCATGGACCGAAAACCATCACATCCAAAAACATGTGTGAAAATCATGCACAAAACCATAGGTGGGTCCGCCCAACCTAACATAGTTTCCAAAACCCCCATAGAGTGGGGTTACCTGCACCCCTCAAACCCCCCGTGACCCCCCTACTACGCAATCAATGCAACGAAGGGGGGCTCCGCCCCCCCTCTAACCCCCCAGTTAACTACGTGGGCTAGTCATGGAAAGAATATAACAGAACCCAACATTCTCCCACTTGTTGTTTTCTTTCCATAAGTGGCCACAAGAGAGCTTAGTCATCTATCCAACCCTACAATGCCCATTATTTCTCTACACCAAGAGAACTTCTCAGAGCTCACATATTTTGTCAATGCATCTGTAGTATTCTTCAAAGTGTCCACCTTTACCAGCAACACCTTTTTGTCTTCTTTCATATCCCTCACAAAGTGATATTGGACATCAATGTGCTTTGTCTTTGAATGATATGTAGGGTTCTTTGCCAAGAAAATTGCACTTTGGCTGTCACAGTCTATCCTTATAGCTCCATGTACTAACCCCATACTTGAACACAATCTTTGCAACCAAACTGCTTCCTTGCTTGCATGACTAGCTGCCATGTATTCTGCCTCTATAGTTGATAGTGCCACTACAGATTATTTCTTACTCATCCAACTGACTGCACCTCCAAATAGGTTAAACACATACCCACTTGTGGATCTTCTCTGATCCAGGTCGCCAGCCCAGTTTACATCAAAAAAACCACGAATATCCAAAACTTTGTCTAATCATGGTATTCCTTGGTAGCACAAACCATAATCACTAGTGCCACGCAAATACTTGAAAACCCGCTTCACTACTGTCCAATGCTCCTTTCCTGGTTTTGACAAAAACCCGCTCAATACTCCCACTGCATGTGCAATGTCTGGTCTAGTACAAACCATTGCATACATCAGGTTACTGACTGCACTTGCATATGGAACACGGGACAAGTCCTCTTCCTCTTCTTGTGTCTTGGGACACTGTTCAGCAAATAACTTTACACCTACAGGAATAGGAACCTTCACCGGTTTACTATCCTGCATATTAAATCTCTGCAATATTATCTCAACATACTTCCTCTGGTTTAACCAAAGCTTCCTCTTTACCCAATCTCTTTTAATTTCCATGCCCAAAATGTAGTTTGCAGCACCAATATCTTTCATGTCGAATTGGAGGACAATTGGGTCTTCAAATCATGGATAATTTCTTTGTCATTTCCAACCAACAACATATCATCCACATACAAGACCAAATAAATAACACGGTCACCAATTAATTTAAAATACACACAGTGATATAATTTGCTTCTGGTGAAGCCAAGTCCCTGTATAAATGTATCAAATTTCTGATAGCAGATCATTGCTGATTGTTTTAACCCATACAGAGATTTATTTAACTTGCACACTAGTTCTTTGTTACCCTTCACCGCAAAGCCTTTAGGTTGCTTCATGTAGATTTCCTCTTCCAGATTCCCATGAAGAAATGTTACAACGTCCATCTATTCTACCTCAAAATCAAAAGAAATGGCAACTAATAAAAGTAATCTAGTAGAAGTTACCTTGGCAATAGGAGAAAAAATATCACCGAAATCAATTCCCGGCACCTGGGAATAAACTTTTGCTACCAACCGAGCTTTGTATTTCTCCACCTTTCCTTCTGCATTCATCTTCTTCTTGAACACCCATTTGCTGCCAATGGGTTTCCTTCCAGCCGATAGCTCCACCAGATCCCAAGCCTCATTTTTGTGCAAAGATGCCATTTCATCAACCATGGCCTCTTTCCAGAGTTTTCCATCCTCTGAATCTACTGCTTCCTTCACAATTTTGGGATCATAATGAGTAATAGATAAAGAAAAATTTTGGAAGAAACTAGACGGACTATACCTTTTTAGTTGTCTTCATTCTCGAACTGATCTTCTCACACCCAGAGTTTGTGGCTCTTCATCTGTTGATTCCTCCTCTGTTGTAGAGTTTGATTCTTCCTCCTTTAGCTCAAGCTCTATCTTCTTAGGTTCCTTTGGTTGAACTTCATGTTTAATAACATCTTTCACCTCTTTGAACACCATATCTCGGTTGTACACAACCTTCCTAGTTACTGGGTTCCAAACCCTATAACCCTTTAAACCATTCTCATACCAAATAAAGATGCACTTTCCAGATTTACTATCCAACTTGGTTCGCTTCTCCTTTGGAACATGTACATATGCATCACATCCAAATACCCGCAGATGTGAAAGAGAGGGTTTCTTACCAGTCCATACCTCTTGTGGAGTTTTATCCTCCATCACTAATGAAGGTGATCTGTTGGCCAGATAACATGTTGTCTCCACCCCCTCTACCCAGAATTCTTGTCCTAACTCGACACCACTGAGCATGCTTCTTGCCCTTTCCATCAACGTCTTGTTCATTCTTTCTGCAACTCCATTTTTCTGAGGTGTATATGGAGTAGCCTTCTGCTGTTCTATACCACACTTCTTACAAAATTCTTCAAATTCCTTACTGCAAAACTCTCCACTGTTATCTGTCCTCAGCACCTTTATCTTCTTCTTTGTCTGGTTTTCCACCAGAGCCTTGAATTCTTTAAACCTATAAAAGACTTCAAATTTATTCTTAAGGAAATATATCCATGTATTCCTTGAGAACTCATCTATAAATGTTACATAGTACACAGACTTACCTAGAGATGGAAACTTCTCAAGTCCAAACACATCACTATGCATAAGCTCTAATATATGTTTCACCCTCTTACCACTAGAGGGGAAACTCACCTGATTCTGCTTTCCATATACACAATTTTCATAGAAATCAAAATCCAGAGAGCTATTACTCATACCTTCTACCATACCTTTACCATGAAGTATTCAAAGGACCTTCACTCCAATATGTCAAAGCCTTTGATGCCACAACATGGTATTCTCTCCAGAAACCACTATATTTTATTCTCCACTTTCAAGAACCATAGAACTGTTGCACCCATCAACAACCGTGCTATCTTACAGCTTGTACCAAGTTCCATTCTGATCTCCTCGCATCAATACCAGTGCTCTCCGAACCATCTTGCAAGTATCCTTCTCAAACACTATTTTTACACCTACATCATCCAAATTGCTTACAAAAATCAGATTTCTGGCCAATGCAAGAATATGGAGAACACTCGAAAGTGTTCTAACCCTTCCACCTTGCAACTTCAACTTTACTTTTAGGCGACTAACAATTCTAGCCTTCCTGACATCCCCCAGGAAGACATCACCACCATCATATTTCTCATACTTGCAGAACCACTCTCTATGGGGAGTGAAGTGAAAGGATGCACCCAAGTCAATCAACCATGCCTCATGATCTACATGTGTACTCAAAGAAGCCACGTACACATCCCCACCTTCATCTAAGGTGGTTTTTGACTCTGCAAAAGGAGCATCATCAGATCCCTTTCCTTTATCAGGAGCTTTCGATTTACTGTCCCTTTTGTAGTGCCCTTCCTTTCTGCATTTCCAGCACAACACCTTTACAGGTTTTCCTGGAGATTTATATCTCCCTTTAGATTTATATCTCCCATTGGATGACTCATTTTTGTTTATGTTCTGGGACCATCCTCGTACAAACAAGGCATCACCATTCTGGCTCTCCATATTTTTCCGTCTCATCTCCTATGTCAGCAAGGATGAGACTATTTCATCAAACTACAAGGCAGTTACATTGCTACTTATTGCAACGAGACTATCCCATGGATCTGGTAGAGAACACAATAAATTGATGCACTTATCTTCATCTGAAATTTTAATATCAACAGATGTTAACTAACTTACCATAGTTTTAAATGTGTTCAGATGCTCTTTCACCGAGTCTCCATCTTTCATCCTTAGGTTATACAGCCTTTTCTGTAGGAACAATTTATTCACCAAAGACTTAGATTGGTACAAGGTCGCTAGCTTGTCCCACAAAGCCTTCGCCGTAGCTTCCCCTCATACATTCAGCAATACTGAATCCGAGACACACAATCATATTTTGCTCGTTGTCTTTCGATCCAACTTCTTCCATTCTTCATCGGACACTCCCGTTGGTTTAGTACCTAGAACTACCGTGATCCACTGATCTTTATCCACCAATAGATCCTCCATCTTGAGTTTCCACAACTCAAAACTCTGACCATTAAATATCTCGATCCCTATTTTTCCACTGCTCACCATCTTCTTTCACCACCAAAATTGATCTCGCAAATCTCCCACTTAATAGGGTCTACCACAGGCCCGAGCGAAACCCCTTAGCAACAAAGGGGTCCCCTTGAAGCCAAAACAACTCTGATACCAAATGTAGGTTTTAACCTTGTACAAAAATTACCTGCATACGAATTCTAATACACATAAAATAAACAATGCGAGAGCATAACACGTAAAACACATATACACAGAAATTTTCCCCTGGATCAAAAAACCGAGACTACCAACTTGATTTTTCATTATGTTCCTTTCAATTTTTTCATACATATTTATAGATGCCAAAGCATCCAATACCATGGACCGAAAACAATCGTGTCCAAAACATGTGCGAAAATCATGCACAAAACCATAGGTGGGTCTACCCAACCTAACATAGGTTCCAAAACCCCCATAGAGTGGGGTTACTTGCACCCCTCAAATCCCATGTGATCCCCCCGCTATGCAATCTGCGCAACGAAGGGGGGGCTCCTCCCCCCTCTAAACCCCCGGTTAACTATGTGGGCTAGTCGTGGAAAGAATATAACACAACCCAACAAGCACAACCACATTTATTTAAATAAATGTGGTTGGTATATGCTAATAGGCATATATTAATCAAATGCACAAGCGCATTAGCAAATGTGGTTGAAAAACACCGATAAACGTTAATGGTATAACTTTATTATTGATATTGATAAATATATAATAATAAAAATAATCTTATATAATAACTAATATATTAATAAATATCAATTGATAATAATAATAATAAAACCGAAGAGATTAATATATAAATCCTACAGATTAATAACCGAAGGCACTAATATTATAAACCAAAGTGCTTAACAAACCCAATGGATTAATATTATGAAGCCAAGGAATTAATGAACCCAACAAATTACTATTATTATAAACCCAAGGGATTGATAAACACAAGGATATTGATATTTTAAACCCAAGGGATTCATATTAAACACATAATTAATATTATAAAGTCTGTGAATAATATTAAATGTTATGAATTGTATTGTAAACCATGTGAATAATATTAAACCCAATGAATATCAACCCTTAGATTAATAAATCCAAGGGAGTGATATTATAAACCCAAAAAAATAATAAACCCAAGGGATTATTATTAAACCCAAGTGATTAATATTATAAACCCAAAATAGATAAACTTGAATGTATGTGATGTCTCAGTATGCTCAACCATGGTTGAGCATGATGAATTTCCATATGAAGACAATATTTCTCACAATGTGACATTCAACCATGGTTCATTCTCATACTAAGAAAATATTTCTCACAATGTGACATTGCACAATGTTGTCATTACGAATACAACAACCTCCTCTTTATTACTTATGTATTAAAAAAAAATAAGGACCCTATATTAAAAAAAATTCTTTATTTTCCCCTTCTTTTTGTAATTAGTTAATCTTTTTTCAAAAATTCTAAAAAAAATTGCAACATAAAAAGTTAAAAAAATAAAAATAAAAAAATATATATAAGTCATAGGTGAGAGGTTGGACCTATCTATTTCATCAAAACATTTCTCAAGTTACCAAATTTCTGACTCCCAACTAAAGCAGCGTCAGGCTCAATACCAGAACAAAATGAAATAACTTTCTTCACACCCAACCTATCGACTATTGATGTCCATCTTACCTCGACTATTATACACGTTGGGGTCATGGTAACCACTTACAGAAGCTTGAATTTAACATCATGTTGACTTCCAAGTACTTGATTGGCTTCCACTATGACTAGGAATCAAATATTTTATTTATTGGTTTTTGTTAGTGTCAGTATTCGAAGCCTTCCATCAGTGATCAAACATGTTCTTACAAAGTATTTTAGGGTGTCAAAGTCAAATTTTGTCATTTCAGTGAATCTTCAAGTAAAATTTGGTCACTAGGTATTAAGTCTAGGATTTGTTCGCACTCCTTTCAAAGTTTTCCAAATGTCGGTCCATGTCACCATTTGGTTGAGTGTACCATCATTCAAAGAGTTTTCATCATCATTTTAGGTTACAATGGGTCATTTTACACCTTGTTCGTGCTTCAGTTGTGCTTAGGTAAGGCTCATTTCCATCTCCTAGGGTTTTGAAGGTAATTTTTCTTGGAAGCTCAAATCATAAAAAAAGCTTGTATCTTGATGCTCATATACCTTCCCCTATACTTAATATACCTTCTTAAACACTTCCCATCACTGATATCCTTCAAATTCATCGTTTTCCCACAAACCCTAGCCTATTGCTACAATTTGACAATTTTCTATGCTAGGCCTGTGTTTTGCCCTTTTGGACTCTTTCCCCTCACTCAATATTTGAAATTCCACTTTACCCTACTTCCTAACATCCCTCTCTATTTTCCAAAATTTTCTCAAGAATTTAGAAGCCCCTTATCCCCTTTATTTCCCTTCATTTCTATAAATCCCCTGTTCCACATATCGGAACAGGTTTTATTCAAATGATGTTTTTGAGAAATAGAAGATGAATTTGACAAAAGGGAGAGAGGTTTTTTTCCAAATTGAGCCAAGAAGAAAACCCACTTTCATGTTTTACACAAGTTTCATGGTTTGGGAGAAATGTTGAAAACATTATTTGCCTCAAGAGGGTTGCTAAACCTCTGGAGTGACCTTGGTAAAATCAATTTTTCTCCTAGATGGAATGACCAAATGACTTGCTTGATGAGTGAAATTATAACTAGGCACAAAGACCTTTCCAATGAGCTATATTGGGCTCAATTTTTCTAAGGGGATGGCCTCCAAGAGTGGTTGTGAAGCGACACTACGCACCTGGCCAGTGGCTCTGCGCATAGAGCCAGTTTGCCAAAAAATCCAATTTTCGCCTAGTTTTTCTGCTAGTTGACTTTTTCTCTCTTCATGGATGAATTTATGATTGTAATTAATTCTATGCTATGTAAATGTAATTGTGAAATGATCTTAGAGGGTAGATTCATCAATTTGAGTTGGTTTGGGGGTCAATGAATCAGTTTCCATGCTTATAGAGGCAAGTTGTTCCATTGCCTATATTCTTGTTCCTTGTTTGGAAATGGTTGTAACAGTTCCTTATCTCTTGGATTTGACACCTGATGGCTACCATAGGTGTTTTGATGTCTATATGATGTATTTTTTCAGTCATTAGCAAAGGTTGGACTCTCTTGGATGCTCTGAGCTATATACACCTTTATCAGCACTTTAGCAAGGGAATAAACTAAGATTTGTAGCTATTTTTATGGGATACTTCTGGTAAAGTGTTTTTGTATAGATTCTTCTTCTGTTATTAGTTTTCTCATGTGTTATGTGTGCCACAATCTAATTCATTTCTTCTAGCCGAATGATATCAAGATAGATTGGTGGAATACATTGTTTACAGTGGTTTGCCTTGGGAAACCATTCAGTTTTGATGTTTTCTACTGTTTGAGAAGGATACATGATCTTTGCATGCCCTCCTCAGCTCCTCACCAGTCTTAGACCTCTCATCTCACTTGATTCGATGTGCCAAAACACCTACCTACCTCGGCCCATAGAACAGCCTGCATCCTGACTTGATTTCGTGGACCCAAAACTACCTAGCTCCATTTGATCCAGCAACAAAACCAACAAAAATCAATCAAAAACCCTATAGCTACTATACTTAGCCTAAAATCCATATATGATTTAATCATCTTGACTGAGATTCACACGGAGAGAGCCCTCTCCCAACCTGGTAGGGCTAGCTACCAGGTTAAGCGTGGTTTGTGGTTACCCTAGAATTGCCTTCCTTCAGCGTGAGGTCAATCTAGGCTCTAACGTAGTGGCGACCATACTGGGGAACGTAGTTTTATGTTCCTCAACAAAATGCATCAAGTATAGATCTGATTGTTGATGGTGGACAACAATTAGACACCGGAAGTCTAAAATCATTCACCTGGCGACTCCAAATCAGTTTCGACATTAGATCTAAGGACTCCACTGGAGGATGAACCTAACCAATAGAAACATGAAAGGAAAATATGGAAAGATCAGGTATTCAAGTTGGAATTTCATCCAAGACATTATGTTCTTTGTCATAAATTATTTCTTCTCTTTTCCTGAGAATGTCAAAAAGGCTTTCCAAAGTATACTGTATTTGATAAAAGATCCTAGACCTACATTAGATTCTTTCCCTTTGAAGATTGTGAATACAAAATATTCCCACACCTTTGCTCTTCATCGAGACCCTTCATCTGGATCTTATGCTGATTGTCTTCAAAATGATGAGCCTCAGGAGACCAAGACTGATTCTACACCTTCTGTACATTTTCCTATACCTTGTAAAATTCCAGATCAATACAAACCTCTGATTTTACCTCCTATATCCCATGCTTTCCCTAAAAATCATTACCTATATCTACCAAGATTTGATGGTGAATGTAACAACATCACTACTGAGAGACATGTAATGAATTTTGAGTCTTTTCTTGACCTTTTTGAAGTTGATGAAGAGGATGTCAGTATTAGGCTTTTTTCTCTTTCTTTGAAAAGCAAAGTCAAGAGTTGGTTCAAAACCCTGTCTGATGCAAGCATCTCAGATTTCTAGCAGTTCGTCAAAGTGTTCCTTGAAAAGTGGGTGGTCAGACAGAACCCTTTCTTGATTCTAAAAGAGTATAACCAACTGAAAAGACTGCTAGGGGAGACAGTACAATAGTTTTCTGCCAGATTTAACCAATTTTATTGTTTGATGCCTATTACTATAAGACCTCCTCCTAGATCCGCTCTCTTGCACTACCCGAAAGCCTTTGATCCGAAAATGGAGTTTCAGATGAGAGAAAGGAACCTTACAACATTTGAAGAGATGCAATACATTGCAATAGATGTAGAGGCTAATTTGTTCATCAAAAGGGAAAAGTTGAAGGAAGAAGAGATTAAGAACATAGATCTAGAGGAATTGACATCTTTAGAGGTAAAGCTCGACATTTTGGTAAGTGCAGTGGAAGAGATGATGCAAAAGATCACCACAAGGAATTAGTATGATATTCAAGACCATGGCTCATTGATTGAAGAAGAACAAGTGGTTGATTCAAAACATTTCCTTTCTTATCCCAGTTGTCATAGATCTGATAGTGATTGTTTTACAGATCATCTTGGAGGAAAGAGAGCTGTTGACTTGACATGTATGCTTGATGATGTGTTTTATACTGATGATTTCCATAAGTTTTATTAGTATGATGATGATTATGTTCTCCAAACAGAAGCTAATGCTGCAGACGAATCAGCAGCTGGTTTGTGGAAGGAGGAAGTTCACTTCTGCAGCTCGAATACAATGATCAACCAATGCATATCAGCTATGGAAGTGAGGAGGAAAGTGCAGAAAATTTTGAAGTAAGTGAAAGATCTTTTCCTTTTTGTTTTACTTCGTTTCAGTCCATCAGAGACAAATTTTGTGCAATTAGAAATCAACTGTCAATAAGTTTGGATCTGGACCATATAGAGGGCAATGAAATCCTTGTTCAAGACTTCTCATATCTAGATTTGCATCCCCTGAATGCCATTGATTTTCAAGTTGTAGGTGAAGACTTGGAAGCTAGAACATATGATCAAATGATGCAAGATGATTTTGTACCACTCTATTTTGAATCATTTCAGTTTTTTAAGGGAAATTTGCATAGTACATCTTCAATAAAGGATGAGAAACCTGTAGAAAATCATATAATCTCATTGGGAATAATAGAAAATGGGTTGCAACAATATTTTCAAGTTTTTCATGATCCAATAGCTGATGTGTTGGATGATGTATGTAGTCAAAGTCCTTCTCCATTAGCTAACTGTGAGCTTGAAACAAATATTGATACAACCTAGATCCAACAGTCAGTTTCTTTGTCATTTTCAATAGGAGTCTCCTCACAAAGCTCAGATGAAAGTCTGCATTCATGTTATGAGGAGAAGCAAAGTAATCCATTGGATGGGCTAGGTCCCAGTGCACTTGAATTTCAAGATCCTTATGCAATGTTTTTGAAGTTAGATAAATCATCCATATTATTCAATCTAGGAAAATTTGGATCTATTTACAAGTTTTCATGGGAGTTTCCTTTCAATAGTTCTCTCTTATTGTTCATAAGAAAGCACCTATGGAGAATTCAAACAACAACCAAAATGCTTACTTGGTTGCATTGGTTATTTCATTTCACTTGATCAGATGATGAATGGAATAGTTAGAGTAGGTTTCATTGAATAAGCTCCATTTAGAGCATATTTTCCAGTTTGTCAGTTGTGTTTTAGTATTGAGTCATTTTCAAGTCAGTTTGTGTCTTTGAGCCATCGGTGTTTAGTTATGTAATTTCAGTTTGAGTTTTTGATTCCATGCCCAATGGATAAGGCTATTTGGTCTACGATGTTTTTGGCACCTCCAAGGATCTACCATCCCCAATGGAGCCAATGTTAGTTTTAGTCTTTGAAGCCTTCCATCGGTGATCAAAAATGCTCTTACAAAGTGATTTTAGGGTGTCAAAGTCAAATTTTGTCATTTCAGTGAGTCTTCAAGTAAAATTTGGTCACTATGTATTAGGTCTAGGATTTGTTTTCACTCCTTTCAAAGTTTTCCACATGTCAGTCCATGTCACCATTCGGCTGAGTGTACCATCATTCAGAGAGTTAACATCATCATTTCAGGTTCCAATGGGTCATTTTACACCTTGTTCGTGCTTCAGTTGTGCTTAGGTAAGGCTCATTTCCGTCTCCTAGGGTTTTGAAGGTAATTTTTCTTGGATGCTCAAATCATAAAAAAATCCAGTATCTTGATGCTCATACACCTTCCCCTATACTTAATGTATCTTCTTAAACACTTCCCATCACTGATGTCCCTCAAATTCATTATTTTCCCACAAACCCTGGCCTATTGCTACAATTTGACAATTTTCTAGGCTAGGCCTGTGTTTTGCCCTTTTGGACCCCTTCCCATCACTCAATATTTGAAATTTGACTTTACCGTGCTTCCTAACATCCCTCTCTATTTTCCATAGTTTTCTAAAGAATTTAGAAGCCCCTTATCCACTTCATTCCGCTTCATTTGTACAAATCCCCTGTTCCACATATCAGGATATGTTTTATTCAAATGATTTTTTTGAGAAATATATGATGACTTTGACAAAAGTGAGAGGATTTTTTATCCATAATTGACCCAAGAAGAAAAATTTCTTTCATTTTTTACACAGGTTTCGTCGTTTGGGAGAAATGTCGAAAACATCATTTGCCTCAGGAGGGTTGCTGCACCTCTGGAGTGACCTTGGTAAGATCAATTTTTCTCCTAGATGGAATGACTAAATGACTTTCTTGATGAGTTAAATGATAACTAGACATGAAGGCCTTTCAAATGAGCTATCTTGGGCTCAATTTGGCTAAGGGGAAGACCTCCAAAAGTGGTTGTGAATCAGTGCTACGTACCTGGCTAGTGGCGCTGCGCATAGAGCTAGTTTTCCAAAAAATCCAGTTTTTGCCTAGTTTTTCTGCTAGTTGAATTTTTCTATCTTCATGGATGAATTTATGATTGTAATTAATGCTATGCTATGTAAACGTAATTGTGAAATGATCTTATATGGTAGATTCATCGGTTTGAGTTGGTTTGGGGGTCAATGAATTAGTTTCCATGCATATAGAGGCAAGTTGTTCCACTGCCTATATTCTTGTTTCTTGTTTGGAAATGGCTGTAACAATTCCTTATCTCTTGGATTCGACCCCTGATGGCTAGCATTGTTGGTTTAATGTCTATATTATGATTTTTTAGTCATTAGAAAAGGTTGGACTCTCTTGGATGCTCTGAGCTATATTGTACACCTTTATTAGCAGTTTGGCAAGGAAATAAACCAAGATTTGCAGCTATTGTTATGGGATACTTGTGGTAAAACGTTTTTGCATAGTTTATTCCTCTGTTATTAGTTTTGTCATGTGTTATGTGTGCCACAATATAATTCATTTCTTCTAGTTGAATGATATCAAGATAGATAGGTAGAATACATTGTTTACAGTGCTCTGCCTTGGAAAACCATTCAATTTTGATGTTTTCTACTATTTGAGAAGGATACATGATCTTTTCATGCCCTCTTCAGCTCCTCACTAGTCTTAGACATATCATCTCACTCGATTCCAAGTGCCAAAACACCTACCTACCTCGCCCCATAGAACACCCTGCATCGTGACTTGATTTCCTGGACCCAAAACTGCCTGGCTCCATTTCATTCAACAAAAAAACCAACGAAAATAAATCAAAAACCCTAGAGCTACTATACCTACCCTAAAATCCATATATGATTAAGTCATCTTGACTAAGATTCACAAGGAGAGAGCCCTCTCCTGACCTGGTTGGGCTGGGTACTAGGTTAAGCGTGGTTTGTGGTTACCCTAGAATTGCCTTCCTTCAGCCTAAGGTCAATCTAAGCTCTAACAGTTTGCATGCCAACCATAATTTTCTTTTAGATATCTTTACTTTTTTATAAATTAACTCCCGAATAGAAATCAGTGATGTTTCAATTAAAAATTCCCCGAACTCCGACCATCGAAACTCACCTTAATTTTTGCATAGAAGTGGTTGAAATGTCTCATGAAATTAATGAATAACTAACACCTAGCATGTGAATTTGTTCTTCCACGTCTCAAGGGTTTAAACAAAATTTAGCAAGTTTCCTGCTTTCCGCTTTATATTTTGCAAGTTGTACTCCAAAACTTGTTTACATTGCTTCTCTGAAAATTATCTCTAATTACGAACAAACAAGTTCAAATTCACTACAAGACTTATAATTTATGTTAAACATGCACTCTCATAGAGAATTGAAGTAGTAAATTTGATATTTCTTATAGAAAGTTGAATTATTTTTAATTCCTTTTCAGGGCATAACATGGGTAAGAAAGGTAAATCTATGATGTCAAAGTAGATTATTAAACAAATTAAGGAATGCATAAAGGGAGCTGAAAATCTAGAATGAGAAGATTACAATTCTATTTTTTTAATGCAATTTAAAAGGAATCTTTATATAAAAAAAATTAATTAGTTTATGTTATAATAATGATTTTTATAATAGATAAAATTTATAATTGTTGTAATATAACATAATTATTGAGGATTATATGAATTTAACATAATTTAATTAAGATGAATGTCTCAGTAAAACGTAAATGCTAAGAAATGTTGTATTTAAAGATAATGTGAATCCATGTTATAATGTAATATAAACATTGACGAACTTTGCAATTCAATACAACCCTTGAGAAATGTTGCAATGTGACATAATTGTTGATGAATATTGTATTTCAACAAAATTGTTGATATATATTGCAATGCGAAATAAGTAAACCAAAATTCCAAAATGTGACATAACCATTCAAGAACATCATAATAAAACATAGCATCTAAGGAAAGCGCAATGTGACATAATGACATGACATAATGATTAAAGAACTTATCAATTCGTATTTCTATAAATATTAACATTACAAAGTTACCCAAGGTTCATTGAGGAACATCAAAATCCAAAATCTCCTTAAATAAATGATATAATATGATCGATCCCTTGATAAATAATTTAATGCAATAATCCATTGGCTGGTGATTGAATCTAAGATAACCATTTAGAAATACCATAATATGACATAACGCACCAAGAATATTGCATTATGGAATAGCCATTGTGTTAGGCCCCTATAATACAAGTGATTCCCCCTTAACTATTGTCATTGTATCCCTTATTATTATTATTGTGCCCCTATTGCCCCCATATTGTTATTAATATTCCCCATAGAAACCCACTATTGTTATTTTTGTGCCCTTATGTTATTACTGTTATGTCGGCTTGATTATATTATAACCCCTTAAACTCCTATATATAGAAGGGAGGTTTAGTCATTTGTATCATCCAAGAATTGTTCATTTCTGTAATGTAAAGGAGGTTTCCCCCTCGAAGAGGTTGAATTCTAAGGTGTTGATCTAACTTTTCTACCTTTTTATGAGCTGCTTTCCCAACATTTGGTATCAGAGCTTTGGATTCTAGGGTTTCACTACTCCAAATATGTCATCATGGAATTTTCGCTATAAATTTCTTTCTGTGACATTTTAGAAGCTACAAAAACATCCCATTTGAGCTAAAATCGTTCAAACTTTGGATCCAAATTTCAGAGGTTGTCTCGCTATATTTGCGGAGATACAATCTGAGGCAGTTAGGGTTTTTGTAGACTCCCAAATCACATTCCAAACAGGTGACCTGGGAAAATCGTCATAACTTTTGTTTTTGAGAATCAGATTGAAATTTCGTAAGAAGTTTCAAAAAGAGGATGGTCTATAGTTTTCTGTGTATCAGTTTTAGGTACTAAGGTCGAAACAGTGACACGTGGAATGTCGTACAAGCTCCCTCTACTGAACTAGTTTATAACCAGGTCACCGGTGGAGATTTGACATAACTCTTACTTGGAGAATTCAATATTGATCATATTTGTGGGGTTAGAAGGAGGATGCAAAGGGCTACTGCAGGAGGATATTTCAGATATTCGAGATCTGCAATTATAGAGATACAACAAATTCAATATCAAGCTCTTACAAACTGAAAAAAAAGGTGTGTAGTTTTTTTAAAATTTTGCATAAGATTGGTTTGAAAAAATAGTTTGAAGGAATTCAAAGGGAACATTGAAGAGTTATTAGCATTAATTAATGCCCCAAATAAAGAAAATGGAAACACCTAGTAAGCAACCTAAAAGATCTAACATGACTCGTGAAGAAGAGGAAGAAATGAAACATGACATATTGAAATTACAAGACCAAGTACAACAAATTTCACTCTCACTTAAGGTAAATGAAGCAAAGATGAATGGCATGGAAGCTTATATGAATGGCATGAAAGTTAAGATGGAAGCTAAGATGGATGGCATGGAAGCTAAGATGGATGGCATAGAAGCTAAGATGAATAGCGTGGATGCTAAGATGAATGGCATGGATGATAAGATGGTAGAATTGAAGAAAAATTTGAATAAGTTTCTACAAGAAATAGTCACTAATGGTGAAAGGGAAGTAAAGGAAACTCATGATGAGAACAAAAAAAATGTTAATCATAATTTCATAGACTCTAATGTTGGATTGAAGACCCACTATGTTCCAAAAATCGATATGAGGAAGTTTGATGGCAAGGATCCCGGAACATCGATACTATATATGGAGCAATTTTTCAATCTCCATAATGTGAAAAACGCACAAAAGTTACGTATTGCAAATTTATATTTGGAACAAAATCAGTTTGTATGGTATCAATGGCTTTTCTCTCGTAAACAAATTTTCACTTGGACAATTTTTACAGAATAAATGATAGCACATTATAAGGATACAAAAAGCAACAACTTTTTTAGCCAATTGATAAATTTCAAACAAAAGGGATCAATGATGGAGCACATGGAGGACTTCCAAAAATTGAACATAATGGTAAAAGATATTCTAGAGGATCATAGGATTGATGTGTTCATAGGGACTTTAAAGGATAATATCCAACATGAGGTTTTCCATTGGGAACTTGATTCATTGGAGAAGGAATTCAAGTTAGCAAGAAAAATGTAAAGAAAAATTATGGCAACCAAGAAGCCTACCACTCACAACTATAAAGATGGAAGTGTTGTTTCCCCTAGCCTTCCACAACCTATAAGGTTGACACCACAACAATTGGAAGAAAAAATAGCAAAATTGCTTTGTTACAGTTGTGATAGCAAATACACTAAAGGTCATAAGTGTGCTGAGAAGAAATTATTCTACATACATTATGAAGAGGAGGAAGAAAAGGAACAAGATATGTCAAAAGAAGAGGATATACTCTAGGAAACAAACCCTAGATAAAGAAGAAATGAATCTCACCATATCTTGTAATGCATTGACTGGAATTACCACTCCTCAAACTATCAAGATAGAAGGACATATCAAGAAGAAAAAGGTAATAGTGTTGATTGATTCAGGAAGTACCCATAACTTTAGTCATTGTAATATAGAAAAGGAATTAAATTGCTTCCTATATCCAACACCAGAGTGTCAAGTGATGGTTGCAAGTGTAGGAACCATAAATTGCTCTAGAAAGTGCCATAATATCAAGATATCCATGGGAGAATATGTATTTAATAGCCCACTTCTTTCCATTCCAATTGGTGGTGTTGATGTTGTACTAGGAGTCCAATGGCTACAATCCTTGGGTACAATAGCTTTTATTTTTCAAAACTTTTCATGAAATTTTGTGTGGAAGGAAAGGAAGTTGAATTAAGGGGTATTGCAAGGAAACCAAGCAAGATAATAATCTCTAACGGTATGACAAAGCTTCTAAAGATGGAACAACGAGGTGTAATTTCACAATTATGTTCGTTAGGGGTTCCCACATCGAAATCATCTATTTCTCCAGATCTCCAAAAATTCTTGGACAATCATTCCAAGGTATTTGAGACTGCCAAAGGTCTCCCACCTATTCGTGATCATGATCATGCTATTCATTTGATTCCAGGAAGTGTTCCTCCAAACATGAGGCCGTAAAGATATCACTATGCCCAAAAGAGTGAAATTGAACATATGGTTGCAGAACTGCTAGAGGCTGGTATAATTCAACCTAGTGAAAGTTCTTTCTATGCTCCATTAATATTGGTGCACAAGAAGGATGGATCATGGCGCATGTGTCTAGATTATAGAGAGCTCAACAAGCTCACTATTAAAGATAAATTTCCCATTCCTGTCATTGATGAATTATTGGTTGAATTGCATGGATCAATTTACTTCACCAAGTTGTATCTTCATTCAGGATATCATCAAATAAGAATGAAGACTAAAGACATTCTGAACGGAACATTTAGAACTCATTAGGGTCATTATGAATTTTTGGTCACGCCTTTTGGCCTTACCAATGCACCTTCTACATTTCAAGGTTTGATGAATTCCATTTTCAAACCATTCCTTAGATAATTTGTGTTAGTATCTTTTGATGATATACTAATCTACAACAAGTCTTGGAAGGATCATGTTGAACATGTTTATAGGGTTCTCAAACTATTGGAGGAGAAACAATTATATGCAAAAATTTCCAAATGTTTCTTTTGAGTACAAGAGGTGGAATATCTGGGTCATATTGTATCTCATGAAGGAGTTAAGGTAGACCCTAGCAAAATTAAATCCATTAAGGAATGGAAAATCCCCACATCCACAAAGCATCTACGAGGATTTCTTGGGTTGATAGGGTATTATTGCAAGTTTGTTAAGAATCATGGAAGAATTGTAGCACCTCTAACAACATTATTGAAGAAAGATGCATTTTCATGGACTTCAGAAGCAACAAAGGCTTTCGAACATTTTAAAGGGGCAATGTGCCAAGCACAGGTCTTAGCTATGCCAGACTTCACAAAAACCTTTATTGTGGAATGTGATGCTTCAGGAAATGGATTCCTTGGTTTTTTAATGCAAGATGAAAGCCCATTGCTTTCGAAAGTTGTCCATTCAAGGGAAATTATTTACACAAAGATATTTATGAGAAGGAAATGTTGGCAATACTACATGCACTTAAGAAATGGCGACCCTACCTAATGGGAAGACACTTCAAGGTAAAAATGGATCATGATAGTCTTAAATACTTTTTAGAACAAAGATTATCCTCTAAAGAGCAACAAAAATAGGTGACAAAGATGTTGGGTTATGACTTTGAAATCATCTACAAAAAAGGGAAGCAAAATGTGGTAGTAGATGCACTCTCAAGAAAGGATGAGGATCTGGAAGCATTGTTGTGCGCCATTTCTATTATCCAACCAGATTGGATAAATGAAGCAAGGGAGGAATGGAAGAATGACGAAGAAGTGTGGGCAATCATTCGAAAGTTACAACAAGATCCTAGTACGTCTAATACATTTAGCTGGAAAAATGATTTGTTATGGTACGAAGATTGCTTATACCTATGTAAGAATTCCCAACTCAAACAAAAGATTCTTATGGAATTGCACAACTATCCCTTGGGAGGACACTTGGGATTTTTTTAAACTTACCACACGGTTAAGAAGGAATTTTTTTGGGATGGCCTTAAATCGGATATTCAAAAGTTTGTGGCAGAATGTTTGGATTTCCAACAAAATAAAGTTGAAACAATTAAGACCATGGGTCTATTACAACCTTTATCCATTCTAAGCCAACGTTGGGAGGAGGTTTCAATGGATTTTATCACAGGTTTACCCAAGTCTAAGGGAAAGAGTGTCATCATGGTGGTAGTTGACAGACTTACCAAGTATGCACACTTTTGTGCATTATCACATCCATTTAAATCTGGTACAGTTTCTACTGCATTTATGGAAACAATTCAAAAGCTACATGGAAACCCAAATATTATTGTAAGTGACAGAGATCCCATTTTCATTGGAAATTTTTGGACAAAATTATTTTCTTGTCTCGGTACTTAGTTAGCTCATAGATCATCTTATCATCCTGAATCTGATGGGAAAACTGAGATAGTAAATAAATGTTTGGAAGGATGTCTTCATTGCTTTGTATCTAATAAATAGAGACAATGGGTCAAATGGTTGCCTCTGGTTGAATGGTGGTATAACACTTTCCATACTGTAGCAAAAATGACCACATTTATGGCACTTTATAGATATCATCCACCATCCATCACATCATATTTAAGAGAAAATTCTAAGGTTCAAGCAGTGGAACATCACATCGAGCATCAAAAACAAGTTCTCCAACTCTTAAAGGATAACCTCATGTTGGTGAAAAATGGAATGAAACAACAAGCAGATCAACATCGGAGTGAAAGAAGTTTTGATGTAGGTAACTGGGTATTCCTACGACTACGACCATATAAACAAATGTCCCTCAAGCAAGCTAAGAAGGATAATAAATTATCACGAAAATATTACGGTCTGTGCAAGGTGTTGCAAAAGATTGGTACTATGGCATACAAATTGGAGCTCTCTGCAGCTTCCCGATTGCACCTGGTTTTCCATGTTTCATGTTTAAAGAAGGTTATAGGTGACAAGATCCCAGTTCAAACAATATTGCCAAAACTTTACCAGGAAGCAAAAATCATATTGGAACCAGAAGTAGTCATAGAAACAAGAACGTTGGGAGGAGGTTTCAATGGATTTTATCACAGGTTTACCCAAGTCTAAGGGAAAGAGTGTCATCATGGTGGTAGTTGACAGACTTACCAAGTATGCACACTTTTGTGCATTATCACATCCATTTAAATCTGGTACAGTTTCTACTGCATTTATGGAAACAATTCAAAAGCTACATGGAAACCCAAATATTATTGTAAGTGACAGAGATCCCATTTTCATTGGAAATTTTTGGACAAAATTATTTTCTTGTCTCGGTACTTAGTTAGCTCATAGATCATCTTATCATCCTGAATCTGATGGGAAAACTGAGATAGTAAATAAATGTTTGGAAGGATGTCTTCATTGCTTTGTATCTAATAAATAGAGACAATGGGTCAAATGGTTGCCTCTGGTTGAATGGTGGTATAACACTTTCCATACTGTAGCAAAAATGACCACATTTATGGCACTTTATAGATATCATCCACCATCCATCACATCATATTTAAGAGAAAATTCTAAGGTTCAAGCAGTGGAACATCACATCGAGCATCAAAAACAAGTTCTCCAACTCTTAAAGGATAACCTCATGTTGGTGAAAAATGGAATGAAACAACAAGCAGATCAACGTCGGAGTGAAAGAAGTTTTGATGTAGGTAACTGGGTATTCCTACGACTACGACCATATAAACAAATGTCCCTCAAGCAAGCTAAGAAGGATAATAAATTATCACGAAAATATTACGGTCTGTGCAAGGTGTTGCAAAAGATTGGTACTATGGCATACAAATTGGAGCTCTCTGCAGCTTCCCGATTGCACCTGGTTTTCCATGTTTCATGTTTAAAGAAGGTTATAGGTGACAAGATCCCAGTTCAAACAATATTGCCAAAACTTTACCAGGAAGCAAAAATCATATTGGAACCAGAAGTAGTCATAGAAACAAGAACTTGACAGCTACGAAATCAATCAATTTGGGAGTATCTCATCAAGTGGAAGAACTTATCCGCTGAAGATTCTAGATGGGAGGATGAGAATTTTGTACAGAAGCATCCAAAACTACTCAAGTGTCGAGGACAATGCTTTTTGGAAGGAGAGGGGCATGTTAGGCCCCTATAATACTATTGAATCCCCCATTATTATTGTCATTGTATCCCTTATTGTTATTATTGTGTTCCTATTGTCCCCATATTGTTATTAGTATGCCCCATAGAAACCCACTATTGTTATTTTTGTGCCCTTATGTTATTACTTTTACGTCGGCTTGATTATATTATGACCCCTTAGACTCCTATATATAGAAGGGAGGATTAGTCATTTGCATCATCCAATAATTGTTCATTTGTGTAATGTAAAGGAGGTTTCCCCCTCAAAAAGGTTGAATTCTGAGGCGTTGATCTATCTTTTCTATCTTTTTGTGAGATGGTTTCCTAACACATTGGGAATTATTCAATTCAAGCTAAAAATTATTCAATTCAACATATGATATAATTCACTCTTATATAACATAACCAATATGACTACAACAATTTGGAGTAAGTCAACCTAGATGAATGTAAGGAGGAGTCATAATTAAGATGAACATACAACAATTCAACATAACTTCTAGGGAAATTTCGAGTTAAAAATTGGGTCTCAAAATGAAAAATGTAACAATAAAAGGAACTTTAAAACAACCAAAATGACTCAATATGATGATGCCATCCCCAAGAGTAAATGCTTTGGAGGGGAAAGAAGAAAATTATTTTTAATTATATTTTTTAATTATTTCCTTATATGTTTACTCATATTTTAGGTGTAGGTATTTGTTGGATGCATGAAAAAAATATAGAAATACATTTTCTGATTGCATTTTCATTTTTTCTCAATGTGTGTCTACTCAAAGTATGTTGAGTGGGTACATGGTAGATTCAGAATATATCATATCCAACATGTTCCCCCACCTTAAATTTGAGTAAACTTTGTTAAATTTCCATAAAAGAAATCTATATTCCATTAATCAAATATGATATTACATATATACAGGAGTGTTGTCCTAGGATAGGAAAACTATCTTGGACACACAATCTGTTGGTTGAGAGAATATCTCAACCACACACCAAACTAAGGAAATCACTCCTATAGGATAGGAACAGAATCTTTACATAGAAATCCACAACTGAGACAAGTGGAATTACATTTTCCAACACTCCCCCTTAATGACTACTTGTCTCGATATCAATCTGCAAGATCTACATCTGGTCCTATCTCATAGTTACACCTTGTACCTTGTTCATGCAATTGTCGATGTCCATATAAAGGAAGAACTATCTACCGAAATGCATGGGTTCCCAACCGCTGCAACCGCCAGTCTAGTAGAAAGTCCTTCACAACATGGTTGATCCAACATCTCGATGATCTCCACCTAAATATAAAATTTCACCTCATGGAGTCTAAAACCAATATGGACCACCCAAGTGTATCCATCCTAAATGACACAATCTTCAAGGGTGTTAAAACTCTCTTACAGAGGGAACACATAACAAAGGGTATGCATGCCTTTCTAGGTCTTACAATAATTACACAAAACATTTCAAGACCACAACTAACCATTACAAAAGAGTATATAACATGTATATTTGTTCTAATTACAATATGTGATTCATACTACACCATAACTCTATTCCACAAACTCACACTAATTCACACAAACTTGGTTTTCCATCATCCTCCAATCTCTGATGTTGCCATTTTGAGTATCATGTCTTCATCATATCTAGTAATGAATAATTCCCACAAATTTGTGTATTGTTGGAATGAGCAGTTCCAACACACACTCATAATTGTGACAATTGTCACAATAGTTGGTCAGACCATTATCACTTCAATGACAAACTGAAATACCATCACATTAATACATGCAACAATGAAAGACCATGACATGCCATATTAATAAACACACGAATTCTTTTTAACTTACAAAATCTAGCGAATTGTTGGCATCAATTCTTTTGCACCGAACAATATTGCAGCTGTATGGTTTCCACCCACCAATGCCCCCACTCTTACTTCAGAAATCTACAACGAGAGACAATCTTGCAATCTGAAAGAAGCCATGGTTGCTCACATCCTCATCTCCTAATTTAAATTACTCAATGAGAACAATAAAATTCGGCGTGGATTGACAATAGACACACAAATTATGTGGAGAAACACATGCTTCTTTTGTGTTATGGAAACTCTAAAGAATGCTATTACAGTAGCAAGTACTGTCGAAATTCTCTAGACTGAAATTTTTCTCGCCCTCCGAGAATTGATCACCTAGGGCTTAGAGAGTCCATTGCTTCAATGCACAAGAATTCTTGGGGCATTTTACTTGTGGTCGGGCATGTGTTGTGTCTAGTTTCCAACCACTGTTGGAAGGAGCCAAGCTCATATGTCATCCTTGTGGAAATGATCAACTCTCCAACGCCTAAACCCAGGAGTATGCAACCTAAAACGAGCAAGACCGAGTTTGGTGCCACAACCCTGACAACTGCGCCTACAGTGAACACAAAATTGGCTCTAAAAATCATACGTCGCCACCAATAATAATCCTTGTCTAATCCTCCCACTGTCACTCCAGGATTGAGACACCACCGTAGCTCCAAGATCTAACTAATCAACATGAAAAATCAATGCTCCCTGCAAGACATCAATTTTATTTAAAAAATGATGAATGCATCAACACTAAAGAATTGATGCTGGCACAAACATGTTGCTCGGTTGTGAAAAAATCACATCCTCCTCCGCTTCTTAGCTCCACGCAATCGACATGAAAGATAACTCTCTCCATCTTAGTGCGTGCACACACCAGACATGGTAAGGTACTACAGATCTCTGTATCTGAGATCTCCCGCAATCACATAACCAGAAATAGAGCTTCCACGCTCACTGCACCAGAAATGACCCTTGACTCAACTCGAACCTCGAACCGGAAATATTTCCCGCAACAAAAATCTAGACAAATTACTACTTTGTAGCCGGATAAAATAATTGGTGTACAAAACCGAAAACCAATGTGACACATCTCCACACTGCATTTTGCATACAATTATCGACACCAAAATCTCTTCAATTCTCCACACCTTCACATCTCGTCAAAACCTTCACATCGCACACACTTTTCACCTCGCGAGCATGTAGCACAGGTCGGTTGCTTCTGAATTTCAAAAAAAACATAGATCATAAACACTATATGCCAACAAACTACCTCCACAGATTTGCCAACAGGTCTACACACAATTAATTCACTACAGCCTCAAGGTCTACACCTCCAGTGCTCCATCGCTTGGCCTCCCAGCAACCTCCACAACACGGATCCACCACAACGCCATTGCGCCACTGATAGAGCCGGTGCATAATAATTTCTGAAGTCGTCGAAGGGGATCAAAATGTTGTCTTGGAATGCCTCATCTAATAGGCTACCAACCCATTGTTCTTCTTCGAACAGGAAACTGAACAGGGTACATCCAAAAACTCTGCCAGATCGACTAATTCTTGATACAAAAAGGTCAAAGGTTCCATTTCCATTCCTAGGGTATCTGCCATGGCACAGGCTTCAGGAGGGCTATCATGAGACATGTTAATCACCACTGCTTCTGGAATGAGCATGAAGACAAAATCCGCATTGCATGGAAAAAAATAATTGAAATAACAAGGCATCTTCGTCGTGGAAACATTGACATTGACTCCATCAATCGAGATGGACAAAAACAAAAATTAAAACAATATGAATACACTCTTTTATTTTCCTCAGCCGAGGATGGGCCAAGCTTCCTTAGCCCAGCATGAGCCAGGCCCTCAAGGGCTCTGATACCATGTTAGATTTCCATAAAGGAAATCTATATTCCATTCATCAAATATGATATTAGATATATACAGGAGTATTGTGTCAAGATAGGAAAACTATTTTGGACACACAATCTCTTGGTTAAGAGAATACCTCAGCCACACACCAAACTATGGAAACCACTCCTCACAGAATCTTTACATAGAAAGCCACAACTGAGACAAGTCGAATTACATTTTCCAACAAACTTAAGGAGAGATATGTCAAAAACATGATTTAAATTATTTTTTTTCTTCATTTCCCTGCAAAAATATTTGCCCACAAGGACAACATCATCATCTTGAATCCATAAATCTAATAACCAAAGTGTTTGGCATGGGATTCCCCACAGCAAGTTTTGGGGCTTAAAGCTCGAGTTTTGGTCAATTGTATTGTAAGACTCCGCGAAGTGCACGCACGGAGCACGAAAGTCTAGGATGAGTCATAGGGTTTTCTGCCCTAAGAATGGTAAAATAATTTAAAGTTTTGTCGGCCTACCCATGGTCTGTGGACCATGGGATTGTATCAATAGAGTGAGGCTCTAAGTGCAAAGATAGTTTTTGGTGGGAAAAAGCAAGTAATAGATAGATGTGAAGGCATGGTCAGAGCATAGCGGGAAAGTTGAAGTATATTGAGTCATAGTAGTAGGAAGAGGCTTTGCAGCTGAGTGTGCAGAGGCCTAGTAGAGTCCGCAGCTGAGTGCGCAGGGCGGAGTCGATTTTTTAAGTGGGATTGTACTTGAAAAGCAATATTAATAAAGATAAGTTTGATTTGGAATATTTTGCATCTATGTTTCTATTTATATTTATGCATTTATACTGTTTATGCTTACGCGCACTTACCTGAATGTTGAATAAAGTAATAATAATATTTGACCCTCAAAAGTTAAGTTAAGCACTAATATAATAGCGCAGTAAGAATAGAGATCAGGATAGTACATTCTTTGAGCCCTTACAGAGGTGCGTGGAGGTAGTAGCACAGGTCGCAAAGGGTAGACAGTTGTGTGGAGTAGTGCAAGCGTGCAAGTGTAGACCGCAAACCTCCAGAACCTTCATCAATACATCCCTAGGGTGTGGAAACCTGGTTCGAGCACCCTCCCATACTACTTCAGGTGAGACCTCAATCGGTGCTTTGCGGACTGTTGCCGAAAGGGCCTATAGTACTGGGATTTTCTTGGCTAAATCAATTCTGAACCTGGGTCAGGCCCCACTAAGCCAACAAATGGTTCCGTTGCTGGGACCAGGATCTACATAAGGGATGTCTGATCGTGCCACTGGAACCCAACAAAGAAGGAAACTGAAGAGTGGTTGGAAAAGAAGATTCAAGAGTTTGCAACACAGAAAATAAAACTCCGCAAGTATCTGAGAAAAGGTTGTTGGATCGCTGCATGTATACGAAAATCCACAAGATTTTCTTTGCATCCTTTCCTTCTGAAATGTATGAGTGGATCACGAGGTTAGCTGACAACCAAGGAAGGTGTAGGCTGGACCAACCGATAGTGTGGACTCCGGAATTAGTGCGCAGACTGGAAGCCTCAGAAGATAAGATAGCGTGAGCTGTGGACCACTGGCTCGACTGAATAATAGGAGGATTTATAACTGAGTTCGCAGTGGGCATGACCATCAGTTACAGCAAGGCAGAGCGACATTTTCTCAAGGGACCGAGAGGTAAGTATATTAAATCTTTGAGTACTTGGATTAAGGTGTTGTTATGTGAAAAGTGGGTTATGGGAATAAATTAATTTTTGAGAATATGCTGAGCAAAAGAATCTACATAAGCAGAAGTAGTGAAGAATTAGAAAACAATCCCTTAATTTCATTCTCAGAAGTGAGCGAGGATAAGCTCGCACAAGTTTCCCTGAGAAGTGCGGTCAGTTTGATAAGGCAGCGGATTCCGCAGTTACCACCCACACCACCCCCCACTTCACCTCCTTCACCTCCATCTTCACCCACTCCACCTCCACCACCTCCATGGTTCAGTATGGTGACCGTGATCAAACTACCAGTATTCAGAGTAGGGAATGAGGATCTGGACCAATTCTGGTTCATGGTAAGAGTAGTGTGGGAAGAATAAGGTGTCACAGATGACAACATTAAGAGGGCTACATTGGTGAGCACGCTGCAGGATCGCACATTAACGTGGTACATCAAGCACTCTAACGACCACCCAAATGTAGGGATAGAAGAGATCCAGAATGCACTGAACAGAGAATTTAGCGGGCCAAAATCAGAGACACAGTCAATCATCAGGTTTAAAGAGATCACGATGCTTCTGGGTGACCCCCCCGGGATCTATACCAAAGGCTAAAGAGTACAATATGCGAGACCAATATGATGCTAATGGATGCAAAACATCACGCATGGTTTATAGCATCTCTAACACCACACTTGAGGATGGTGCTGTAACAGTAAAAACTTTCTACCCAGGCCGAAGCGTTGGAGATGGCGATGAGATTACATAAGACCCCGATACAAGACCCTGGGTTGGGAGTTGAGCAAATCCACGCGCAACTACAAAATCTATGTTTGAAAATGCAAATCTTGAAGTATGATAAGGCACCGCAGCCAGAGGCGCACAAGGAAGTATGGTGCATAAAATGCAAAGGTCAGGGTCATAACAAGGATCACTGCCCAGTGTTCGCGAACTAGTTTCCAGGAGGAGGGCCAATGTCGTTGAGACCAAAGGCATAGGCAGGGCCGAGAGCGACACCCACTTTATGGTGCGTGATCTGTCAAATAGGAGGGAAATACAGGATAGACAATTGTCATTTGCTGCAGAAATATACATAGACACCCCAGAAATTATTTTGTAATTTCTGCAGGTCGGTAGGCCACGATGAGTGTACTTGCCGCAATTATGAGCTAATGATGGATCGGATCCCAGCCTATAGGATGCAGATCGAAACGCGAGCCCTCAACCCAGATGTGGGGATGGCACACGCTGGATTTCATGGGCGAGGTCGAGGACGAGGTGGAATGGGACCAGGAAGGGGCTGTGGACAGTTAATTTGTTAAAATTGCATAGGACCAGAGCACTATGCCCGTGACTGTACCAACCCGATGAGGATATCCTATACGTATTGTGCTCAGTTTGATCATGAAACAATAGATTGTCCTACATTGATCACAAAGGTGTGCGAAAAATGGGTATTCCAGACTCCCTGACTCAGAATATACAAATGATGAGATCTGAACCGCGCAAAGAGGACCCGAATGTAAACATGATGCTCAAAAGTGGTGTGACCATGGGTGAAGATAAGGGAAAGCAACCAGAGGAAAGTATGTGGGTTCACAAGGCTCCTACAAAGGAACCCGAGTTTGACATAGAATGCGCAAAGGAGAAATTCATGGAAGCTAAGAAGAGCTTCGCAGAGGCCTCCACTTTAGGTAGTAAGGATCAACCACAGCTAGGAATGGATCCTTCAATGCTTACTACCTTTCTGGAGACATGCATGAAACTACTGCATGACAATAAGGTAGTTAAATGACTATAGTAACTGATCACCAGGTGCGTGAGGTCAGGGGAACCGCGTGTCGTCCGGAAATTGGCGAAGCATGCATTGCGCACTAGAAGAGAATTGAGGTTGACTGCACAGATTGGGGAATGTGAAATGGATCAGGTAATCTTAGATCTGGGTTCTGATGCGAATGTATTAGCGAAACAAACATGGGAACGTATGGGTAGGCCTGCATTATAGCTGTCCCCTATTCAATTACGAATGGTGAACCAACAGAAGATTTTACCCATGGGAAGGTTGCAAGGGGTAACAATTGATATTGAAGGTGCGAGCACACAGACGAATTTCGAAGTAATAGAGATTGTCGATGACAGCAATCCTTATCCCACTTTGTTAGGAATAGAATAGGCCACCGATATGAATGAAGTCATCAATCTAAAAAAGCGTAAGATGATCTTTGAGAAAAAATCATTACGTGTAGTAGTCCCACTGGACCCAGCCGAAGGAGCGCGGTACACTGAACCAGTGTGCGATGATGATAGTAACGATGATCTTGATTGTATTTAAAAGATAACTACGCGAGACCAGGATTGGGTGAATCCGACTACAGATGGGAGGATCTCGTGGGAGTGTGAAAGCTCCTACACTTCGGATTCAGACAAAGAAATAGAGTGTTGGCAAAATCGGTTGCACGAAGTGATAACACTAAATTGCAACATGATGATTAGATCACTGCATTGCGTGACAACAGAGGCACGAGAGCTGCCGAAGTATGACGGATTGACAGCAGTGGATGAATTCTTGAGCAAATTTGAAAGCACAGTACTAGAACAGCAGTGGTTCGATGCATTGAAATGGGCACTGCGCGCTACACCTGCATGATGGTGGGGTACACATCAAGAAGCCTTCGAGGACTAGCATGGATGTAGAAGGATGATGCACCTACGGTTTGGAAGCCCCCAGCTTCAAACGAGAGCCAGGCAGCCAAGACAGAGCAGCTTGTGCACCCACCTGTGTCAATGGGTACAGACGTATGTTGTGAAGTCCACACAAGCACACCCCAAACTAAGGATCAAAAATCAGAACAAAACGCAGCAGTAGGAAAGGCGACGTGCACCACAAACAGTTCACATAGAAGCATTCAGGAAGGTATGCGGAATCCTGAACAGAGTTCACCAGGCGGGACGAACTAATTGGGACTTGTGCGTGCCAGCGGTCCGATGGGCCTATACGACCATGTGCAAAAGCCTAAGCGCGAAAATGATTCTGAAGCTAAAGAGTAGAGTTGAGACCATAGTTTTGGAGGAAAGGAATCCTCACGCAATAGCTCCCACAGTTGGAACAATATGCGAGGACCAGGACAAAGGAATTATGCAGCAACGCGAGGACAAACATATGTAGATTTAGAAGGCCATTTGGCGAGGGAACCTTAAGCTTCACAAACTCGAAGAAGATCGGGTACGACTGAGGTAAAAAAGCATGTTAATGGATGCAGAGATCAGAAAACTAGAAAACAAAATCACGCAAGCATGTCGCTTAGACAATCTAAGAATGACAGGATAAGATATGAACAACCATACTGCTGCATTAGAAGATTGTCGCCAAGAATTTGTGGCTCTGCTACCATGGTTGCGACCGCACCTTACCAAATAGAGTAACCAGGGGAGCACACCGCGTATGGAGGAACGCACGGCGATGACTGTCGCAAGGGTAATTGAGGGGTACCAGCAAAGTGGGCTAGAAGGTTAATTGAAGCCTCACACAGGTGTTGCGACCACCTAACTATCTATAGGGAGCACAGTCTCAGCACTCCAAGTAGTTGAAAGAGAGCACGGGGCTATAAAAGAGTCTTTGAGGGGGTTGCGCGATCAGGAGGGAACGCGCAGGGCTAGTATGTCATAGGGGTCGTGCCCACGCAGAGGGGGTTGCACTGCCACGTGGGTAGGCTGGGAGGTGACTGTTGGCATCACTGTTCATGAAAAGATGTCCAATTTAAGGCAAATAGGAGCGGGCGACAGGCAATTAAGACAGAAATTAAGAGCTAGATTTTGAATGATCTGCCGCCAAGAAGGCATTAATGACTCAGAAGTGGGGGGAATGGTCGAATTCAAATTCAGAAGATGATATAAAATTCCCAGGGCTAGGCACGAGGCAACACTTGGTTGTGTGATAATTGAGTAGTTACAGAGCAGTGAGTGCCACATACTCTGCCCACCCTTGACTATAGACACGATGACTGCTGCCAGAACAATAGTGTGATTCGTTGAAGATACTGCAGTGCCCCATATCACCCATGAGGAGCCTGGAGAGGTGGCAGTTGGACCAGAAGTTCCAAAATCACCACGAATGTTGTGGTCGAAGAAAGATAAGTAGAATAAGGGCCCAGGCCATGTATCCCCAAGAAACCCATGGTTTGGCAAATTGTCAATGATAGAAAAAGGAAAATTTGTCACTGTTGAATCAGAAGAAGAGGAGGAAGACTTGCAAGCTCTAATCGCTCAAATTGAGGTGCAAGACGATGTGGCAGAGGATGTCTCACTAATGCCTTCCACAACAAAGTTACCTATGTACGTCCCCCCATGGAAAGGGCAAGCCAAGATACCAAAAGACCTAGAGGCCACAAAGACTGTGCTCTAGACCCCGCTCCTCCCTGACGGTATAATGTTTGAAGGTTTGCCTTTGGGAAGAATACCTACCATGAAGTTTGAGGATTGGGACCTTGTGAATAGCGAGAAGTTCCCACACCTGGCCACGGAGAGTTTAATGACGCAGAAATGGTTGCGCGATGTGGAGCAGGCTGGGCTACTCCATCTGCGATGGATACCCCACTACCACAATGCACCCATCACCATTTTCGTCATCAGGCAGCTGCTGTGCCTGGTGCATGATGGGTATCTCTAGCTAAAGGAGCCTATTCCCATCACGGCCAACCTAATTCATAGAATTTCTCGACTACCCTTCAAAGGACATGACCCCGCGACCATACCGGGAAAAATCAACGACGTGGCCCTTGCAGAAGCCATCAAGGCCAAGTATAAACTAGAGATGAAAAAGAGGGGGTACACAATAGCAAGCATTAAGTACAAAGGTGTGCGTGTAGCCACCCCGTTGCTGGCCAGCAAGCTGATGTGGAAATTTCACGTCGACGAAGTACCAACGTCTGTGATTGTGCTGGCAGAGCAGTGCGAGGAGGGGGTATAGTTTAACTGGGCGTAGTTCCTCTACGAGGAGTTTCTAATGAACTGCAAGGAGGCCCAGGAGCAGGGTAAGACCTTCCACTATGCGTGGTTGCTCTTATCCATCTTGTTGGTTGCAGGGAAACTATCGGAGGATAGCCAGTTTCCTAGTATTGAGGATGATCTGCTCGAAGCCACAAGGTACACCTCGCTCTAGGCTACAAAAGACACGAAGAGGATTCGCAAGAAAAACGTGTTCTGGGTGTTTATGGAGGTGAGCATCAAAATATGGATCAAACGAAGGTCACCCCTGTCTCCCATGGTTTACAATAGCTTGCAGAGCTTAGCAGAGTTCAAGGCAGATATTCATAACCTGTATATCCGGGCGCGCAAGGATCCAGTGCAGAAATGGGTGAAGCTTCTGTTCATCGCAACGGATGATGTGATATTCGCAGTAATGGAGTCATGGCCTCTGGAGTGGCATGCCCCGGACTTGGCAGGAATGGAGAAGGCCGCAGCCCAGCAAAGAAAGAAGGACACCAAGTTGCACATCGCGTAGCTAGCTGAAAAGAGGCGCCAAGAACAAGAAGCAGCCGTACAATAGAAGACGGCCGATGTAGCAGTGGCGACGCAGATGGCAGAAACCACAACAATGCTAACAAAAGAACCCGAGGAGAGCCAGGAGATGTCCACAAGGCAAGAGACCGGGGAAGTGGATAGGACAGAAGAGCGCACGTACCCTGGTTCAGCATCAACCCAACTCAAGCGGCCATGCGTCCATGAGAAAACAGCTCCCAGGAAGAAGGTAAAGGCAACAACGACATCCGTCGACCCAATCACGCTCTTAGAAGGTGATCTGTTTGACATCGGCAAAACGATTCGCGAGGTCACAAAGGACGCACTCCAGGAAATGAGCATGGAGAAGAACACTGTGTTTGGGGTGCTCATTGTGCAGCTATAAGGCTTACAAGTATGGCCGCCCCAAATAGGTACAATGGCTTCGTACATCACAGTAGGAACCGCAGAAACCGAACAAACGTTGCGCGCCTATAGGGAAAACCCTTTCGTGTTGCCCAAAGGTGCCCTAGTAGCAGTAAGCGAGGTTGACCAGGCTGCGACAAGCAGCATGAAAGGTGTCAGCTTAAACCTGGCAGCCCTGCCGCATGAAACTCTGTACCAGTTATAGGATGGGGTTATCACAGAGCTCTGCACCATGGAAGGTCGCGTGATCCAGGTCTTGCACGAGCAGAAAATCAACATGGATCAGCTTAGCCTCTAGTGTGAAGAGTTGGTTGCGCAGACTCGTGGACTGGAGCATGTGGTAGAGGATGCGTGTAGAAGCATCCCAGAGTTGGCTGTGCCGGCAAAGCTACCAGTAGCAGAGCGGGTTCACAAATTAGCGACCGAAGTTCGTGAGGCCAGGGAGGAAACGACGAATGTTCAGTTGGAGCTGAACCTACATATCACTGCGTTACGAATGAAGGCACAACCTTCCACGCCCCCAAAGGTTAGAGAGGAGCGCGCTCGCGCTATCCAAACAGGGTTGGAGCAAATTGGCCAAGTGGTACGGGACTACATCGGGATGTTGGATCAAGCACTAACCATGCTTACATACCTACAGGAATATCCAAACCTACAGTGTCTGGGGGACTGTGCAAGTGGTTGTCCTTACTCAACAACTTGCCAAACTACAGCAGGCAAGGGCACTGAAGGACCAATTAGATGTCGTGCGACAAAAAGAATCCCTACTTAAAGCATGCATCCAACCATGGATCGATGAAGCTTTCACAGTTATAGTTACCATTGAAGAAAAGCTGGCATAAATGCGGGAACTTTATCCAGTTAGACAGGAATGTGACCCTACTCACGAAGGTTCAGAGATATGCATGCAACAAGTACAACAGACAAAGGAATAGTGTGTTACGGACACCCAAGATGTGCGAGGCCTGCTGAATGGACTCCATGCGAAGATCGACGCACCAACAGAGTGACTCGGGACGAGTCACGATGATTGTGTTAGGGGCCTATTGGGCATGGGATCCATCGCAGTAGGTTTTGGGGCTTAAAGGCTGAGTTTTGGTCAATTGTATCGTAAGACTCTGTGAAGTGCAGGAGTGGAGTGCGAAAGTCTAGGATGAGTCATATGGTTGTCTGCCCTAAGAATTGTAAAATAATGTAAAGTTGTGTCGGCCTACCCATGGTCCGCGAACCATGGAATTGTATAACTAGAGCGAGGCTCTATGTGTAAAGATAGTTTTTCATAGGAAAAAGCAAGTAATAGATAGATGCAAAGGCATGGTGAGAGCATAGGGGGGAAGTTGAAGTGTATTGGGTCGTAGTAGTAGGAAGAGGCTCTGCAGCTTAGTGGGCAGAGGCCTAGTAGAGTCCACAGCTGAGTGCGCAGACCCCTACAATTGAGTGCGTAGGGCGGAGTCGAGTCTGTAAGTGGGATTGTACTTGAAACGAAATACTAGTAAAGATAAGTTTGATTCGGAATATTGTGCATCTATGTTTCTGTTTATCTTTATGCATTTATATTGTTTATGATTACGCACACTTACATAAATGTTGAATAAAGTAATAATAATATTGGGCCCTCACAAGTTAAGTTAAGAACTAATATAATAGTGCAGTAAGAATAGAGATCAGGATAGTACTTTATTTGTGCCCTTACAGAGGTGCATAGAGGTAGTAGCACAAGTCGCGAAGGGTAGACAGATGTGCGGAGTAGCGCAAGCGAGCAGGTGCAGATTTTGAACCTCCAGAACCTTCATCAAGACATCCCTAGGGTGTGGAAACCCGGTTCCAGCACCCTCCCATACTACTTCGAGTGAGACCTCAGTTTGGGCTCCATGGACTGTTACCAAAAGGGCCAGTAGTACCGGGATTTGCTTGGCTAAATCACTTCCGAACCTAGGTCAAGCCCCACTAAACCAACACACCCATTCAAAATACTTTTGAGTATACCCCATAAAAAGAAAAATTAAGAAAAATGAAAAATCACATAGAAACATGTTTTTCTCATGAATTTTCAAATTTTCTTGGTGTGGATCTACTCAAAAATATTTTGAGTCGGTACTCATTAGGTGTAGAATCTAGATCTACATATAATTCATGTATGAAATATGAAGTTTGACTAAAAGTATAAAGATATAAGTCAAAAGTATTTTACTTTTATTGTCATTAAAAAATTCATAGCTCATTTTATTTTTTTTACAAGCTTATTTTAGAACTAAAAATTCCTCTAATAACGAGTCAACCCTAATGGACAAAGAAATTCAAAATAATCCAAATGATATGAGAAAAGTAATCTAACACAAGTTTTTAGAATAGAAAGGGTACAATTATAACGAAAGGCAATAGAAAAAATGTTGCTATAACAATAGGATTAGATAATACAATAGCTAGGTTTAATCATGAGATATTTGTTGGCATTATGATATAGGTGTTGTTCTTGATGGCAACTCACTCAGATGACAGTTCGCAGTGCAACATGTTAACTTACAAACCAGACTCCAGAGATTGAAGAAAGAGAGTTGTTTAAGAAGTATACGCTCATTCACTTTGTCCAAACAACGTATACACGGGGGTTAACTGAACAAAAGGAGTGTATATGCATACACACACTCCCGCAAGAAGAAAAGCGCGTACATGTTGGAAAACCAAGGTTTTGGTCCGAGGTATTTGGTCCAAGGTATTTTGGTCCAAGGTATTTGGTCCGCGGTATTAACCCTAGGTATTTGGTCCAAGGTATTCGTCCTAAGTGGTTTTGGTCTGAGGTATTGACAAAGGATCTAACTATATAAGGAGGAAAATATCATTAGGCCACGTAGTGCAAGTATTGAATATCTTATGAAGTGTTAGACCAAATATGCAGGCTATGGGTTTCTGATGATTTACTTGATCTAAACTAAGGATGCACCTATGTGGTTGATGATGGATGATGGATCGAGATCTTAAGGCCTAAAATGAATTATCATTATGTGGTTTGATCATGGATAATCTAGATCTGAATACTAACACATGTGTTATTCTGTAAATTTTATGATCTTGGTATGACTGAAGTCTGGAATGTCTAAGAAGTTCTTAAGATAGTATTTGCATATCTATACGTTGGTTCACTTTGGTAAAAGCACGTATACACACTGGTTAGTCACATCCTAGTAGTGTATACATTATGAAATATGATATTTGAAGTTGCAGTTGGTTTTGGTTGTTATTGCAGAATTTTGGGTACTGCTCTATGTTCTAGTGACTATATTCTAGTGACAGTGTTCTAAATGTTCAAATTGATTGATTGTGATTTTCTTTAGTGATGACTGGTTGTTAGTGATTTTTTGTATTGTAGTGGTGATTGATTTTGAGCTTCCGTGTTGCTGATGGGTCCAGTAGGAAAATTTGATGAAACACAACCTTCAGATTGTGGTGTTGTGTTCCAGGAGTATCCAGTCTAAAAATTTATGAAACGTGGTCCCTGGAGGAAGAGAGAAGGTCGTAGCCTTCTATAGGCGGGCGCCTACATACTGGTAAACATATCAGCCAATACAAGAGCTAGGAGGTTGGAGCTCCCTTCAAGTAGTAGTTAGAAAATGAGTGAAGGTTGGGCTTCTATATGCTGGCACCTATGTACTATTAAACGGATTGGCTAGTACAAGAGCTAGGGGGTTGTAGCTCCCTTCCAGTAGAAGCTGGAGAAGGAGATAAGGTTGTAGCCTTCTGCAGGTGGGTGCCTGTGTACTGGTATGAGTCTGCACCAGCACAAGACTGTAAACATGTTTTTCTTATATTAAAAGTAGACACCAGCAGGTGGTTTTTCTCCCGCATTGGGTTTCCACCTTAAATCTTGGTGTTCATGTGTGTTTCTTATGTGTGATGGTTTATTTTGTTATTACTGCACATGGTTACTTTTTGTATGGTTAATGAAGTACTTATGCACTAATTAAAGATCAACATATGATGAATTAAATGAATCATAAGTTTGTTGGATATACGTTGGTTTCTTTAAAGACAGTTGCGTGTACATGCGAGTTACCTTCATTGAAGTAGCATATATAAATCAGAGTATGAAAAGAAAAAATTATCAAGCTAACTAATATTGATTCACCACCCCTCTCAGTATTATTTCCAACAATTGGTATTAGAGAAGGTCATTTGGCAGAAGCTTGATCACTTGAAGGAGATCCGTAGAAAAAATGGGAAATAAGCTACAGAAGAAAGCGCCTTAGAAAAATAATACATCTCAAAGGAACAATGACAGAAGGAGAGAAAATTGGCAGTTAGTTGGAAGCAAGTATTCAGATTCAGAATCACCTCAAGCAAATGGAGTATCAGGTACAAATTTTTCTAGTGATACTCTTCTTTGTTCATGCAATATTGAAGATATTGGAAGTGACCATGAAAGAAACATAGCAGCTAAAGTTAAAAGACTTGCAGATAAAATTAGATATCAACAAGATCTATTTAACAAAAGGGAGTGTGCCTTGAAAGAAGAAGTTACCAGATTAAAACCTCATATGGAGGAAGGAAACAAAGTAAGGAAGCAATATAAGGAAAAGGAAGATCAATGTCAAAAGTTGCAGGATGAACTAACATCAGTAAGAAATGAAGTAAATGAAAAGAGTACAATAATAAAGAGACTTAAAGATAGATCCAACTACTATGAAAGTCTTGAAGCTAAGATCCTCTCTCTAAAAGAAGATCTTGAAAATAAGCAGAATGAACAACTACATCAAGCAAATGAGGAACAAGAAAATGAGATTATCAAATTAAGGCAACAAGTGGAAGAAGGAAGAAAGGCTAAAGAAATATTGAAGAAGCAATATCTAGAAAAGAAGAGCAATATCAAGTTGAGGTAAATATCTTAAAAGGTAAATTAGAAGAAAAGGATAAACATTTACGATTTCAAGATTGTACTAAGATTTTGGATAATATTCTTAGTAGGCAAAGGTCTCCTACCATCAAAACTAGTCTTGGTTTTCATGAATCTGTTGAAGGTGAATCTAGCTCACAAGATGAGGCAAGGAAATCTAATGCAAAATTTGAAATGCTCAACAAGGAGATGAGAGGTCAACCCCATCAACAAGCAAGGAAAGAAATTCTTCAAACAAAATCTTTTACTCCTAACTGTGGAACTGACAGTTGGTTATTTCCTTTAATGAATGATGTTGAATGTTTTATATGTCATAATTTTGGACATGTTGCAGCGAGATGCAGAAGTAGAATGGTTCAAGAGGGTCACACAGAAACATCACCAGCTTCGAGGTACTTGAATGGATATTATTTTTCTCGCAATATGTTTGGCCACAAAGCCATTGACTGCTATAGAAGGAATATGAAACATGTAAGATGTCATGCATGTAACAAGTTTGGACATATAGAAAAGGAATGCAGGAGAAAATTTCGGGCATCATACCAAAAGGATAAAATATCATCACACTCGAAGATATGGAAGAAGGAGGAAATACAATCAAAAAGATGTGGCATAGCATAGTGTACAATCATAGCAAACTCAAGGGGGAGCTAAAAGTGTGAAACTTCAGTGTTCATACGCAAGTTGCAGAGTTGTGTGTATGTTTATTTGAGGAAAAAGTAGTGGGATAGACTCAGGAAAAGGGGTCTGATATGGTTCAATTAATTATCTGCTTTGTTTGATGATGGTTACAATCTGCGGATGATATGTTGAAATGTGTTGGTGCTCATAAGCTGTTAAACAGTTGATGTATATCTGATTGATGATGATGCCTTGATGATTCTTACTGATATTTCCAATGATCAAATCTGACAATGAATAGTTGACACAGGTTTAAGGGGGCATATTCTTTTAATAATGAATTGTTGGAATTATGTTAGAAGATCTTGGTACATGAAGCTGCTTATATTTCTTGATCCACATAGTTGTTTCGATTCAGGTGACTCTTTTGATGATGGACATATACAGGAAGGTGCTGATGGTGTAGTTCATATATGATGTATGATATTTATTGATGACTATCATTGTCTTGTTTAGATTTTTGGTCCTTGTTATAAATTTCATGTATATCATTTGATGTAAAGGCCATGAAAAGACCTAATTTGTAACCCCACTATGCATGGGAAGGATGTTGTAATAATTTCTACTTCAGTCATGTATAAACATTTGGTATATCCCCACTTGGTTGGGAGATTGATGTATGTATGAGTAATTGGTGATAGGAAGTTCATACTCACTTAGTTGAGTTATAGAGTCATGTTATTGTTTTAAAAATTATTTTTGCAGACTCTGCATGTGCTAAGGGGGAGCATGGACATCATAATGTATATCAAAGGTAGAGTGCTTTTCCCTTCATGTCAAAGGGGGAGAGTGTCTTGGTGTTGTTGTTGCCATCAAGTCCAAAGGGGGAGATTGTTGGCATTATGATACAGGTGTTGTCCTTGATGGCAGTTCACTTAGATGACAGTTCACAGTGCAACAGGTTAACTTTCAGATCGGACTCCAGAGAGTGGTTCAAGAAGTATACACTGGTTCACTTTGTCCAAATAGTGTATACACGTGGGTTAATAGAACAAAAGCAACGTATACATATACACACATTCCCACAAGAAGAAAATCACGTACATGTTGGAAAACCAAAGTTTTGGTCTGAGGTATTTGGTTCATGGTATTTTGGTCCAAGGCATTTGGTCTGAAGTATTTGGTCCGAGGTATTGGCCCTAGGTATTTGGTCCAAGGTATTGGTCCTAAGTGCTTTTGGTCCGAGGTATTGATAAAGGATCTAGCTATATGAGGAGGAAAAGATCATTATGCCATGTAGTGCAAGTATTGAATATCTTATGAAGTGTTAGATCAAATATGCAGGTTATGGGTTTCTGATGCTTTGCTTGATTTGAACTAAGGATGCACCTATGTGGTTGATGATGGATGCTGGATCGGGATCTTAAGGCCTAAAATGAATTATCATTATCTGGTTTGATCATGGATAGTCTAGATGTGAATGCTAATGCATGTGTTATTTTGTAAATGTTATGATCTAGGTATGACTGAAGTCTGGAATATCTGAGAAGTTCTTAAGATAGTATTTGCAAATCTATATGATGGTTCACTTTGGTAAAAGCGCATATACACGCTAGTCAGTCACATCCAAGTAGCGTATACATTATGAAATATGATATTTGAAGTTGAAGTTGGTTCTAGTTGTTATTGTAGAGTTCTAGGTTCTACTCTATCTTTTGGTGACTGTATTCTAGTGACAGTGTTTTGAATGTTCAGATTGATTGATTGTGATTTTCTTTAGTGAGGACGGGTTTTCAGTGATTATTTGTATTGCAGTGGTGATTGATTTTGAGCTTCAGTGTTGCTTGTGGGCCAATATGAAAATTTGATGAAACATGGCCTTCAAATTGTTGTGTTGGGTTCTAGGAGTATCTAGTCTGAAAATTTATCAAGCATGGTCTCTGGAGGAAGAGAGAAGGTCGTAGCCTTCCGTAAGCCGACACCTACGTACTGGTAAACATACCAGACTGTACAAGAGCCAGGGGGTTGGAGCTCGCTTCCAGTCGCAACTGGAAAATAAGTGAAGGTTGGAGCCTTCTGTAGGTCGTCGCCTACGTACTAGTAAACGGATCGGATAGTACAAGAGCTAGGGGGTTGTAGCTCGCTTCTAATAGAAGCTGGAGAATGAGAGAAGGTTGTAGCCTTCTGCAGATGGGTGCCTGCGTACTTGTATGAGTCTGCACCAGTACAAAATTGTGAACAGGTTTTTCTTATATTAAAAAAAGATAGCAGGAGCAGGTGGTTTTTGTCCCACATTGGGTTTCCACCTTAAATCTTGGTGTTCATGTGTGTTGCTTATGTGTGATGGTTTATTTTGTTATTATTGCACCTGATTATTGTTTGTATGGTTAATGAAGTACTGATGCACTGATTAAAGATCAACATATGATGAATTAAATGAATCATAAGTTTGTTGGATATAAGCTGGTTTCTTTAAAGACAATTGTGTGTACACGCGAGTTACCTTCATTGAATTAGTGTATATAAATCTGAGTATGAAAATAAAAAGTTATTGAGCTAACTAATACTGATTCACCCCCCCTCTTAGTATTATTTCCAACAACTTTATGCTCAACAAAGATTTTGTTTATGGATTAAGATAAGTTAGAAAGTGCAAATGTCATAATAGACATGACTATTGAATAACATTGCAATCTAACATAACACTTGAAAAATGTCACAATGCCATAAAAAGATTAGCATGTATTGCATCCTAAAGTAGCTCTCGAGGAACATTGGAATGTAAATTAAATCAACGAAAATAAACATCATAATTTCATACAAACAATGAAGATGAAAGTCAACATATGTTAATGTGACATAACTAAACTATGATAAATGTCTTAACATATCCAAATTCAACATAAATCAATAAAAATGAACATAGCAATTCAAAATATATCAACCTGAATAAACATCACAAAATAACATAACCATTGAGGAATATAAAAATCTAACAACATCAATCAATAAAAACAACATTACATTATGACATATGTCAAATCAACCAAAAAAAATACAAATCAATGAAAATAAAAATATAAAAATACGACATAACTTAACCAATATCCAAAAACCAATTTCATATTGTTCAGAATCTTATTAATATTAATGCTTAATTTACAAATAGTATCAATCGTAAACTAACACAACCATATTATTAAAAGTGATTGATTTATATTAATCTATCACCATTAATAAGATGGTTAAATAAAAACCAATTAAAATTTATTCATATAATTCTACAAAAAAATTAGTGTATAGATTTCTAAAACACCATACATTCGAATTCCAAAAACTCAAATTACACAAATTATATCTTCAAACGCTTTAGATTCAAGGTCATTATGGGGTTTTGCTATGCCTCCTCCGAAAGGACGGGACATCACAATTGCGTGTCGTCTTATGCGTCAATTCATTGGAAAATTTCATGACTACTTTAAGATATAAAGTAGAATATTGTCGTCACTGTTGTTGTTAATTAAACAAAGACAATTATGCACACTGGGATAATTTGGTTATGATATTGTTAAAATATGAAAAATTTATTGCAATTACGAATTGACTCTTCATCATTCAGTACCTTTTAGATATTTTTCCTAACCCGTCGAACTCTTATATATTAAAAACACAATTCAAACCAAAAATTTGACCAAAATTCCTTTTACCATGTTCACACCAAAAACTCCAAAGCCCTTAAAATAATACCCTCACTCCACCGCGTGAGAATATTTTTCTTTAACATGTTTTATAACATAAAATCAAATATTTTTCTTTAACATGTTTTATAACATAAAATCAATGGAATACCATTACATTTCGCTACTTTAATTTAATAAAGTTTAGCTCATGTTCACACCAAAAACTCCAACGCCGTTAAAATAATACCGTCACTCGACCGCGTGAGAATATTTTTCAGTAACATGTTTTATAACATAGGGAATACCATTACATTTCGCTACTTTAATTTAATAAAGTTTAATTTAATTTGATTTGATTGTTCTTAGGTCAAAGTTAGTTGTTGATCTAGATAGCTGTTGGAGACTCTGCTCAAACTATTTAACATGTAAAGCTGGATTTGTTTCTTCAACTTGTCCACGATGCATAACAAATGTCTCTCTTTATTTGATTTACCCCAAAATTCTTCAATAACTTTAATTTATTAAAGTTTATCTCGTTCTGTGGGGTATAGTCGTCAACTCCAGGTTTCGAAATTACAGGAAGACGTAGGCGCGGCCGCATTCCAAAATCAATGGAATATCATCACTTTCCGTGATTTTCCCTTACTTCAGTAAAAGAATTTCTGCTCCGTGGGGATGGCTTTTAAATTTGACCAAAATTTCTTTTACCAACGCCCTGGAATAATACTGTCACTCGACCGCGTGAGAATATTTTTCTTTAGTATGTTTTATAACCTAAAATCACAGAATGGAATACCATTACATTTCGCTACTTTAATTTAATAAAGTTGAGTTGATCTGTCGGAATAGGTTTAATTTATTAAAGTTTAGCATTATGGGGGGTTTTGATATACAATTGATGGCTGGGCTAGAGACACTTCACATCCACCAAAATGTTAAAAACATTAGTGAATGAGTTAAAAATTAATTACAGTTCAATCCTTTCATTCTACCAAACTGGATGAGTCTTATATGAAATCTGGTGAGTTCTTTCCCATCTATATCTTTTGGGCATACATAGGGAACAAAACCAGGTCAAAGATCTCCTATCTAAAAGAAGCATTGGCAAGTAACCTCAAAGTTTTATTTTACAAAATATGTACATGATTCCATACTGAAAACATTAACTTTTCTTAATATGCAATATAATTCATTTTATTTCAGAAAAGACATTGCTTGTAATCTTTAGAAGAAATGAAAACGGCTTTTACACAGTGTCAGAATGTAAGTATCTCGGTTAGAACTATATTTTTTCCTTAAGATAGGTGGAAATTCTATAATCCTGTGAGGTTTTAAAAGTATGATAAGAAGATAAATATGAAACAAAATAAAGTAGTTTTGACCATTACAGGATGTAAATTTCTGGATTTTAGAGGAAAAAATGTTCAACCTACAAGAAATGTTGAGGAGAACCACTTATATTTTTATATATTTTTTTTCTTCAGTAAGAAAAAAAAACTTGATTTATATTCATATAAAAGATATTTACATAAGAGAGGATAACTGTTTAGAGCTGTAACATATATATGCAGATAGTATGTATGCTGAAAAGTATTAGCTGTGATCAGTGCCAGCAGGGAGGCATAGTATCAAAATTCTCTGGTTCTGAGGAAAAAGTCAGAAGCATAGCTGATAGCGATAACCTATACTCATAAATATATATACTGGAACATTCCAGAAAAAGGCCATCCCATCACACATGAGAGTCAGGGAAGAATCTTTATGTGGAAGAAATAGGCAATGATGCATGAGAAGACAAAAAAACCAAATGGGAAAACTACGTACGCGGAAGGGAGAAATCTTCTATCTCATATGTTATAGCTTGTATTTGTACCTCCATTTTCCATAAGCCAGGCTGAATTGCAAAGCCCTTCTTTGACAGGTAGTCCACCTGAGAATTCAGAGACCTGTCCACATGGCTAATTGTGAAAACCAGATTACTGTTCCATAACATTTTTATCCTGTTGATCCATCCAGTTAACATGGGATTCTTGTTTGTTAATTTCCCTGAAGCCTGTTCTATTATGTTTTAAGAAAAAGAAAACGTTGATTTTTTTTTTTCCTCCTGGCAAAATAAAAATTCTATAATTCAATTGAAAAGGCAAACGAATCATATTCCCAAATTTCCAACAAGTGTTTGACGATTGTTGGGAATTTTTACATGGAGAAAATACCAAAAACCAAACATTCAAACACACAGAGGCAATGCTCTGTTTTTACTTTTCTCCAGGATCCTTTTGTGCACAGAAGACAAAAAAAAATTCACTGAGAGACAGAGTATTTCAACACCATAAAAGATTTCTGAGAAATTACTGGGTTAATTGCTGTAAATCCCTTTTTACATTCACTGCAGTGAAAACAACTTACTGCTGTAATAAAAGTTTACATAAGTTTACTGCTGTAAACAAAATTCACACAGACTTACAAAAAAAACTTCACAATTTTCTTTATGCACTGCTTGTGCAAAAACCACACATGGTTTTCTTACCACTCAAAAAAAATTACATCACCTGGTTCTTATCTTTTTACACACTGCTGTGTGTTCAATACATACCACACATGGTTTTCGCTGCTCCACGGTTTCTTTTGATGGCCAACGTATATCTAAAGCATTACAGCCTATTGGTTTTTACTGCCGCACGTTTCTCAAAAATGGTCAACGGTTAAAAAAAAATACATACACATATCCCATACAAAATTTATGTAATAAGCATATACGCCCATACCCCCGATATATAAAAAAACATTAAAATTTAAACCCTTACCAATACTCCTACGGTAACAATTAATTCCATAATTATTTTACTGCGGTCAACCATGCTTTTAATTTACTCCACGCAATAACATTAATGTATGTTCGTATGCAGGTTTGGGAAATCAACCGTTGAAAGGAGTGAAGCAGATCGAACGGCGAAAATGATATCGGAAGCCCTGAGCGCGGACTTGAAAGTTTATCAAAAATTATTTAAAATGTTGTCGGGTCCGCTCCATCGCATCGCAACTTTACTCATGTTAAAGACCCCGACCCTATGATATTGCCGGACCCCGACCCTATGATATTGCCGATAGCGATGTGCCGATTGCGATATCGGCGATCGCTCGTCGGAAACACAAAAGCTCCTTTATAATTCCTTCACTTCGACTTTGCCGATGCGATATCGGCGATCGTAGTTGAAATTATATTTTCAACAATGATGCCGGATGTAACTAAATAGGACCAATAAAATCAACAAAAGCAGGAGAATTTCAGTATCAACAAAAGCAGGAGGATTTCGGTATGGGTTACTTTCGAGTCTCGTCGAATAAATGAGACAGCCATCAATAGAATTGAAGGATGTCTTTAGGTCTGGCAAGTCTACATATGGTTCGGCCGAAATGGCTTTCATGCGTTGAGGGTCATGTTGATCAATTATTGATCAATTATTTTCTGTATTGAAGCAGTCCACAATTTCCAACTTCATTCCCTCTACGCTTATCTTCTGTTCTGAATCATGGTTGAAGCATCCGCACCCGCCCCGGCAGTTCAGGGTGAACAACCCGTCACCGTGGATATTATTCTGGATATTGCGGGGCTTTTAGCAGGAATGGTGGTATTCATTAGCCTACTCGGAGTGGACACATTGAAAGCATTAAGAAGGAGGGCGCTCTGGATACCAGGCGATGCTCTCGTCCTCTCTGCTTTAACCATCCAAGTTATGAACTTGCTGAACAGCCAGAATACTTTCTTCAAACAGGTCTTGGAGAATCCGGGAGGGGAACAGTGGAACGGTGACGTTGTTAAGAATTACTTGTTTTATATGCATTGTGGGAGAGTGATGCTGTGCGTGCTGGTAGCCTACTTCCTTCCTGGGATGGCCCGTCCAGGGTATGAGGACTCGTGGGGAAAATTAGCAGCACTAGGGTTGAGTATCTTCCTCCACATTTCTTCGGAAATGTTGACAGTAAATCGCCATTTGGGTCAAGCTGGAAAAATACCTACTAGAACCTATTCCTTCTATTTCTGGCCACATGCCAACCATGTTAGTGAGGTTTCCTTCATTGTTTCGGCTGTCATAATAACGATGTCATTGGTATGCCTTATTCTCCTTCTCAGTTGCGCAACTATAGCAAATAAAAGCATCAGGAATATAATTACCCAAAGAATTCCTTCCATTCTTGCAGCACAATCACATGCTGCAAATCAGAACAGCCGGGAGGCCGTAGAACGTCATGTACTCAAATCCTGGGTTGTGCTCTGTGGATGTTACCCTGAAACCGTCATAGCCAAATCAGTGTTATCCTCATCAGCTGCATTTGTAGTTACAGTTTGTATTCTCTGTTCAATTCTTGGATGGATTTTCCAGGGTCCAGTAGTAAAAACTTTTGGCAGCGCTGCATTCTGGTCAGAATTCACAGCCACAGTGCTGCAAGTCGTATTTATCCTAATTGGATGGGCGGTCATTGCGTGGAGATGGTTTACTTCCGTAGTTTACTATGGAAGATGGCGAACCAAAAAGGAGAACTGGCGTGCTTACTTACGGGTGGAGGACTTCTGGACAAGATATATTGTTGACTTGAAGGAAGCCGGAGGATCTCGAGTGCGGCATCGACCACTCCATGAACAGGTAGGAAAAATGGTAGCTACTGAAAGAATAGAATTATATTTACCGAGGACATTGCTTCCATGCGTATTTTGGGCGCAGTATTTTCTGGTATACTTCAGCAAAGTATGTTTGTTACTTTCAGACCTTGTGTTACAAAATGGATTTATGCGCCGGCTATCATCAAATCTATTATCAAATCACTTCCGAAATGTGGAAAGTGATATTAGAGAATACGAGCCAATTGTGAAGGACGTGCACGTTTTAGGAGAAAATCCAGAGAGCCTGTTAGTAGCCAATAGAAAGTCCATCAGGCAAGCCAAGGAGCTTATGATACATGGCCATGGTGACGGAGAAAAATGTGCTGACCTGGTCAAGTTTTTGACGGAAAAAATGTCTGCAGGATGTGTAGGTATAAAGTGCTTGGATGCTGGAAGAGGACGAGGTGAAACAGGTTTGAAGTTCCTGTGCAAGAGAGATCCCGGCCCTGCATTAAACGTGGAAAAACGTTTTATATATCTTACCAAGCGATCTTGGAAGCTAACGGCTTTATCATTGATCAATATAATAGCCCGACTGTCTCGCGCTGATGGGGAAAGTTCTTTAGAAGCATACTCACAGGCATATGAATTCGTGGATTTGGTTGATGAGTCTGATCAAGAAAGCGATAGCTTGCTGAGTAAAGCTGCAGATGGTCTGTTCGAATCCTTGCGATCAGTACGTGCAGAGCCCACAATGATTGCAAGTATGCAACAGGCCGTCAAAGAAATCGATAAGCTGGCAAAAGAAGGTAAAGATCAAGCCGAGGTGATTGAAAATGCAGAAGACTCTGTGGATTGGAAGAAGGTAGCTGCAGGGAACTGGTCTTACAAATTGTGCAAGAGTATAGATTGCACATCTGGTGAATTCGGGGAACTATTGAATGAATTGCAGAGCTCATTAGCAGACATTCTTGGTGTTTGCATACAGAGAGTGGGGCCTACATTGGTGGAGAGCTGCAGCAAATGGGCAGTTGATCTGCAGGAAAGGAAACTTGTGGAAGCAGTTTACACAGTGGGGAAATGGCAGGGACTGATGGAGGAGCTGGATAAGCGAGGATGGAGCATGACCGGAACAGCGACAAATGCAGAATCTAGCATGGTATAAAGAAGCTGTATTGCTTTTTCATATTAATTTATGTACCTTGCACTTTTTCATATTAATTTGCATACCTTGTAATTTATGCGCCTTGGACATTCATTCATATTAATTTACGTACCTTGCACTTTTTCATATTAAGTTGAATACATTGTAATTTATGCACCTTTCCTCATATAATCTTAACACTAAAGTGAGTTCCTATTAAAATGACAGGCCCAATTATTGAATTGGGTGCATGTAATTGGGTTAGTAATAAATTTGAGTTGTGAATTTCCTATGACAATGACAGACCCAGATATTGAATTGGGTGCATGTAATTGGATTAATAATAAATTTGAGTTGCGAACTTTTTATTACTTAACTTTGTGTATTATATGGTTTTTAAAATATTCGAAGATAAAGGTATATAATAATATTTGAATTTTAAGATATATAATCAGAAATCTAATTTAAATAATACAAATAAAAATTGGATTAAAAAACTTTTACCATTTCAAAATATCTCTTAAATATCTAATATTAAAAAAACTATTTTCTTTTAAAAAAGTTTAAACAATAAATGTGTATTTTTTCTATAATGTAATGATAAGAGACAACATATACCAAACTTGAAAAAATGAGATTTAGACAGTAAATGTGTATTCTTTCTATAATGTAATGATAAGACACAATATATACCAAACTTGAAAATACCATTGCTTCGGACTATTATTTTTTAATATCATTACAATACATGGCAAAAATGAGATTTGGATGGTAAATGTGTATTCTTTTCAATAACTGTGATGATAGGACACAATATATCCCAAACTTGAAAATACCGTTGCTCCGAAGTATTACACATGTAAATTGTGTGGATATATACTAGCATTTGCACCAGATGTTGCAAAGGAAATGACGTAAGGCATAAATTGAAGAACACAAATACAACAAAAGAATACTTTGATAAAGAATAAAAATATATTGAACGCTCAAATCAATACCCCATTAATTAAAAACGGTTAGTAGACATATCTATCAACATTAGGATTATACACAATGATCAAGAAATTTCCCAAAGAGCACCTTCCACAACAACCTTTTGTCACATTCACATTTTAAAAAATGCCTTGGAATGTGATTGGAATCTCCCATATTGTCTTTTTAATTATGCAGATAAATCTTCCATATTGCTATTTTCATCATGAATATTGTTAGTTCATTGTTGTAAAGTGTTAGTGTGTTAAATTCAATACTGTAAGTTTGACAAGCGAAAAAAATTCCTCAATTAACATAATATGCATTTTTTTCTCACCATGTATTTTTCAGTCATGCGTTACAAAACTTCCATCAAAGAGCACAAGTAACAGATTAACATGTATTTTCCCTTCATTATTTTCATCACGGAGCCAAGAAATCTATGCCTTATCTATAAAGTAACAAAAACATTTTGAAATAAGTTTAATATTTCAAGCGAGTGTGTAACCTATAAAGTAACAAAAACTTTTTGAAATAAATTTAATAGTTTAAGCAATTGACTAACCTAATTTAATAATTGAAAAATTCTCAAAGATGAATTATACTCCATAATAAGAGAGCCAACATTGGAGCCCATACTTTCACTAAAAGGAAAAGAAACACAACCACTTGTTAAGAAGAAATTCAAGTAATAATAATAAAACAAAAATAATAAACATTAAAGTATAAAATGGTATTTCCAACGCACAACTATAAATATACATGCTCTATGTCCATTCTTAGAGTAAATGGGTGTGGAGAAAGGGCAAGAAGCATGTTCAATTTGTTTCTAAATGAGTGGTTATCTAAGCTCGTAAACATAATAAAAATGATATTTATTACAACAACTTCTATATGATTATTCTTTTTGAAACATAGTTTAAACCGTAAATTAACAATTTTAGAAACCTACACATGTTAGAAACAATCAGATAAGCCATGATGATTGAGTTTCCCGTCACTTAAAGTCTTTGTTGATTAAGTCCACTGAATGAGCCAAGTCCATGTTAGCTTTGGTTGAGTTGATGTAAAAATGTGTAGTGGAGTTGATATCAACTAAGGTCTAGTTGTAGAATCACCAAACTGAGTTGAATTTGGCTTAGCTAGACATACAAGGTTAAACCAATTGACCGATAAAGTTTGTCATAACTATAAACAGAGATTTATTCAAGCTTAGCAACAATTACTATCATCATCAGCTAATGTTTAAATACTAAATTGCAAAATGCAGTTAATGCCAAATAATGTATACATTTTTTAGGGCATTGGGCAGTAGCAACACCAGAGCCATGTTGTGGGTTTTGTATTGGGAAAATTCGTATTGTGGAATTTGGGTTTTGCATGAGTATTGTTGTTTCCAGAGAAAACGATGTTGTACATAATGGTGGAGAGATGTTGTGCAATTGTTTCAGGTTCCGTAATTTGATGATATGCACAGAATGGGTAATGCCATGAGGCCCTAAATGTTTTTGGTCAAATGAGGAGAGTGTTTCTAAGCCAAACAACTTCAGCTTTGGCACCATTGTCAAGGCCTGCGTTGGGTAATGCCATGAGGCCCTAAATGTTTTTGGTGAAATGAGGAGAGTGTTTTTAAGCCATATAACTTCACCTTTGGCACCATTCTGGAACATCTAAAAGCTCTGAACAGCTTACCCACCTGGTACTTAGTATGCTGTACAGGCCTGCAACTTATATTTGTGTCAACAAATGAGTATGTGGTTGAACCCACAGGTGTCTTCATCGACAAAAAGAAAGCAGCTACTCACTTGAATGTTTGAATATTACCATTCCACAATTCAATTATAATTGATTTTTTCCTTCAAAGGTTATCTGACATGCTAAAATACAATGTAGGTAAAAGTTGAGAAATGATATTTGAGGTAACTAAGGAGTTGTCACATGTAATGCCACTCCCTTTCTACATGAGCGAGGAGATTTGGCAATAGCATGTCGGCTTTGGCTCTTTCTCAATTTATAAAATTGACACTGTTGACTAATATCGGCATAACCAACCCTATTCTAAGTTGAAACTTCTTTCAACCTTAAAATTGCTCCATAGTTGTGACTATTCGAAATTGACAAGGTGATTAAAAAATAACATGTTTGTTTTAAGTTAATGGTTTCAATCATGAATCCATTGTGAAATTTCTCGCATTTTAGCTTCTAATTGTTCAATAATGAACCCATTGTGCATTGTTCCAATTGTATAAAATTCTAGCCCTAAGTGATTCTTTCCCTTATGATCTCAATCAAACAAATCAATTATTGAATTTAATTAATGTAGAAATTAATTTCGGACCATAGCAACAATCATACAATAGCTGGAAAAGTAAATAGGATGCATAAAACAATTTTTCTTTCTAAGTAAGACTAATTCGACTAAAAAAGGCAAAAATATAATTACACCGAGGCCCCGCCTCAAACTTTGTTTCTAGCTTTCATCGAAACAGTTGATACTGCCCCAGATTGGGGAAACCAGCATGAAATTGCAAAACAGTTTCCATATAACCTTGAACTGACATCAACAGACACCATAATATGACCTTGTGACACAGGAAAAAGGTGCAACTCAGCAACACTGGACATGACAGCAAACCAACAAAACTACTAAACTGCTAAACATACGCAAAAATATCAAGCGACTGGACCAAACCGTGATCTGCCTGAGGCCGATTTGGTTCATGGGTGGCTGCATTTTCCAGAGGACATCAGTTGTTTTGCTACTCCTCCGGAGTTTCCTCGACCACGAGACACACATACTGTTCCAAATCGTCTTCCTTTTTCTCCACATCGCTCTTCTCAGCATCGCCTGTAGGCCCCTCCATCTGTTGGGTGCCTCTTGATTTGCCAGCACACCCCACCGTTAAAGCCACGACTGCAGAGCAGCCACCCGCCCGTTGAAAGTCGTCTACATGCTCATTGTCACCATGCATTCTGTAATGCCTGATTCCCTGGCTATCATCCTTTGAATTTTTCTCCTGACTCCTCTCATATCCTGGGCTCTCATCCCCTGAGAATGCTCCTTAGATCTTGTCACTTGATCACTGTCCAACATTTCTTCTTCAGTGAAGACAATGGTCACCTTAGCAGTGATAGTAGGTTTATTTAGACGGCTATGGAGCCTGAAATGGGTAGTGTGAGAGGCAGAGCCAGGACTCTGTTGGGAAATAACAGAATGGTGCGCAAAATCTCTGAGCGGATCCCTTGACTCCATCCCACACCCCTGCCTACTGCGCGCGTAGGAATAGTGTATGAGCTGAGGTCTAGGTTAAGGCTCATCTTCCTGGTCCTGAGGAGGGGAAGGGGGAGCCGAGCTTTGCGCAGTATGAGGTCTCGCTCTGCCTCCCCGAGAACCGCCAAATCGACTCCTCATTCGATGCCTTACCATCCTGGTGAGGACTGAGAGCAGATCAACGAGATATTCAGTTGAGGAGGGGGATTGATTACAGAAAGAGGGCCTCTGAGCAGGATTTACAGGGCAAAGCATGGAGTGGGAGAAATGGTGGCCATTTCCAAAATAGATGCAACTAAGGTGCCAACAATGTTTTCATGTAGCTGTTCTGCTACCTGCGAGCTTTGCCTACAGTGAACAATAGCTAAGAATCGGAGGACGAACAATGGGAACAAGAGGCTCCATTTTGATATCTACTGTATCCATATCTCGGCCTGATGGGCCATTTATTTCCATCTGCATGCTGGTCAGATTTCGACTGCAGTGAGCCTGGATCTGGGCCCAATTCATCACCTGGCTAGTCCTTGCGCCGACGTTTCTAAGTGAGCCCATTAATGCTCTTTGAAAACACCCGCATCCGGGTCATAAAACAGTTTTTGCATAAAATGGTTTTTGGAAATGTTTGAGACCACTCAGAGCAATGATGGCACTGCACAAAGGAAGTTTAATGCTTAGCCAGGTGGATGGGATTAAAACAAAATTGAAAAGGCCAACTTGCAGTCCGAAAAGGGTCAAGCCCTAAAAGAGACCTGAACCTCAAATCAGACTATGGTGGAGGGACGAAAGGCCTAAGAAGGTTTTCTAGATTTTTGTAAAGGTAAATCCTTTATAAACCAATTGTATAAAATGGTTTTTGGAAATGTTTGAGACCACTCAAAGCAATTATGGGACTGCACAAAGGAATTTTGTGCAAGGAGGCTATCACATCAACCCAAGAACTTGCATGAAAAGCAATTATATTCCTCCTCCCTTACAGTGACTATTGAGAATGTTCCTAGAAAGTTACTATCACTATTCAAAGGAATAAGAAACTTTACTCTATTCTTTCTTGGGTTCAAAGAAAACTGAAGAGTAACCATGACTATCAAAAAACAATAAATTAGATGTCACAAGATTAAAGCTAAAGATAAGACAGAAGAATACTAATATGGAATGGAATTTCAACAAAGGGACATGCCATTTTGGAAACATACCCTATAACATGACATAGGTCACAATCAAAAGCTGAAGATGGTCCATGAACCAAAATAGATTTTATATTTTTTATGCCATAACAGGGCCAAAGAAGATTGGTAAGCTAGATACTCTCACTAGTCAAAGGAATTAAAATGTTTAGATATTTGTTTTCACATATTCTAATATGATCCCACTGTAGCAGAGTGAGGTACAAATGTTGGAGAATTCCTAAAACAATCGAGATTTTTTCAATTTTAGGACTCGAACTCAGATAGTCAGATTGCTGCCACTCCTCCTTCAATATTTCCCTGCAGATTTGATTGAATAAGGCCTTCAAGCATCAATGTACCATTACAAGGCACCATGGCCCGTTGGCAGAGAAAGTAAGTTGTGAGCTGAACATCCCATGGCTGAACACCGTGGCAACACCTATCTCCTATGTAGCATGTGCATTAAACTACAACCCTTGAAAGCACGTTGGCTCCTGAGGAGTAAGGTTACTGACTAATGATTGATCCACATACATGGTGGACCAATTTTTATTGAAATTTATGATTAAATGGATTGAAATTGTAGAGCCTGATTGGCACTAATGGACTCAGTAACAAATATCTCCTTCACCCTGATTATGCACTATGGGTTTCATAAACAATTTCATGGAACAAACAAACAATTTGATTAAAACTGTAGATTGTGATGGTATAGCTGGATTCAGCAATAAACATATACTGCATCCTGATTTCTGCAAGATCATGAAAGTAAACAAATAATTTGGCTGTAATTGTATTTGTAGATTTTGATAGCATAGAAGGATTCAGTAACAAACAACTTACTGCACTTGAATTATGCCAGTTGTGACATACAATTTTCTCAATCAAAGAAACAAGAATATTTTTAGAAATGAGGGCCAAGGTCGCTATTAAATGCAGATTCTACATAACAGATAGGTAGAGCCAATTTCTTTAAATGAGATTTTTTGGAGTTTCCTAGTGAAAAAATTTATGGCCAAATCTTGATTTGTGTTGTTTAAACTGGTTTTTTAATTGCATATATAGATTCAACACCCTCAAAAATCTTTGGGGCACTTTCTTTGTGAAGAGTTCACCTTGAGAGCTTGTGATTTCAATGAATCCCCAGCAGATTTTAGACAAATTTAATAAGAAAACTTTCCAAAAAATCACATTTAAAAACTATTAGAATCTAAAAATATCTTGCAATCCTAAAAATAAGAGCAAGTTCAAACCATTAACCTTGCTGTTATCTGCCAGATTCCTGATATATATAAAAATGCCCATGGTTGCCCCTATAAACAACATTTTCTCACCTGGAAACAAAGCACTGCTATCAAAGAGAGGGGAGACTGGACGAATCACAAACAAACGAAAGAGACTGTTAAACATTGTTGCTTGTTGTAGATTCTGTTTCTTTCTTGCTTGCAGTTATAGTATCTGTCCTTACCTTTGAGTATATTGGCTGTGAGATAAGAAGTGAAGAGAAGCGGAGGACACCATTAAAGCAGTAGTAGAAGAGGAGGTTTCGTCTGGGGTGACCTGGGAACACGTCCACATTACTCTAAACTCTTGATCTCTCCATTAGTCCTGTGAATGTGTTGCAAGGTCACCCCAGTCGAGCCTGCTCTGTCTCATTTATTCATGTGAACCAATATGCAGGGGAAACGCTTTCTGAAACTGCGTCAATGAATGTCTGTAATTTATAATTTATTGAAATGAGATTGATAGAGAAGGAGAAAGGAACCAAAATCTGGTAGTAGGAGCAGTACACGTGAAGTGCAGATATGGCCCTGAGATTTATGTTGAGTTAGGTCGAAATTAGATGGTTTCACACACTGTCAATGGAAGCAATGAAAGGGCTTAATCTCCTCCATATTTAGGTTGAAAGGACAGTTGCAACGATGGGAGGTCAGTATGAAATTGCAATGTATGGAATGTAGTCCAGTACTATTTTTACCAGAAAAAATTGAATAGTACAAACAATAATACTTTATTATAATAATAGAATGAATTGAAGTATAGTAAGGTTTGAAGGTGTCAAATTCAGTGTGAATGATGACATGTCTAACAGTGACTATTGAGACTATGACATTAGCCAAGGACTTGCACACCAAAACCCAAAACCAGTTTCTGGCCCGATAAATCTTTTGTTCATGGATGATATGTTATAAATCATATACATTTCACAACTTGCTTGACCACGGCAAGATAAGCACCGTACCTACGTAATGTATAAAAGAAGACTGATAAGCAGGAGGAGGGCAGGCAGTCCACTGCCAAATCGATAGTTGCTATAATTAGTAGAGGAATTGTAAGAACCGTGCTCTAATATGTCTGATTTTGAGTCTGATTCAGTAAAGAAAAATGCTCAAATGTAACTATGTGCTCCTTCAACAGCCATGATGTCATGGTGACTTGGGAGCTCCACAGGCAATTTGTGAATTTCTAACCATTACATTAACCCACTTGCAACTTCTCTCGGTAATTATTTCCTCCCATCTCTATTAGATACTTAATAGACATTTTAACATAGGATAATGTATAAAACACAGGGAGAACATCAAGGTCTACAATGGAATTTATTGTGAGTATTAAAATGTTTAGATATTTGTTTTCAGATATTCTAATATAATCCCACTTCAGCAGAGTGAGGTACAAATGTTGGAGAATTCCTAAAACAAAAAATACTTGTGCCATTTTGACTTCTTTTGAAGTTGAAAATTCTTCGGAGAAAGACTAATTTCGAGATTTTTTCAATTTTAGGACTCGAACTCAGATAGTCAGATTGCTGCCACTCCTCCTTCCATATTTCCCTGCATATTTGATTGAATGAGGCCTTCAAGCATCAATGTACCATTACAAGGCACCATGGCCCGTTGGCAGAGAAAGTAAGTTGTGAGCTGAACATCCCATGGCTGAACACTGTGGCAGCACCTATCTCCTATGTAGCATGTGCATTAAACTGCAACCCTTGAAAGCACGTTGGCTCCTGAGGAGTAGGGTTACTGACTAATGATTGATCCACATACATGGTGGACCAATTTTTGTTAAAATTTATGATTAAATGGATTGGAATTGTAGAGCCTGATTGGCACTGATGGACTCGGTAACAAATATCTACTTCACCCTGATTATGCACTGTGGGTTTCATATACAATTTCATGGAACAAACAAACAATTTGATTAAAACTGTAGATTGTGATGGTATAGCTGGATTCAGCAATAAACATATACTGCATCCTGATTTCTGCGAGATCATGAAAGTAAACAAATAATTTGGCTGTAATTGTATTTGTAGATTTTGATAGCATAGAAGGATTCAGTAACAAACAACTTACTGCACTTGAATTATGCTAGTTGTGACATACAATTTTTTCAATCAAAGAAACAAGAATATTTTTAGAAATGAGGGCCAAGGTCGCTATTAAATGCAGATTCTACATAACAGATAGGTAGAGCCAATGTCTTTAAATGAGATATTTTGGAGTTTCCAAGTGAAAAAATTTGTGGCCAAATCTTGATTTGTGTTGTTTAAACTGGTTTTTTAATTGCATATATAGATTCAGCACCCTCAAAAATCTCTGGGGCACTTTCTTTGTGAAGAGTTCACCTAGACAGCTTGTGATTTCAATGAATCCCTAGCAGATTTTAGACAAATTTAATAAGAAAACTTTCCAAAAAATCACATTTAAAAACTATTAGAATCTAAAAATATCTTGCAATCCTAAAAATAAGAGCAAGTTCAAACCATTAACCTTGCTGTTATCTGCCAGATTCCCGATATATATATAGAAATGCCCATGGTTTCCCCTATAAACAACATTTGCTCACCTGAAAACAAAGCACTGCTATCAAAGAGAGGGGAGACTGCACGAATCACAAACAAACGAAAGAGACTGTTAAAAATTGTTGCTTGTTGCAGATTATGTTTCTTTCTTGCTTGCAGTTATAGTATCTGTCCTTACCTTTGGGTATATTGGTTGTGATATAAGAAGTGAGGAGAAGCGGAGGACACCATTAAAGCAGTAGTAGCAGAGGAGGTTTCGATTGGGGCGACCTGGGAACACATCCACATTACTCTAAACTCTTGATCTCTCCATTAGTCCTGTGAATGTGTTGCAAGGTCACCCCAGTCGAGCCTGCTCTGTCTCATTTATTCATGTGAGCCCAATATGCAGGGGAAACCCTTTCTGAAACTGCGTCAATGAATTTCTGTAATTTATAATTTATTGAAATGAGATTGATAGAGAAGGAGAAAGGAACCGAAATCTGGTAGTACAAGCAATACACGTGAAGTGCAGATATGGCCCTAAGATTTATGTTGAGTTAGGTCAGTATGAAATTGCAATATATGGAATGTAGTCCAGTACTATTTTTACCAGAAAAAATTGAATAGTACAAACAATAATACTTTATTATAATAATAGAATGAATTGAAGTATAGTAAGGTTTGAAGGTGTCAAAGCCAGTGTGAATTCTGACGTGTCTAACAGTGACTATTGAGACTATGACATTAGCCAGGGACTTGCACACCAAAACCCAAAACCAGTTTCTGGCCCGATAAATCTTTTGTTCATGGATGATATGTTATAAATCGTATACATTTCACAACTTGCTTGACCATGGTAAGATAAGCACCGTACCTACCTAATGTATAAAAGAAGATTGATAAGCAGGATGAGGGGCAGGCAGTCCACTGCCAAAGCAATGGTTGTTGTAATTAATAGAGGAATTGTAAGAACCATGATCTAATATGTCTAATTTTGAGTCTGAGTCAGTAAAGAAAAATGCTCAAATGTAACTATGTGCTCCTTCAGCAACCATGACGTCATGGTGACTTGGGAGCTCCACAGGCAATTTGTGAATTTCTAACCATTACATTAACCCACTTGCAACTTCTCTCGGTAATTCCTTCCTCGCATCTCTATTAGATACTTAATAGACATTTTAACATAGGATAATGTATAAAACACAGGGAGAACATCAAGGTCTACAATGGAATTTATTGTGAGTATTAAAATGTTTAGATATTTGTTTTCAGATATTCTAATATAATCCCACTGCAGCAGAGTGAGGTACAAATGTTAGAGAATTCCCAAAACAAAAAATACTTGTGCCATTTTCACTTCTTTTGAAGTTGGAAATTCTTCAGAGAAATAATCCCAACATCAATGTTAAGATACACACAATAATCCCAAAATAGAGACATCCAGTTATGCCACTCTAGTAAGATCACCTGAAATATCACATAAAAAACAGCCACAAACCAAAGATCGCCCATGTGGCATGGCACTGAAACCGTTTACAATGTTAGTAACAAAATGAGGAAGGATACTATGACATTAGCCAGGGACTTGCACACCAAAACCAGTTTCTGGCCTGATAAATCTTTTGTTCACGGATGATATGTTATAAACCATATACATTTCACACTTTGCATACGTATAGAAGTTCAGTTCGGCTAAACTTAACAGAAAGGAAGTATATCTCTAGGTGATAATGAAAACTCTTCCATGTTACACTTAAGATGAGTACCTTGTAAGGATTTTGTGCTAGAGGGTGCAGATTTGTGTAATAGTAGATAAAAATCAACTCTCTAATACCATTTTTAAATATTTCTAATAAATTTTTATATTTCTAAATCAAATTCCATCACTTTGCCAGAATTGTTAATTCCATTGCTAATTTGAAAATAGCTGCACACATATGTTATTGCAGTTTAGGGTGGGATAACTGTGTACACTGTTCCAGGTGGGAGAAATCTGTGCATAGATTGATAAAGGAAAAAAAAACGACTTGCTATTCAGAAAAAATACCAAAAAAAGTCGTGAAAATAAATTAATATAAATACATACTGGCCTTGATTTTTTAACCATTAAAAAAAATTTGCATTTATTTTTGTTCAATATAATATAAAATAACAAATAAACATCTTCAATGAAACGAGATTCGAAAGAAGGAAAATCTTGAATTTGAAACTATGTGGCATGTAAGTTGTCTGAAATTTGAATATACACACTGAAATTAATGAACATCAGTGACATTATTTCGTCAAAGCTCTACTCGTTGGAGCCAATGCACAATATATTCATTCACAAATTCCAAATACAGTCAAAGGACACACAATAAACAGACCAAACGCAGAAGATATTCTTCCACAATTTTCAAGTATTGATATCATTATCTGATTGGATACTCAAAGTAGAAAAATAAACAGATACATTCAAACTATTCACGTTTAATGCAAATATGTAAAATGCAAAAGGGAAACCCTTACACTACAAGGTGGGTCAGTGCATCTCAAGAACTGAACCAATAAGAAGCAACCCTCGTAGCCACAATAATGACCCATAATAATGACCCACATTCAAACCCTGGAGGCATAAAGCCTTGATCTTGTGTATTATTTAGTTGAGTTTGATGACCATGACCACATCTTAAGTGACAATGGTGGTGTAAGAAACAGTCTCTTATTCAGTTTGTGAACCCTACCGAGATCATGTGGAGTTGGGTTTCATAAATCTAAAAATGAGAGAAATGAAGACATAAATGGTACAAGAAACATGTGTCTTATTAAGTTATTCAGGCTGTGGGCTTTACTGCAATAATGCAGAGTTGAGGTTTACAACTCACCATGGATCAAAAAACAAGAGAGAATTAAGGACGAATGGTACAAGAAGCAGGTCTTTTATTCAAGTTGTGGGCTTTACTGCAGTAATGTGGAGTTGGGGTTCCTTTTTACTTACAGATCCAACAATAAAATAAAAAGGAATGAGGGAACGGATGGTACAAGAAATATGCACTTTTTTCAAGTTGTGGGCTTTACTGCAATAATGCAGATTTATGAAAGAACGGTACAAGAAACAGGTCTTTTATTCAGGTTGTGGGCTTTACTGTGATCATGCGAAGTTGGGATTCTTTTTCTCTCACAGAGCTATACAAAGGGGAGGAATGAGGACAAGTATGGTACAAAAAATTGTTCCTATTTATTCAAGCTATGTACTTTACTTCAATAATGCAGATTCATAAGGCTGTTTAACTTCACTTCAATAATGCAGATTCATATCAGGATGGTATAAGAAACACGTCTCTTAATCAGGTTGTCGGTTCTATTGCAACCATGAGAGTTGGGGTTACGGTTCATGAGCTCCATACCACTATCTTGAGTTCTACGGCAATATTGCATTATTCGTATTTACCTGGCACCGTGAGACAGCACAGCCTACAGTGTCGCTTATCTTAATAAAATGTCATTGGTGGGAACTTATTCATTTAGACAAAGTTTTTGTCTTGTTCTAGAAGACTACCCTTCTCAGGCATTTCCTCCCAAGTTTCTAGTCTGGTTATTACTATCCTCGGTCTTCAATTCGTCCTTCTTCCTTAAGGCTTAAACTACAGAAAACGGTCTTGTAAATCAAAGTACCATTGGTCCTTCTTCCTTAAACTACAGATAACAGTCTTGTACATCAAAATACCATTGCTAAACGATGTTGTTGTAAATCAAACAGGTGGGCTATAGTGAAAATGGTTAATTAACTTAACAGAGTACTTTCATCATAGTGCATTACATTTATATGTGCTCTAATAATACTATATGAACTCACCAGGCATATGGAACAAGTTAAGTCAATATCCAGTTTGACTGAATCAAGAACAGTGCAGGACAAAGATGGTTTTTCACCATCAAAGGTTAGCGAATAGTCCTCCGACAAATCAGACACAGGCGTTACACCATTGCTAAGATTCATTGAGTTGATTCGGAATGCAATGAGTTCATTCAACCAGGGAGACTGAAGAATCTCCCTGGTTGAATGAACTCATTGCATTCCGAATCAACTCAATGAGACTTAAGTTAATGAATTCAAACAAATCAAAGCTAGTGAATTCCAACAAACCTAAATTGATGGAATGAAGCAAAACAAAGCTACTAAATTCCAACAAAGCTAGATTGATGGAATGAAATGGAGTGATTCCATGCTTACCTACGTATTCAGGGCCCAGATAACCAAAAGTGCTGGCGAGCCTGGTTTCAACAGAAAAAATTCCATCAGGGGCCAGCTTGACCAACTCGAAATCCGAGACCTTGGCCCTCATGTCGTCGCCCAGAAGAATATTAGAGGGCTTCAGATCTCTGTGAATGAAGCTCGTCTGTGCAAGGCTATGCAGGTACTCAACTCCGCGGGCGACATCGAGGGCAATGGAATGAAATGGAGTGATTCCATGTGTACTTGCATATTCAGGGGCCAGATAACCAAAAGTGCCGGCCAGCCTGGTTTCAACAGAAAACTTTCCATCAGGGGCCAGCTTGACCAACTCGAAATCCGAGACCTTGGCCCTCATGTCGTCGCCCAGAAGGATATTAGAGGGCTTCAGATCTCTGTGAATGAAGCTCGTCTGTGCAAGGATGTGCAGGTACTCAACTCTGCGGGCGACATCAAGGGAAATGGAATGAAATGGAGTGATTCCATGCGTACCTATGTATTCAGGGCCAGATAACCAAAGCCAGCCTAGTTTCAACATAAAACTTTCCATCAGGGGCCAGCTTGACCAACTCGAAATCCGAGACCTTGGCCCTCATGTCGTCGCCCAAAAGGATATTAGAGGGCTTCAGATCTCTGTGAATGAAGCTCATCCGTGCAAGGCTGTGCAGGTACTCAACTCCGTGGGCGACATCGAGGGCAATGCTAAGCCTTTGTTTCCATTCTAGTGGCCTGAGCCCGGTCGCCACCCATTCAAACAAATGCAGACTCAACGGCCCCTGGGGCATATACTCGTACACCAGCATCTTCTCCCCGCTGTCGATATAGTACCCAAGGAGACGATGCCGATGCGCTGCTCAGGCAGTTAAGGAGTTGCAGCTATATCAACATAATCCAACGACTCAAGATGGCTCAATCGTCTAACATATCATCTAATGGTGCAAAGTAATGACACGTAGGCAAAGAGAAAAGTCGATTTCAGAGGGGAACGCCTTACGGCGTAAAAATAACTTCGAATATTCCTAGACAGTACCAAATTCGGAATTTAATACTCAGAGGAACCACGGAGACCACGTCTAATATATCCTGCAAAACTTGTGTCATCCATTTTCTTCCTCTGTTATTCTCCCCTAGAATTAAGATCCAGCTACCGCCGGTTACCGGGAACTGTAATACATCCTGCAAAGTGGTCTCATCCTTTTCCCTCCCTGGTCACGGTTTATAAATAAATTATATGTATTTGAAAGTTGATATAAATATATTTTATTTGTAAACTTATAATGACATAAGAAGACTCAAATTTATAAAATTACATATATTTTTCTAATTACACTTTAAAAATGGTTTACCCTTTGAAAAGATTAATGTCTTTCGATGCAATTTGCATTTAGAATACATAACAATATTTGGAGTGAAGATGAGTGGACAAAGATTATTAAACCGCACATTACACACACTATTGAGTAGGTTTAATTAATATGATAACTATGTTTTAGAAATTTAATATAATTATTAAAAATTGCTAGGTTGATTGTTAGATGATCCAAAAGTACAATTTTATCATAGGTTATAAAATTAGAATAAAATAATTATTAATTTAAGATGTTAAATTAATAATTATTATTCTAGAATGTTTAATTATTTAATGGAGACTTTTAGAATTAGCATATTGTTGTAACTAGATATGACTCTCCAAATGTGTCGTATCTTAGGCTCTATTTTAGGAGATTAGTTAGCTAGTTGGTTTGAATAACATTTATTGTAAATGGACACTTGTTATTTAATAAGTGATCCATAATTAGAGGTAGTTAGGACATGGAGCTTATAAATAGCTCATTGCAATAGTGTTTGTGTTGTTCGGGTGTAAGCTCTTGCAAAATCAATTATGTAATTGTTTTCTGATTAATAAAATTACGTGTCTGAGGACACTTCTACCATTATTGTGGTTTTCAACGAAGTGAATCTGATGATACTTTTTATGTGCAACAACAGGGAAAATATATGGTAATTCTTGTTATGTATGTAGATGATTTGATCATTACTGGCAACCATGATGATCATATTGCACAGGTGAAAAAGGAATTACATGCAGGTTTTAAGATGACAGATTTGGGATTACTTCACTACTATCTTGGAGTTGAAGTCTTCCAACGTCCACATCATATTTTCATTTCTCAGAATAAGTATGCAGCAGAGGTTCTTCATTGATTTGGCATGCAAGATTGCAAGCCTGTTCTCACCCCCATGGAGCAAAACTTGAAACTTTCAAACTTTGAAGGGGGGGAAAAGGTGGACAGTCCAACTTACAGACAGCTGATTGGAAGCTTGATTTATTTGACAAATACTCGTCCTGATCTATCTTATGCAGTCAGTATTCTTTCACGTTTTATGGAGGAACCACGAGACAGCCACTGGAATGCAGCCAAAAGAGTTCTTCGATATATCCAAGGAACAAAATATTTTGGTCTTCTTTACACAAAGAGTAAAAATTTTGTACTTGGTGGATATTCTGATGCCGACTTTGCTGGGAGTATTGATGATCGAGCATCAACATCAGGTTATTTAATGAATATGGGGTCAACAACAGTATCTTGGAGTTGTAAGAAACAAGCTACAGTGGCCACTTCTTCAGCAGAAGCAGAGTACATTTCAGCATGGGAAGCAGCATGTGAAATTGTTTGGTTGCGCCGAATTTTGCAGGACTTGGGCATTTCTCAGATAGAAGCTACATCATTATTCATTGACAGCCAGTCCGCCATCAAACTTGCCAAGAACCCAGTTTTTCATTCAAAAACAAAGCATGTGGACACCAAGTATCGTCATATCAGGTCTCTCATTGCCAAAGATGTCCTCAAACCAATTTATTGTCCTTCCGAAGATCAGATCTCCGACATTTTCATGAAACCGCTCGGCAGAATAAAATTTACTAAGTTCAGGGATGAACTTGGTATCTGTTGTAATGTATCTTTGGATCATAGGGGGGAATGTTAGATGATCCAAAAATACAATTTTACAATAGGTTATAAAATTAGAATAAAATAATTATTAATTTAAGATATTAAATTAATAATTATTATTCTAGAATGTTTAATTATTTAATGGAGACTTTTAGAATTAGCATATTGTTGTAACTAGATATGACTCTCCAAATGTGTCGTATCTTAGGCTCTATTTTAGGAGAATAGTTAGCTAGTTGGTTTGAATAGCATTTATTGTAAATGGACACTTGTTATTTAATAAGTGATCCATAATTAGAGGTAGTTAGGACATGGAGCTTATAAATAGCTCATTGCAAGAGTGTTTGTGTTGTTGTGTAAACTCTTGCAAAATCAATTATGTAATTGTTTTCTAATTAATAAAATTACGTGTTTGAGGACACTTTTGCCATTATTGATGGTAAGATTTACACTCTAATTTTTATAATAAGGTTGAGTTATAAATTAAAAATAGTTATGTATTTTTTATCATATTAATTAAATTTATTAATTATAAAATTTTGGTGTAAAAAAATATCATATAAAATAAATTGTTATTTTTTATATTTAATATTAATTATTTATCATATTAATTTCGCATAATTTACGGAGCTTATTTGTAAATGCAAAATCTCCATAATTAATATTATTATAAGTTTATTTTTAAAATATATATAACAATAGTATTACAACATTCTCTTAATTCTTACATGGAAAATATATTACAACAATAAATAAATTTGTCTGACTGGTTTTCATCAACACTCGCATCCACTCTGGAATCTCACAAAATCCGCTCTTTCACCACCACATGTTCGAGTTGTTACCTCACTTCCACTTAAAACATAACAGTCTGTCACCAACGTTGATGAATTTTGGAGTATCAACAATATTGACACCTCGAAGAGCCATCAAGTAATGAACCATCCTATGGACCAACCACCATCTCTTGGATATTTTGTTTTCGCTATCCATCAGTTGATCAAACAACCTGACATTACAAGAATTGAAACAACTATCCGTTAGTTCATAAGGATGGAGGTCTGGATACTGAATGTGTTCAAAAGTTGATCAAACAACTTGACCTTACAAGAATTGATGTTTCAAACACCGAACCTTTCAGTTTAAGAACCACCAACCCTTTTCACAACCAAAATTACTAACACACAAAAATTGACATTTAGTTCATTGAAGCTTCCTGTTTAAGAACCATCAATCCTTCTTTAATCTCAATTTAGACACAACTAAATATCAAACCCACACCATGAAATAAAAAGCACATTCAAACACATGGTGGCCTGATCCAAGATTTTTTCCGCATAGTGCCTCCTGTGTTTTTTCTCTGAGCAGAGTTATGCGGTAAAATTGGATATAAGCAATATTTATCTATGAATAGCCTAACATAACAGTTAGAATTGTCCCTTACTGCATTGACTTAACATAACAGTTAGAATTGTCCCTTACTGCATTGACTAGATTTGGATAAATCCTGAGATTTCTAAAAAGTCGATTTCGATAAATCCTGAGATATATAAGGGTTGATTGTCTCTACTCCAGCAAGCGAAATAGAGAAAAACAAAGAGCCAAACCGAAGTACACAGAACTGACCAATCACTCAAGGGAGGTTTGGTATTTCTGATAGGCATAGAGCCCACTTAATCTATAATTTTTATTTTTATTTTTTTAATTTTAGTAATATGATACATATCATTAAATTAAATTAAATAATATTAATAATATGGAATATATTATAAAATAAATATTTTAATTTATAATTATTTTATTATTTATCATAAATTAATTATTAATTTATATTTCTTAATTATTTAATTTAAAAAATCATACTAATTTTTATTTTAATTAAAAAGCTGATTTTATAATATAAAAAATTGCATTCAAGGAACTTTTTACATCTCTAAATCTATAACTATATTCTCAAACCTATTAATTTAATTACAAAATTTACTATGTCATTTCTCGATATCAAATATCACAACTAACAAAAAGTGGAGTGAAAACTTAACCCTACAACATTTTATTCGCATCAAGTGAACTTACGAAAAGTACTTTTGTTCTTGTCAGCACTGTTGCTCTGCCCCTCTAGTTTAATTTTCATGATGAAAAGTATGTTTGGACCATGATAACGAATAGATGGCCCTATAAATATTACATATGTTGCATTGTATTAAATGTTGCTTTTAATGTTAAGTTTCTCTAGTTTAATTTTCATGATGAAAAGTATGTTTGGACCATGATAACGAATAGATGGCCCTATAAATATTACATATGTTGCATTGTATTAAATGTTGCTTTTAATGTTAAGTTTTTACATTATTATTGTTGTTAATGGTAATATTAAAATATTGTTTTAGGATTATTATTAAATTATAATATTAATAAAAAATTCAACATAATAATTTAATATGGTTAATAATAATGGTAAGAATACAAATTTTTATTTTAATAAAATAATAATCATCTTAATAACGTTAAGTGTATCAAGAGATGGTTTATAGCTGGGGAGATGTTGTCGACTAATTTTATATTTAGAAAGTAGGAAATAATATTTATATTAAAAATTAATAATAATAATAATAATAATAAAATATTTTAATTTTTCTTTTATTTTATTTTTATAAAAAAAATTAGAATAAAAATAATAATTTAAGATAAAAATAAAAAATAAAAAATTATATTTTGGTTTATGCTGGTTTTCTTATTTTTAGTATAAAAGATATATAATTTCTTTATTGTTCAATATGGAATTGACATAGTATTGATATTATCATGAAGTATGAAAGAGATCTATAATTTATTTTTGTATTCAATTAACATTATATATATATAGATATATATAATAAATATTTTAATGTCAAACATAAGTGAAATATGTTATTCTCCATATGAAATAATTTAGTTTTATATCAATATTATATAGACAAATACAAAATAATAAAAAATCAAAATATCTTATATTTTCATCTTCCATTGTGAAGGATATATATAATTTCCACAATTCATAATATAGAGTTGATGAATGACATTTATAACATATTAATGACAATAAATAACTCAACATAGGTTATAAACGAAAGATTGGATCTCCTATCACATTCATAAATGGTTTCTAATTCAATGTATCAGAGAATGTCCCCAATGGGGGTGCAAAATCATCTTTATGGAGGCTTGGGAATTTATGTTCACCACCCTAGAGGTTGCCATAATGTGTTGCATTAAATTCGGAGGGTGGCGTGGTGACTCACATGCATGCATGTGCATTTTTTCGGTTTGGATATGGAAACTTCGTGGAGGTAATACACTCAGCTACCGAGATTTGTCGAGAAGGTTTTTGGGGGTATTCTTCATGGGAGTACCCTGGGCCCTTGCCTCTATTGTGAGACTAGTGGTTTTACCCCAGAATCTAGACACAATGAGCTAGGGGGAGAGGGTGTCTTGGAGCAAGGTTGTTGTGGAAAAGTCTAGTATGTTTCTTGGTAGAATTGAGGTACCATATTGTGGGGAATTTAAAGTTTTCCATCCTAGTCTCGTTATCATGGGTCTTCAAAAATTTTTGTTATCTACAAGTCATTGGCAAGATGGAACAGATGACAACTTAGAGACGTACCTCAAGTTTTTCCTAGGGTATCTTGAAGCATGTTGTGTTTCATTGTCGCTCTTATTAGATAACCACTAACAAAAATTTTGAGCTGAGTAATCTTCAAGTATTTAGTTGTTTGTCTTCAACTTACAATAGTATTTACTTCTCAATTATGGTACACCCAGATTGACTAGACATTATGTAGAGATAGCATATGAGGAGGTGTGGAGGCAACAGGGGTGGTTGAGGCCCCCAAGGTCAAACCAAGATTATTAACATGCCTAGGTGGTGGTAGACTCCTTTTACTCATGAGTCCCTGAAAATAAGATAAATGAGATGCAACACTTAAAACAAATGGCTTCCAAAGAGCAACATGCATTGTCATACACTAAGTTGTTCGAGGAATTTGAGAACTTAATCACTAATCTTGACTACTCCAGGGGCCATAGGAAGCAATACATTTAGGCATTTTCTTGTACAGGAAACTCAAAACCTTGATGGATAGAATTCTGATGGAAAAGTTGATAGATGAATACAACATCTTCACACAACTTGCTAAGTGAAATGTGAGAAATATGTGCTTATGTATGGAGAGGATGGATACCCATCTCACTCATATTGAGTGTCACTTCTTGTACATTGCAATGTCCTTTTCCCTTCTAGGATCTAGTGCTTGGGATCTTGCACGAGTAAACTCTTCAGATTAATAGTTTCTAATAGCTTCTTTTTGTTATGATAATCTCATAGTCTCTTTGGCAATGTAATTGAATTTAAAATCCTTTCATTTTGGATCTTGTTATTCTATCGACAAAAGGTAAAACATACCTAGTTTCTCATTAAATAGTGAGAACATTTGTTGTAATGTTACCTGTCACAAAATAGAAAAACTATGTAATGATGCTCTAGTTAATATGAAGTAATACAATCTAACTTTTTAAAAAGTATGAGGAAATGATTTGTACTTCCCAATATAATAACAACCATACATTTTAACATACAAAATTTGAGTAATAATAAAATAATTCTAGGGTGATCTTGAGATCAAGTGTTTATCACTTTTTAGATCCACAATTCTCGGAGGTTGGTGATCAAGTGTTTATCACTTTTTAGATCCACAATTCTCAACTCGTTCAGAAAAAAGAGGTTAAATCTATGGTGATCTTCAGATCCAATCCTGGAAGCTATGCTCGGAGGTTAGTGATCAAGTGTTGATCACTTTTTAGATCCACAATTCTCAACTTGTTCAGAAAAAAAGGTTAAATCTTAGCGCACTCCGAGGACAAGATGTCCTCTTAAGGATATGACTGTATTCGCACTTACATTCTCTTAAAAATAAAATGAATGATCCTATCCTCACTTTACTCTAAGCATGGATCCATAGTGATGAAAGAATGATATCAATACCTGAAATGGTAGTTGCAATCGTTTCTTGATATGAACTATTTCTGTCACGTTAAACATATTAAATCAATAATATTTTTTCCATAAAATCATAAATGTCAAAATAAATATGGCAGCTAAATGGGTATTACGACATTAAGAATTATTAATAATATTAATATGGCATTATTAATAATTAATAATATTATTTTAATAATAATATTAATTTTATTAATGTTATTATTAATATCATTATTTTTAATAATAATATTGGTTTTGATATTGTTTTTAATATTATTAATAACATTAATGTTAAAAATATTTAAAATATAAATGTTATTATTGAGTATTTGTGTTAATAATTTTTATGGTAACAGTGCTAGTGATTGTGAGAGTTTTTTTTGGGGAATATTTGAAACTTTCAACTTTTAGATTTGAGGCTTTACTGATCATCGGGAACCAGAAAAACAACAAACTGTGGATTTAAACATAATGCTAATAATAGTATTATAGTATAAAATAATTGAAGTAAAAATGTTAAAAATACTATTAATGTTATTAGAATTTTAATTGATGATGATGATGGTTAACGTTCACTGAGACTCAACTTTAGTCTATCGAACCTAAAAAAACAAATTATTTAGATTGTTTTAAAATTTTATTCGTATGCTGAAAAAGCTTGGGGAGAAGTCTCGCAAGCTCACTATAATTTTGACATCGTAAAAGGCTAGGAAGGTCAGTATTGTGACAAAGATTATGAAACTGAGATCTAATGTGGATGTACGCAGGGCACTCTAAAAGGAAGTGGTTTTCATCCTCAATGTTCATATTCTCACAGAGATGGCAAATCCTTTCCATCCATGGTGTTTTATTAACTGCCCAACAACCTGTTTCACTATGAAGTTCATAAGAGTTCTTTCTAATCTTCGCTATATTAATTTTCCTCTTTGAGCTAGCTAAAATAGAGAGATACTTTTGATCTTGTATGGTGGGGTTGATGACCTTCTTATAATAACTTAATTTTCTTTTAGCTGCTAAATCTTTCTCACACCACATTTTTTTCTTTGAACTTAGAAGTAACAATATTTTTAATGTTATTAATGTTTTGCAATGCATCATTCTCGTTGATCTCCCAATGGTTTAACCAAGCCCTTGTGTCTCTATACCACCCCCGTTTGTGCCTTAGGTGGTTTTGGCTGGAATTTAAAGCTAGCTTAGGAAGTCTATGATCTCCTATGTTATTGAGTTTTTGCTTGTAGAATAGAAGCCTAGTCATAGCTAGGCTCTCGATAAGGGAAAGACCTACTTCTATAAGGAGAATAGGGTAGGGTGTATTTCTTTTAATTTTCATGTTATACGTTATAAGGCGCTTTTGGATTTGCTCAATCTTTCTCCAGAATTCTCTAGAGATGCTGCAACCCCAAACCTCACATCCATATAAGATAACAGGAGTGACTAAAGTTTCAAAGAGGAACTTATTTTTATCCCACATTACGAGGTTTTCCATTTTACAATTATTTTCAAGACCAAGGTAAGCTTTCCACCCACCATTAATCTTTTTCTCAATGCTATAGTTCCAGTTGAGCTTGTGATTAATATCAATTCCAAGGTACTTGTAAGAATACACCTCCTCCAAGTTATTATTGTCATACATAAAATTAGCGTAGGTGTCCTTCTTGGATTTGATAATCATAACTTTTTGTTTGTCAGTGTCAACAGTCATACCATGGTAGAGCAGAAATCCTTAAGAAGCCTAAGTTGCTTATCAAGATCAGATGGACACCTTGCGAGGAGAACAATATCGTCAACATAGAGAAGAAGGATGACGACTATCCCAGCTAAGATCATGCCAGCAAATCCTGCTTCCTCTAAATAACCTTCGAGCTTGTCAATGCAAATGACAAATAGGGTACGGGAGAGGGGGCGACCTTGTTTAACTTCGATATTACACTCAATATCTTTCGACCACCCCTCATTGCTCTTTAGCTTGGCAGTTACATTCTCGTATAACCTAAGAGTGGCATCTCTCAACCTAAAAGGAACCTTTATCTCTTCTAATCTATTCCAAAGGTTGCTTCTAGGAACCGTATCGAAAGCCTTTCTAAAGTCCACAAAGCAACAAAAGAGATTGGACTTATCATTACGACATTCCTCCATAATGATCCTAAGCGTAATGAGGTGGTCTGTTGTTGAGTGATGCCTTCTAAAACCCGCTTGGCCTTTAGCCCGCTTACCTTCTCTTTCAAGCCATATGCTATACTTCTTTTCCAAAATACTACCATATAACTTAGCTAAGAGAGGGTTGATCATAATTGTCCAATAATAAGAGGGGTTATTTGTATCCCCATTTTAAAAAATAGGGATAATGAGACTCTCAGTCCATAGCTTAGGGAACCCTTGCTTGACTACTTGATTTAAAAGCTTATGGATGTGGGGGATGAGGACATGGCCTCCAATTTTTAAGATTTCCGCCTAGTAACCTTCAATGTCCTTAGCTTTCCCATTAGCTAGGCGTTTAACCCCAAAATCAATGTCTTCTAGAGAGAATTTTTTTTTTTTGTTGTGGGCAGGGTTTCAAAGTTATCCATGACATTTGGAGATTCATAGATCTTTTTAAGATAGTAATTCCAATCGAGTAAACCAATTTTATTATTATCTTTAGTTATCTTAGTCACAATCTGCCTCCAAAATTTCTTAGGAGCTACCTTAGAGAGGTGTAAGAGATTCTCTTGTCTTTTTTCTTTTAGTTAGTGCTTTGTATATTATTATTTTGTCCATTTTAAAAGATTCATCAACAACTTCCTTAATTGTTGTCCCTGCACCTTTACAATATTAATATCATTTTTAATATTATAATTTAATATAAATAATATTTTTTAATGTTATATTTTAATATAAAAATTATTTATAAATAATATTTATTTATATTATAAATTTATAATATGATAATAATTTATTATGAATATTAATGTAAAATAGTAATATTATAATATATTTGATAACTTTCAAAATATTTAATATTTAAAACCATTTATTCATTATTATGCCACAAACCTACATTTCTAAGTGAAAGTGTAAGTAATTTGGTAATTACCTACATTTCTGAGTGAAAGTTTAAGTAATTTGGGAATTTAATTGATGTATGGCTAACCTTTTGGCCATCAAGGAATAACGTAATAAATACGTAATAAATGTATAATTGAAAATATAATAAAAAGCTTATTATTCAAAAATATTATAATATACCAATATTTTTTTGAGTGTAGGTTTGGCTGTTTATTATATTAAGAAAATATTATATCGGATATCGCTTTGTGCTGGACCACAAATTTATAGTCTAAGTAACCAGCACACAAGCCTTCGTTAACTAATTACCTATACGTAATATTAGTAACACAAATTTCTAATCTTGAGATTGCTAATATTTTTCCTAATCATAGCCTAGCATCCAAGTAACAGGAACAGGCACGCAGACCTTCGTTAACTAATTTCCTATGCATAGTATGCATATACACCAAAAAAAATCTTAGACACAAAAATGGAAACAGACCATTAGACTAGGTGAGGCCAAGCCCGATGATCCTCCTTGCGGTTTGTATGACTTGGAACTTTAATGCCATGTCCGAACGACATTGCGAGGGAAGCTGGAAAGCCAAATGCCATTCCCTTCCGGCAGGTGTCATGATAACCATTGTCAAGATCACCCGCGCTGGAATACAAATATATCAACATTAAAAATTATACTAGTAATTGAACAAAGAGGTGCCCAGCAAAACCGAAAGTTGAAGAAACCAAATATTGAAAACAAGGTGAAAAATTGAAGTATTAGTTTTGGCGAAATCCATATCATGATCGGACCTTTAGAGTCCTTTAGAGTCATGATTCAAATTTCTGGGATCACTTGACAATACTTTATGAAGTTTTTAAAATACCCATTCTGATGTGCAACTCTCTATTTTTTCGATCTCCCTTCCTCGCAAGAAGTTTCTGAAACAAAACTCGAAGGCATCCTTTAAAAGATTTGAGATTTATTGAACCCCATTTATTGAACCCCATTCTTTTAGTCTTGGTAACCTATTCTGGTTCAACCTCACTTTGCTAGTGTTGATCATATATATTACTGCTTTTTAGCCTTTGAAGCTACATTGTTGACTGTATAGTGGGCTTTGGGTTTAAATGGAAAATATTGATGGATTTTGTCTCTTCACAGAAGGTTTCATGCCTTTCAAGTTTCATGCATTTTAATTAAAATGGATGGAAATAGAACTGTAAGAGTACAAATTTACCAGCAAGATAGAGATGGAAAATATTGATGCATTTTGCCTCGTCCCAGACAGTTCCATGCATTTCCTTTAAAATGACTAGCAATAAGTTTCTAAGAGTACAAATTCATGGACAGAAATATGAATACCGTAAGAAGCATAAGAACATGCAGCTTCATTAAAGAAAACTCACTGAGTGGCTAATGTTGGGTTAGAATGAGGATTTTCTTACTAGATATAAAAAAGGATTGTGTCTTCCATATGAAACATCATGTATTAGAGTTAATGTTTGGTTATAATTAGGATTTTCTTACTAGCTATAAAGAAGGATTGTGTCTTCCATATGAAGCATCATGTTGTGTCTTCCATATGAAGCATCATGTATTAGAGTTTAGATCATTGGGAAGTTACCCCTCAAGAAGATAAATGAACATAAATTGATCCTTAAAAATATCTTTATATAATATGATTTTATCTAAAAATTTTGGATTGAGAAAAGTGTTTAGTATTTATAATAATTTGTTTATAATTTACTGTCACAAAAATATTGTTATATTATTTCCATGACCTCCATTCACATTTACATATATTTATATAAAACCTATTTTATTTAAATATTGATGAAAATCTACGCAAAGCACTAATTTTATTTCTTAATTATGATGTAATTTCATCGAGGATAAAACATGAGCCATCTCGTTTAAATTTTTTGCATTCGATGGTGCAGTCAGATGCATTTTAACAACGCATGTTTCCTTTTGAAGGGAGAAATAATCATTACTTTAACATAGTTATCATAACATTCCCAGATCTAATGGTGTTTATTTGGTGAGATTGATTGGGTTTAAAATTCATTTTGAAGGATAAATTGAATAGGTGTTAGCAGAGCTCTTACACGCCAATGGAAATTCATTTCAAAGCGAACAAAAGATTCTACTTATTTCAGATCATTTATTCAACAAAATATCGAACAATGAATATTGGACAATCACAATGTTTGTCAAAAGGAAAATAACCTTGTGGATAACGAAAAGGATTTCGTCCAAAATCAGCTAGTGTTGACATGCTTACATAGAAAACCTTTTAGAGCATTTGAAAATGGTTTTGGATACTACGTCGTGAACTCTGAAATTGCTTTAAAAGATTGTTGGTTTTTCCTAAAAGGAAGCTCTCCACTTGAATTTGGCATTTATTTCTCACCCTTTTTTAATTTAATGTTTTACAGATTTCATGATAAATACTAATTAATGGAGTATATACCACTTGATAATTGAGGATGTTTATAGAGCAATAATCATTGTAAAAAAATTTATTTCACTCTCTTTCTTCATTATTTTACGCTCAAGTGTTTAGCCAAGTCACAATCTTAGACATGAATTTATTGAAAACTTTGTTCAAATAAATGTATATGTGTCATATTATTTTATTTTGATAATTAATGTCATGCCTTATACATAGGTGCACTTACATTCTTCCAGCCTCAATACAATGCAGTGTTTTGGGTATAACTTACCCTTTATAGTGTGCTATAGGCCCCAGTTGCTCCTAATTTATAACGCATTTTGAATTGGAACTGTAAAAATTCCATTTACTCTCTAGAATCCAGTGATTTCAAATTCTGGCCTCTATAACTCTCCATTGTTCCACACCAATGACTTCAAATTCTAGTGAAAGACCTATATGGTGCAAAAGCCAATTGCTGTTAGTCAACAACGCAAGTGACACACTTGTTGTTGTCATTATCCATTTAATGTCAAAGACATGCCAAGCGTGCTTATCTCATGACTTCGCAATGGAAAATGTCATGGGATGCATGGACATGATTAACACGCGTCATTACCGGCAAACAAGTGCATTAACCTGTTGATCTTTCATAAATATTTGTAGATTTCATACTGAATATTTCAGAGGCCCAAAGTAACAGAGAAAGGAGGAATTGAAGCACTACACTTAGAATCACCTCCTTTGTCCCTAGTTCGGTTCATTGAAAGAGCTGCTTTTGTCAGTGAATTCTCGGGAAGCAATGAAGGCACCTCCTCTGTCCCTAGTTCGTTTCATTGAAAGGGCTACTATTTCCAGTGAATTCTCAGTAAGCAATTAAGGGAAAGGGTTTGAGCTTTGTCGGGTGCTTTTACTCCATAGAAAATTCTTGTTGGTGGAACCTGAGAACATTTAAATACCGTTTTTTGTAAGAGAAAATAAAATCTTAAACTTGTAATCTACAATCCTTTCTATATTTTACCTTTTTCGCACAGTAGAAAATGGAAACAACTGCTGGCAGAAGATTTATACAGTGCCAAGTCTATTCTCGCCTTGGTTCGTTTGAAGTTGATATCCTTCCAACCGTGCATCAAATTTACTTCTTATTGGGATACTAATTTACTGTATTTAATATTTTTTTACTAGATACTAATTAAATTTCCATAATTTACTTATTCGATATGCTATTAGACATAACGTGAATCATTTATTCTCTTTGGAACTGTAGAATGATGACCATTCTTTGATATCTTAAGCAAAAAATCAAATGAAGAAGAACTTCAAATAATTTGACATGTTTTTTATAATTCTGCAATAGGCTCATTTTTTTGTGGAAGAAAGTGATAAGGAATTTGAGAAATGCAGTGTTGAAAGTGATATATGTATCTATATTTTCCAAGAACCTTCTCTCTAAAATGGTAAAATTTTGAAATGTTTTTCACAAAAAATTGTAAAACAATTTAGCATTTCAGCATTTTGTGTAAGTGTGCTATATTTGTGTCTATTTTTGCTATTTAGGGTTGACATCTATTTTCTTTTTGTCACAAAGTTTCTGTTTCTGTGTTTTTTTTCATGATAGAAACCTGAAGAGAGTAGAGAGAGATTTTGCAACACAACACAAATCACACTATATCTTATTCATCACAACAATTACATATATATAGGACATAACTCACTGAGTTCGACACATATAGATCATGACTCCAACTCATCACATAGGAATCAACATCTTCTACACTGATGCCTAGGGACTCACAATGACAACTACACATGACACAGAAACATTACTTCCAACACCCTCCCTAATGCTTACATGGAAAACAATCAAAACACATAATACGACAACAATATGGTATCCGTCTCACTCCTCTTCATCATTACTCACATCCACTTTGGAATCTCATAAACATTGCTCTTTCTTCATCAATACATCTTCAAGTTGCCACTAGAAATCCATTCAAAACATAACTGCCTCTAACCATCGTTTACGAAATTTGTACAATTGACCCTTATTGACCTTCCGAAAAACAATCTCGATACTCAACCACCCTATAGACCAACTCCCATCTATAAAAAAATGCAGCGAACTACACTTTTGATAGTTGTATAGGTGAATTTTCTGAGTGTATCTAGTAGTTAATTATACAACTAACCATTTTTTATATATACACTTACATACATATGAAAAAAACTTGTAACTAATGTTCTTGAAGCACCAAAAAACAAAAAACACATTAACATATAATAGACTGAACATAACCAAGTCAATAATATATTCTCTTGACACCGAAGAACATTAAGAACCATTAACTTGTAGATGTTTTTCTGCTCATTAAATTCTCTTTCATATAATTAAAATAAAAAATAAAACCAACAAACACCAATCTTCTACACATGAACAACAAACAATATTACAAACAATATTACGCTGCCACTATGTCTACTCACATTGAATCCATCAACGAGGAAGAAATCTTAACCATCTTGATTGATATACCAACTTTAGAGTGTATTCAACAAGTGTTGCAGGAGACTCTTCCAACATGTACATTTGAGCACACCGTCAGAACTTGTTGTTTGAAGCTTTGACTGCTCAAAGGGGACCCACAAAGCACATATCCACGGCTGTTTGGGCTCTTGTTTCACACATCTATGGACTAAATAAGCATAGCAAGCAATCCTCATTAGGTAGTCTATGAAAAATGGTCTGCTACTACCCAACTAAGATCTTTTTGAACGTGATATGTTGTAATCGCATATTGAATCTGATCTGTTGTAACCACATAGATCTCCATGTATACACCTAAATTAACAATAACTAACCAGAACAATCTTATCAAAGGTAGGGCATTGACTGTAGTTTGCACAGAATCCACCATGCAGAACAGTGAGACCAGTAGCAGGGCCATAGGTGGTATTCTTTCATTATAACGAAACAGGTGATGAGGTATTGCGACGCTCACATGAATCAGATCTCATCTTCAACAACCTACACATCTGACTTGAGATCATTTTCAAACATTGAATGACGAGATTCTCCCGTGAATTAGATCTTGGTCTGAATGCAAGCACATTCCAGCAAGAGCAGCGATACGACAAATCCCTTCATCACAATTTTGCCATATCTTCAAGTGTTTGCAGCCGAGTAGGGAATTCCATTTCGCTGGAAATGGTTGAGCATTTACATCTCTTCCTTTTAGACGCATTCCTTGCTTGCAATAACCAACAAATAATGTTTTCCCTTTACACAAACTTCTCCACGAGGATCATTTGGATGCAGGTCAAAGCAAGAACTTTCCCTTTTATTTTCTTCAAAACACAGGATTCGATAGCTCCAAATAAAATTCAAACCAAACCAATTATGATTGAAAACAAATCAACATAGAAGAACAAAAATTTACTCACACAAGAAATAGAATGTAGTAATCTACTCTTACTATCTACACACTAATCCTATGGATCAATCCTTAGATCTTTCCATTTTCGTGAGCCCTCTCATTAGAGATTTTGGCTCAGATGATCTCTGATACTATGTTAGAAATCTAAAGAGAGGAGAGAGACATTGTACAACACAACACAAATCGCACTATATCTTATCCATCACAACAATTTTATATATATATATATATAGGACATAACACACTAACTTCGACACTTATAGATTATGAGTCCAACTCATCACATAGGAATCAACATCTTTTGGAATGATTCCTAGGGACTCACAATGACAACTACACATGACATGGAAGCATTACTTCCAACATTTCAAATTCAACTTTATCATGATATGTTATTTAATAGTATGTCATTAGTGTAGATATTTACTATGTGAAGCACCGAATCCTCGGTGGAAACCTTATTTTTAACAGAAAACCAGCTTCTCTCTCAATTTTGTCATAATCCTATATTTTTGTAGCAAACTTGTTATTCCGAAGGCAAATTTTTTATTTCGGGGACCTAGGACATGTGGAAAATCAACTTCTCTGGAAATTTATCAAGATTTTTTCTTTTCGTAGTAGAGTTGTTATTCCACAGCTATTAGGACATGTATTGATCACATTATCATTGGCTCTGGATAGAAATTTGACTCTATTTGGAGAATTTTCTCAAATCCACTTGTCTACTTTATTGTGGATTCCTTGCTGATAAAGTTAAGTTTCGAAAATTGAGGAAAATATTTTTAGCTTCTACTTGTTCCTTCGTTTTATTTGTATCAAGCCTTTATTTGTGCTTTCTCATCCGTTGTTGCAGATAGTGCTAAGTGTGCTTTTCAGATCTTAAACATAAATTCATTATCAACTAATTTCAAAAGCTTGATTTCTTCCGTAGTATTCTTTCCTCCATCGAGGCCTGAAGCAGTCAATTATGGCTATTGAAGATACATTTTAGTTTTTAAGATGATGTCATATGTGGGTGAAGAAAAACCAAAAGGTTATCTCTTCAAGATCGTTTTAATAGGCGGCTTTGTTGCGGGAAAATCTAATCTACTTGCAATATATGCACGGAACGATTTCTATCCCAATTCCAAATCCATGATCAAAGCGGAATTCCAAACACAGGCAATGGAAATAGATGGAAAAGAGATCAATGCACAGATCTAAGACACAACTGATGAGGAGTGCTTCAGAGTCATGACCTCGACATATTATACAGGAGTCATGGCAGCGTTAGTCGTCTATGTCATCAGTTGACACGAGACATTCGACAATATTTCTTGATGGCTTGATGATTTGCTTGGTAAGTATTAACATCTAAAAGAGACATTTCTGTTCAAAACGATAAGCATAAAACTCGATTGTTATGTTTAAGAGAACCAACAAAAAACTCTTTCCATGCGTAAGTTTCTTACTCAAGGAAGGAGGATGAAAATGAGGAACTCTAATTGGCTAGAGTGAACAATGTCTGCATAGCCATTACAGAGGAGCTGTAGGAGCGTTGGTCATGTATGACATTAGTCGGCACAAGACATTGAACAATATTTCTTGATGGCTCAATGAACTGCATAGTAAGTATTAAAATCTAAAAGAGACAGTTATGTTCAAGTCGACAAGCACAAAACTCAACAGGTATGTTTAAGACAACCGGCACAAAACTCTTTCCACTCGAAGTATCTTACATGAGGAAGGAAGAAGAAAACAAGGACTTTGATTGGCTGTGCATAGCCAAAGCCTGCATAGAGAATGCCTTTCGACGTATATATATAATAATTGTATATATTCCACTCTAAATATAGATAACATATTTCACTATTTAATTCTTTATATATAAAAATAACAAGTTATAAATTATATTTAATGTATTTCATTATTAACCTTTTATTTATAAAAATGTTATGAGATGTATAGTTTATGTCATGGTGGAAGTCACTCGTGCCAATAAAACCAATCTCAAAAACAACCACTTTACAACATGTATGCTACTTTAACAAGCACCATAATTCATGGTCACTCGAGATTTTCTCTCCATTGAAACATTCTTCGCATTGCAAATTACAATAAAAAGAACTAAAGTTTTTCAAATCAGAATATTTTTTGAAGCGTTATGCAAATTACAATAAACAGAACTGAAGTTTTTCAAATGAGAATATTTTTTAAAGCGTCATTAAATCAATATTTATATATCTATTTCTTAATAAATTTAGAATTAATTAAAACATATTTTTATATTGATTATTAAATATAGATATATCTTACAACAATAAATAGAAAAAAAATGAATAAGCAATGATAAGGAAAAGAACACTGACAAGCCCAACTTAATAAATTGACGAGTCCAACTTAATAATGTGGTTGATATACGCCATAGACCCCAACTTAATATATGCTATATTTTAAACTTAATATTAGAAACCATAATATCAAACTCAATATTATAAGTCATAATTATAAAACATATTATAAACCCTAATATTAAATATTATATATTAAGAAAATATTGTATTACTAAATAATAATTTAAATATTATTACATTATTATATATTAATTAATATTAAACCCAAGGGATTTATACTCCCTTGCGGTTTACACTCCCTTGAGGTTTTAGTATTAATACCTTGGATTTATAATGTCAATCCCTTGGGTTTATTAATCTAAGTGTTCATATTCATAGAGTTTATTATTATTCCCTCGGTTTTTTTTAATAAATGATATCAATAATATTAATATATTAATTAGGCATTAAGAAAATATTGTACTAATAATAAAATGAAGGGATTATTGATATTATTGATAAAAAAAAAACAAAGGAATAATATTAAACCCTAAGAATAAGAACCCTTAAATTAATAAACCCAAGAAATTGATATTATAAACCCAAAGGATTAATACTAAAATCTCAAGGGAGTATAAACCCAACAGAATAATATTATCCCCAAGAATTTAATATTATAAACCCAAGGTATATAAACCCTAAGATAAATATTATAAACCCTAAAATAAAAATGGCTGACCATGATTGACCATGGTTGATTTTCATATTGAGGCAATCCTTGACACATTATGATGTTGGACCATGCCGGACCATGTTTGACCATGATTCATTTTCATATTGATACAATATTTCCATAATGCAACATTCAAACATGGTAGATTAAACCCATGGGACTAATATTAAACCCATGAGACTAATCTTATAAATCCAAGGCATGTGAACCCTAAGATAAATATTATAAACACTAAAATAAACAGCTTTCACCATTTTTCACCATAGTTGATTTTCATATTGAGACAATCCTTGTCACAATATGACATTGGACCATGGTTACTTATGGTTGAACATTATTGATTTTTAAATCGAGATAACCTTTATCACAATGTGACATTTGACCATGTTGACCATGATTGATATTAAAAACTCAAGGTATATAAACGCTAAGGTAAATATTATAAACCGTAAAATAAACATGGTTGATGATGGTTGACAATGGTTGACCATGGTTGATGATGGCTGATGATGGTTGACCGTGATTGAAAATTGTTGACCATGATTGATATTATAAATCCAAGGTATATAAACCCGAAGATAAATATTATAAACCCTAAAACATGTTTAATGATGGTTGACCATGGTTTATTTCCATATTAAGACAATATAGAGTTATACAGTGGGTGACCATGTTTAACCATGATTGATTTTGATATCAAGACAATATTTCTCACAATGAGATGTTGTACCATGGTTGACCATGGTTGGATATGATTAACCACGGTTGATCATGATTGGTATTATAAATCCTAGGGAATAATAAACCCAAGGGATTGATATTACAAACCCAAAGGATTAATACTAAATACCCAAGGGACTAAGATTATAAACCAAAGGCATACAAACTGTAAAATAAATATTATAAACACTTAAATAAACATAATTGACCATGAATTATTTTCATATTGAGACAATCCTTGTTACAATGCGATGTTGGACCATGGTGGACCATTTTTATTATAGGGTTTGATTTTATAAAACATAGTTGACCAAGGTTGACCATGATTAGCTAAACCCAAAGGACTAATATTGTAAACCAAAGGTATATAAACCCCAAGATAAATATTATAAACATTAAAATAAACATGTTTGACGATGGTTGATTTTCATATTGAGACAAAACCTATCACAATGCAACGTTTGACCATGGTTAACCAAGAATGAATAATATTATACCCATGTGATTAATATTATAAACTCAAAGTGTATAAATCCTAAGATAAATATTATAAAAACTAACATAAATATGGTTGACCATAGATGATTTTCATACTGATGATCCTTGTCACAATGTGACATTTGACCATGGTTACCTATGGTTGACCATTATTTATTTTCAAATCAAGAGAATATTTGTCACAATGTGACATTGGACCATGGTTGACCATGATTGATATTATAAAACCAAGGTATATAAACCCTAAGATAAATATTATAAACCCTAAAATAAACATGGTTGACGATGGTTGACCATGGTTGATTTCCATATTAAGATAATCCTTGTCACAATCCGAAGTTGGACCATGGGTGACCATGCTTGACCATGATTGATTTTGATATCAAGACAATATTTCTCACAATGTGACATTGGACCATGGTTAACTATGGTTGATTTTTATATTGAGACAATATTTTGCACAATGTGATACTCGATTACGGTTGACCATGGTTAGCTATGATTAACCATGGTTGACCGTGATTGGTATTATATAAACCCAAGGGAATAATAAACCCAAGGGGATAATAAACCAAGTATATTGATATTAGAAACCTAAGGGAATAATACTAAAACCCAAGGGATTAAGATTATAAACCAAACATATATAAACCCTAAGATACATATTATAAACACTAAAATAATCATGGTTGACCATGGATGATTTTGATATTGAGACAATCCTTGTATAATGTGACGTGGGACCATGGTTGACCATGCTTAACCACGGTTGATTTTCCTATCAAGACAATCTTTGTCACAATGAGACGTTTGGCCATGGTTGGCCATGATTGACCATGGATGACCATGTTTGCTTTTATAAAACCTGGTTGATCGTGATTGACTAAATGCAATGGACTAATATTATAAAATCAAGGTATAAAAACACTAAGATAAATATTATATACCAAAAATAATCATGGTTGACCATGGGCGACCATGATTAATTTCCAAATCGAGAGAATCCTTTTCACAATGTGATATTGGACCATGGTTGACCATGATTGGTATTATAAATCCAAGGGAATAATAAACCCTAGTAATTAATACTAAAAATCGAAGGGATTATTAACCTAAGCAAATAATATTAAACCCTAGGAATATTAACTCATAGATTAATAAACCCAAAGGATTGATATTATAAAATCGAGGGATAAGTATTATAAACATAAGGTATCTAAACCCTAAGATAAATATTATAAATTTGAAAATAAACATGGTTGACTATGGTTGACCATGGTTGACTTTTATATTGTGACAATCCTTGTTATAGTATGACGTTGGACCATGGTTGACCACACTTAACCATGATTTTTTTCATATCAAGGAAATTTTGGTCACAATGTGACGTTCGACCATGGTTGAACATGATTATCATATTGAGACAATATTTGTCATAATACAATATTGGACCATGGTTGAAACAATGATTTATTTTCATATTGAGACAATATTTTTCAAAATGTGACGTTGCAGCAAGGTTGACCAAGGTTGACTATGATTGACCATGGTTGATCATGGTTGACCATGATTATTATATTGAGACAAACTTTGTCATAATGTGACATTGGACCATAGTTGAGACAATGATTGATTTTATTATTAAGACAATCTTCGTCACAATGCGACGTTGGACCATGGTTGACCAAAATTGATTTTATAAAACATGGTTCAATAATATTAAACCTAAGGTGCTAATATTAAAAACCCAAGGTATATAGACACTAAAATAAACATTGTTGACTATGGTTGACTAGGGTTGATTTTCATATTGAGACAATCCTTGTTGCAATTTGATGATGGACCATGGTTGAAAATGCCTAACCACGGTTGATTTTCATATCAAGACAATCTTCGTCACAATGCAATTTTCTACCATGGTTGACCATGGATAGCGATGTTTTACCAAGGTTGACCATGATTATGATATTCAGACAAAATTTGTGATAATATGACGTTGGACCATGGTTGAGACAACGTTTGATTTTCATATTCAGACAATCTTTGTCATAATGAAACACTGGACCATGTTTGGCCAAGGTTGACCGTGATTCACCATGGTTGACCATGATTATCATATTGAGACAATCTATGTCCTAATGTGATGTTGGAAAATAGTTGAGACAATGATTGATTTTTCATATTGAGACAATCTTTGTCACAATGCGACGTTCGTCCAGGGTTGACTAATGTTGACCATGGATGACCATGATTATCATATTGAGACAAAATTTGTCATAATTATACATTGGAAAATAGTTGAGACAATGATTGATTCTCATATTGACAATCTTTGTCACAATATGACGTTGGACCATGGTTGACTATGATTGACCATGGTTGACCATACTTGATATTATAAATCAATGGGAATAATAAACCCTAGGGATTAATACTAAAAGCCCAAGGGACTATAAACCTAAGAGAATAATACTAAATCCTAAGAATATGAACCCTTAGATTAATAAAACTAAGGGATTGATATTACAAATGTAAGGGGATAATAAATCTAAGGGGTAAAAGTTATAAAACCAAGGTATATACACCATAAGATAAATATTATAAACCCTAAAATAAATATGATTGACTATGGTTTATTTCCATTTTGAGACAATTCTTGTCACAATGTGACATAGGACCATGGTTGACCATGATTTACCATGAGTGATTTTCATATCAAGATAATCTTGGTCACAATGTGATGTTGGACCATGGTTGATTTTCATATTGAGAAAAAATTTGTCGCAATGTGACATTAGACCATGGTTTAACATGATTATAAACCCATTGCATACAAAGCTTAAGATAAATATTATAAACACTAAAATAAACATGGGTAACCATGATTGATTTTCATATTGAAACAATCTTTGGCACAATATGATGCTGGACCATGGTTGACCATAATTGATTTTCAAAGCGAGAGAATATTTGTCACAATTTGACATTGGACCATGGTTGACTGTGATTGGTATTATAAAGCCAAGGGAATACTAAACCCTTGGGATTAATACTAAAAACTCAAGGGATTATAAACCTAAGTGAATAGTATTAAACCCTAGGAATATGAACCCTTAGATTAATACAACCAAGGAATTGATATTATATACCAAAGGGATAAAATTTTCTTACTCTTAATCTCATTTTATTTAGTATTTTTTTATTAATAATTAAAATAATGTATTCTTTACAACATATCTATTTAGATTAATAATTGAAAGATATCATATTATAAAATATCAAAATATGTCACTAATTACCAATAACGAAAATCAAACATTTAAAACATTGCATGCTAGTGTTAATATTCAATCCAAATATACTCCCACAATTGGTAAAGATCTCAGACAATCCAAATGTACTCTTACAAATGGTAAAGATATGTTAACATACATATATTTTTAATTATTAAAAAATTTAAATTTAAAAATATGATTCTGAAATTCTTAAAAGATACTCCTTAAACTCAAAAAAATTAAAATTTCATTGAAGTATGTGCTCTGTGTAAACCAAATTTTATATCACTCAAATGCAAGTCCCCATTCGTGAAAGAAAGTGATTAAAATCGCATAGATAATCTTCAAGAATTTGGAAAATAATTTCATTAAAATATGTGCTTTATATCAGCCAAATGCACAGGCCCACTTAAGAAAGTGAGGGAAACAGAGGAAAATTGGCATCAATAATCACAAAAGGCATATGTGTCATTCAAATATGTGCACAATGTGAATTAAATGCAAAGACTCACTAAAAGAAAGAAAAATTGACCATGGTTGACCATGACTGGTATTATGAAGCCAAGGGAATAATAAACCATAGGGATGAATACTAAGAACCCAAGGGATTATAAACCTAAACGAATAATCCAAAAATTTCTCTTATGTGATTTCTACCGAAAGACTTTTCCTAATATCTATTTATATTAATAATTGAAAAATATCATATTATAAAATATAAAATCATTTCATTAATTACCAATAATGAAAATAAAACATTTAAAACATTGCATGATAGTGTTAATATTCAATCCAAATATACTCCCACAATTGGTAAAGATCCAAATGTACCCTTACAAATGGTAAAGATGCGTTAAAATACATATATTTTTAATTATAAGAAAAAAAAAATTAAAAATACAGCTTTGAAATTCCTAAAAGATACTCCTCAAACTTAAAAAAATAAAATTTCATTGAAGTTTGTGCTCTATGTCAACCAAATGTTATATCACTCAAATGCAACACCCCATTCATGAAAGAAAGTGATTGAACTCACATAGATAATCTTCAAGAATACAAAAGAATGTATCATTAAAATATGTGTTTTATATCAGCCAAATGCACGTGCCCACTCAAGAAAGTGAGGGAAACAAAAGAAAATTTAGATCAATAATCATAAAAGGCATACGTGTCACTCAAATATGTGCTCTATGTGAATTAAATGTAGAGACTCACTAAAACAAAGCCATAATTTTTTCACGAATAATAAAAATATGTTATAATCATAAGTTATAATGTTTAAAACATTATTGGATCATTAGTTTTACAATTAAAATATCAGTAGAGTGTCATATTTTAAGTAGTGTTTTTTATTGGATTTGGTTAAATTTTGTTTAGATATTTTTAAAATTATAAATTTAAATTGTGGAAATTTCAAAATTTAAGTGTTTTAAAGAAATTTTAAGCTAGTAATTATCATTAAAATTTGATACTTGCAGCTTCATCTCCAAGCATGTGTTTTTCGGTAACGACAACTAACAAAACATAGTAACTAAACATGGTAGGGAGAATGCATGCAATGGAAATAGAAAACCTAGTTTAACATTATGTTATAGAGAAAGCCCTTTTTCTCAAGGTATATAAAATTCGAAGTAGGAATATATATAAAAACACTAAGAGTTAAATAAAGTTGTCACATTCAATGCTTTAATTTATGCACAAATAGTAAGTGTGCTTAGTGTTTGCACTTGTAGATCAATGATTTACTATATCCTATAAACGAAATTGATTCCCACAATTAATGAATGCCAGCCAACCTTGTAATTTAATCATTGCAAATACAAACCCCATTGAAGCATAACACACTTATGTACCCCACAGAAGAAACGCTAAAGAACAAAAGAGTGTCATAGTTGCATATGTAAGACATGAATTGGAGAAAAAACACTAGAGGAGCTCACAGGTGCAAATCACCAAGAGCTCCTACAAGCAAATACGTTGCTTCAGCTTCACATTAATCTCCCATAATAAATAGATATACTTAGTTAGGGATAGTAAACCAAATGCCTGAATGATAGGAACTGGATGTCCAAGAAAAGCACACTCACAACTACGTAACAATAATTACCTAATCTCCATTAATTCTAACACTCCCCCTTAATGGAGAAAGGGTTCTTAAACACACCTAATATGGCCCTAAACAAATCAAAGTTTAGTCTTCCCAAAGGCTTAGTAAATATATCAGCCATATTATCACAAGAATTACAATACTCAACACAGATCTCTTTGGACTGCACCTTCTCCCTAACAAAATGAAATTGAGTGTCTATGTGCTTAGTGTTTTCATGAAACACAGGATTGTAGGCCAGTTTGATGGAACTTTGATTATCGCAATTGATAATCGTAGCCTCTATTTGTTCTTCTCTTGCATCTTGGAGAAGTCTATGCAACCAAACTGCCTCACATGCTACTGCACACATAGCTTGATATTCTGCTCTGCTGAGGATAAGGCAGCAATATGTTGCTTCTTACTGCAGCAAGAGATGACCTCAGACCCAATGCTAAAGGCATAACCTGTGATTGATCTTCTATCATCTAAATTTCCTGCCCAATCAAAATCTGTATCAAACTAACATCAAATGAGTTAGAATATAAAACACTAAAGTCTAAATTTCCTTCAATATAGCTTAGAACTCCTTTCGCTGTAATCTAATGGTTCTCATGAGGTTGAGTCATGAACTGACTCAAAAGATTCACTGCATAGGCTAGATTTGATCTTGTTGTAGTCAAATAGATAAGACTACCAACCAACTGTATGTACAATGTTGCATTTGCATATTTCGAACCATCATCCACCTGAATTTTGTTGTTCTAATGTAAAGGTATGAATGCATCCTTGCAATCATCCATTTTGAATTTGGTTAACAAAATCTTAGCATACTTACCCTGGGACAAGAAAGTTTGGTTTGAATCTCTCCAAAATTCTAGACCCAAACAGTAATGCATTTATCCAAGGTCCTTCATCTCAAATTTCTGCGATAACTGCAGCTTGATTTCTTTAATGAGATTATCTCCACTCCATGTCATGATCAAATCATATACATATAAAGAAATCAACACTATTTGTCCCTCATCATTAAACACAATATACAAATTGGGATCATTTTTGCTCTGTTTATAGCCATGCATGACGAAAAATGAGTCAACTTTTTTTGTACCAGGATCTAGGAGCCTACTTTAAACCATATGAAGATTTATTTAATCTACATACTAAGTGCTCTTCTCCCTTCTTAACAAACCCCTCAGGATGCACTAAGTATACTTCTTCTTCTAAATCACCATTTAAGAAAGCAAATTTAACATCTAATTGATGTATTTTCCAATGATGCTTAGTGGCTAAAGCAATAATCAATCTAATGGTATTTAGTTTTGCAACAGGGGAAAATATTTACTCAAAATCAATACCTTCTTTCTGGGAATACACCTTTTCCACCAACCTTGCTTTATGCTTATCAATAGACCCATCTGCTTTAAATTTCAACTTAAATAACCATCTGCAACCTATGGGTTGTTTACCATTAGGAAGTTTTACTAGATCCAAAGTATTGTTCTTAATAATAGATTCATATTCCTCTTTCATTGCTTCCTTCCATTCAAAACTCTTACTAGCTTCATAAAAATTAGAAGGTTCCGCAATGTTTAACATACCAGTCATGAGCGCACAATCCCTATATCGAGCTGGTAACTGTTTTGGCCTGCTAGATCTCCGAAGCGGTGAGGGTTCAGTTATTCTTCTGTGTTCTTCTCTTTGTGGAATGAATTCAATTTCTTCCTCTTTATCCCGATACTTCTATTGTTGTTGTTGTTTTTGTTGCTGACTGATCCTTATTTGACTATCCTCATCTGAAAGTAAGGGTACATGCCATTCTTCATTGTTTTGAACAGGATTTCCATGATCAACCTGTTCATGGAATGCTACATCTCTACTAACAAACGCCTTGTGAGTAAAAGGATCAAACATTTTATAAGCCTTATACTCACTGCAGTATCCAATGAAGGTACATTTAATGGCCTTTGAGTCTAACGTCTTCTTTTTCTCTTTGGGAACATGCGCAAAAGCTTTACAACCAAATATTCTAAGGTGACTTACTGTAGGCTTGAAGCCAAACAATGCTTCAAAAGGAGTTTTATAATCAAGACTTTTAGTAGGTCTCCTGTTCATCAAATACACTACAGTATTGATAGCTTCTTCCCAAAAACCATTACTTAGATTCTTACCTTTCAACATACTACGAGAACACTCCACCAGTGTTCTTTTTTTCCTCTCGGCTACTCAATTCTGCTGAGGAATGTAAGGTTGTTGTAAATTGCTGATGTATCCCATGCTCGTTATAGTATTTGATGAAAACCCCTTTCTTGAGTTTTCCACCTTGATCTGATCGAAGAATCTTGATGAACTTTCTTGTCAATTTCTCAATCATGTTTCTGAATTGCTTGAAATATTCAAAAGCATGACTCTTCTATTTAAGAAAATATACCCATGTGAATCTTGTACAATCATCAACAAAGATTAAAAAATAGTAGGCCCCACCTAACGATCTTGTCTGCATTGGGCCACATAAGTCAGTGTGTACAAGTTCGAGTATATCCCTCCGTTTCCTATCTTTAATAGTAGGAAATTCATCCCTATGCTGTTTACCGAATGCACATGCTTCACAATCAATATGCAACTTTTTCAAAACAGGAAGACCATCTAGCATACCTTTGTTCTGCAATAGAAGGTAACTGAAAATTGATATGGCCAAGTCACTGATGCCACAAATTTTCAGTAGACATATCCGATGACATCAAGGCTTGCTGTGGCATATTCTTCACATCCAGTTTGTAGAGTCCTCCTATGCGAATACCTGTAGCAATAGGCTTCATCTAGTCCACTAAGTCTTTAATAATACAACGAGATTTAAAGAATTTTACCTTGATATCCTGATATATAATCTTTGGTATAGAAATCAGGTTCTTCTTAATACCGGGAACATACCACACATCAGAGATATTCCTGATCTTTCCATCAGGCAGAGTAACAAGGACATCTACATGTCCCTTGATCTCATACCCTCTATTATCTCCAAGGTATACTTTTAGTCCAGTGTTGGATTCTCTAAAACTTCTGAATCATTGCTTTTTACCTGTCATATGTGAGGAGGCTCCAGAATCTACAAACCAAATATCTGATTCATCCTCCTCTGTAGCTAAGGCAGTCTCAGCCTTAGCCATAAACAATCTGATATCCTGATTTTGATCTGCATCTGCATCAACCAAATGACTTATTCTTGTACCTCTCACCATCTGCCTTTTTATTATGGAAAAATTTAGCAATATGTCCTATTTTATCACAACAAAAGCATTTAGGAGCAGAGTCATGTTTATGCGAGGTCATAGTTTGTGGTGTCCTTTTTTTTGATGCGCTGCCTCTCTTGTGATCAGCCTCTGCTTTCCCTTTTGGCTTGAACTTTGTCATCAATTCAATATCTAGACTTTGAGGTTTGAGAGACAACCTCCTTTCCTCTTCTTGTAGCAAAATCCCAGTGGGATCTTCAAAGCTTGGAGGCTTTTCTCTTGCATTTAATATGGTTATAAACATCTGATAATCATCTGTCATGCCGTTCATGGTAATTGTCACTATATCATCATTTGGCACGTCTAACCGATAGATTAGTTAGTTAATCTTTAACTTCCTTTATCTGGGATATGAATGAAGAAAGAGACTCATTCTCCTCCATCTTGATTGAGAGAATCTTCTTCCTGAGGTACAAAGTTCAACTGGTGTTCCTAATCTCCTACATCTCTTTGAGAATCATCTATATATCATTCGTTGTCTTGCAATTTCGAATGCGATGGATGATGCAATATTTGACTGATAACTTAAGTAGCACCTTTTCCTTCATCTTCCTTTTCTCCCAGTGTTGAATTGTTGTATTCGATCCACCAGTTGCAGTAGTCGGCTTGACTTCATCACCGATGGCAATGCCATAGGCATTGTGTTCCTCAAGCAGAGTTTGAAGCTTAAATTTCCAATTTGTGTAATTGGAACCATCAAGCTTATTACTCTCATTGAGATAAGCTTAAGCGATTTGATTATTCATTTTGAATGAATAAAACCTTCAACAATTTAACAGCCCTTGAAAAATACCCTGATCACTGAGAATTTGCTCTCAAAAAATAATTGCCCTCCCACTCGATGTTGCCACAGTCGCTGAGCTTCTCTTGGTCAATACACTTCCTCTACGCAAATGGCAAAGCACCCACAGTCTCCACACGTTGCCCCTTCAATGTAGCAGCGCTGGGCAAACTCCTCTCTGCCTCACAACCTTCCAAATGTTGTTGCAGCCTACCTTTGTAGCTCTGTTGGCATTACTTTTCGACTCAGGTTCAGTGCCAACTGCTACCACACAGGATTTTGTGCTTTCCTCCACGTAGCCATATGATAGAGCGCTTCACCACACATGTCCAGAGGCATGCATCCAGCATGCAGTCCTCTCACACAACAACTAGGAGATTCGGCCTCCATGTAGCTATGCAGCCAAAAACACGCAGAATTCTACCTCCTTCTCGACGCAGGCCTTCTACAGTCTAGTGCGAGCTCCTTTCAGTCTGGCAGACTACACAACAGGCAGTTTTTTTGTTTAATCACACTTCTCATCAGCAATTAACCACAAGGTGTCTCGGCTATCTTTTTCACGTGGCAAAGCTGGGGCGATCTCCCCCTTCTACAGACAACCTCCTCAAAAGAAAATGTAGTCCACCATTTTCCACACGGCTTTCAGGCACACGCAGCGTTAAAAAAAATGCAGCGCAATCGTTGCAGCTATTTACCTCGCATCCAAGACTTGTCACTGAGGTACACCAAAATCATACGACAATCTATCGCTGAGGTACACCAAAATCGTGCGATGATGCAACAAAATAAAAATGGGTGAAGTCCCCAAGAGTATCATCGTTGATTACTCTTCAACTCCCCGCAGCAATGTCACGTTCCTGAACTCATCATACATGTCTCTCCTTCCTACAACTTTGATACCATGTCAACAATTGCATATGGAAGACATGAATTGGCAAACAACACTAGAGGAGCTCACAGGTGCGGATCACTAGAAGCTCTTACAAGCAAATATGCCACTTCGGCTTCACATTAATCTCCCATAATAAATAGATACACTTAGTTAGGGATAGTAAATCAAATCCTTGAATGAGAACTGAATGTCCAAGAAATGTACAATCACAATTACTTAACAATAATCACGTAATCTCCCTTAATTCTAACAAACAGTCGATTCATTGATGGATATAATTGTAAGAAAAGGATGGATGTTGTTCTTAACTTTCCCTATTCCACTTTTCGATTCTGGCCCTCCTCTCTACACTCCCATCCTTGACCGGGCTTCGATTCTGCCTCGGGCTGCAGCGCTACGTCCTTTTAACAACGCTTCGTTGCATGTCTTTATTACTGCTTCTATAATCTTGATCGCCATACCTCCCCTTGTTCCCGCAGTCATTATACAGGTGAGACTGAGGAGGAGGGAGAGGACTCAGACTTTGGCTCCTGCTCAGGCTACGATGACCATTGAACCTCCGAAATCGGTCAAACAGCTTTTTGCACAAATCATTATTTATCTTCTTGACATGCATGAAATTGCAGTAACCACCTAGGTGGCATTTATTTCCTTTAAATTTCCTACACGTAGCTTCACAAAAATCTATAACAGGGGAAAAATCAACCATAATTAGCCAACCGTAATAAAAGCTACCTTGCATGGCCTTGAAAGCGACCGCCGCCTATTCTTCTTCTCTAAAATAGACGTAAACATTTTCGACCATGTGATCAGCAAGGTTACCACAAGTATTTATGTTTTCGATCTCCTTGAACTTGTTAAGCTACTCGAAAATGTCTTCAAAAAAGTCCTCAAAGTGTTCCTAGACTTTGTGAAGATCCATGGCCTGACCCTGTGGATCCAGGCCAGAGGTGATCATGTCACGCATCTGGTACATGTTTGATAATAGAAGCATGACACATATGTTTGGCCTATTGTGAAAACGTGAAAAACAATCTCAATCCAATCCAATATCTGGTACAGTATAATCCAACAAGTGGGAAATGACATTTCAATATCATAAAATCAGTAGTGGATCCAAGACATGGCATGGCATTTTAGATTACATGGCCACGTTTGCGCCATCAATGAAATGTATTTAGGTATCTCAAATCCATATTACCAGTGGCAATATGCGTCCTCCACGAGGACGGGTAAATGAAGCATTCGAGAAATTGCAATGCTTCATGCTCTCTCGTGCCTGAGCCGCCACCAATCTGCGACTTAGACGAAGCATCTACTGGCATATTCCATTGATTATAAATCTACGACATTCATTTAAAACATAAAATAAAAATCAACGGCACCCCATCCACCTTCGGTCGATATAGGAACGCCTATGATGAACAAGCCCAACTTGCATGATGTATTAGAGGTCTCAATGGTTCTTCCGAGTATTTAATAGTGGAAAATTGAGATAATCTTGAAATTTTTGAAAATACTTTATATATCCACACAATTTACATGTAATACCAAGCAATAATATCTTCAACTGGCTGGTATATTATGTAGTATCATTGCAATATATTTAAGGCGGCCTTGTTTACCGAGGCTAAAATTTTATGGAGAAATATTTTTCTTGGTCAAAATCTGGTGAAAAAAAAAAAATATAATATGGGTTGTTTGAATCATTTTTATGATGATGGTGGAAATGGATTCAACATCAGCTAGAACATTGTGACACCCAAAATATTGAATCTATACTATTGTAATTAGTATTTTCAAAAAACTATGTTAGATTTATTCAAAATCTTACTTAAATTTCTATTATTTTCTAAAAAAATTGTGAGCTCTATAAAATACAACTATACATAAAAGACAAAAAGAAAATAAATCCATTCACTATTATTTTCAAGGGTAACTCACTATACTATTAAAAAAGAAAATAAATCCACTCACTATACTATTAAGATTATTTTGAGTTCTGCAAAGGGAGAGACACACTGGAAAAGTACAACTTAAATTAATATTAAAAACCAAATATAGCTAACTTATACCATGATTTATTGTGCGTTTGTTTTTATTGTGGTGATGCTCCATCGTCATTCTTCTCACCCCATTGGTCACTTCAACTTTCTTAAACTGATTCCACTGGTTTCCTTTCGTACATATCTACTGCCTTTTTCTTGCTACTCTCCATCGATGTAGGCCCTAATATTTGAATGAAAGCACCAAGAATGTTTGCTAAAGAGCTCTGTAATTCCTTCAATAGTTCCATAAATTTACCCGATTTTCAATCTATACTCTTGCAAAATTTGCAAGATGTGTTCCCTGTCACCACCTTTCGATCCATCTCTTCTCCATTTTCCATCACCTCATATTCTTCCTTATTTTCTTAATCGAGATTATTTATTACTTCAACTACACCTTGCCTTGTTGTAATAGTTGTGCAATCTTGATTTAGTTTAACAGATAGTCAACTACTACATATCCTTTAAACCTAGTTCAACTACACCTAATGTTATATATATGTCACACTAGAATTGGTGTATGCTACTGATGATCAAGATTTCTGGATGGCTCGTGTTAAGGAACAAGATTCTATCCTCGGACGACCTCCACAGAATAGGTTTCCATGGACGTGGACATTGTTGTACTTGAAAGAAATCATACGAAGATTCCTATCATCTCTTCATCAATTCTTGGGTCTCAAGACTTCTCTGGCATAAGGTAACTTTCCTATTTTCCATTTTATCTATTTGTATGTGCCCCTCGCTTGAATTTTGTATACTTGATTTTCTTTCATCACACAAAACCTTCAGAACGCTCTCCTTATTTATTATGTGGATTATCTGGGGATCTTTGTTGGGAATTTTCTCGTAAATTCCAAAACAAATAAACTGAACACAGAGACAATGCTCTGTTTTTCACAGGATCTTAGCACAGGGAAGCTACAATTGATTTTTGAGAACAGAGTACTACAAACACACCCAAAAAAACTTTGTATTCATTAAAATAAAACTATTGTTACAAAAATATTCTTCCTCTGCCTGAGGCATTACACCAAGAACATTTCAACAAAAGAAAGTTACTCTGTCTCCTCCTGAGATTTTACACTGCTGTGTGTAAAAATCTCTTTTACATTCACTGTTGTAAAAAAAAAATCTTACATTTACTGCTGTAAAGAAAAATTTCTTTTACAGGTGTTGCTGCCATTTACATTTCGTTTCTTCAACAAAAAAAATCTTCATGCTACTGCATTTTTCATATTCACATTGTTGTGTGTTTTTACTACATATTCTCCAACAACAAAAAAAAACATACATTACCCTTTTCACTGTTGTGTGAAAGATTTCATGATTGCACTGATGCGTGCTTCCGTTTTTTTTACATTACATGCTCCGCCTGTTTTTTTTAACCCCTTCGCACCTCTGTGTGTTTCATATCATATTGCAATGAACAAAAACATTACATGTTTTAACCAAAAGAAAACGACTACCAAAAAAAACATTACAATATTACATGCCGTGTAAAAAAAATAAACTTAAAGACTTTACCAAAGAAATCTACGACCATAATAAATTCAGCATGGTGAAAATTAAATTCCTCGTCCTTTTGCTGACAAACCTGGCGGTCAACCAAAACATTCATTCGTGCAAGTTCAAAAAGTGTTGGTCCGTTGATTTAATTGAACGACTATCATTAATTCCTCGGGAGCCCCTTTTAATCGAACTTTACGTTCCACGGGATTGGTGGTTTTTAAAAGTCAGCCCAGACACGTGTCGATTGGTCGGTGTGATGGGAGCCCTCGAAAGTAAAACCACAAATTGCAAAAGGCGGTGCAGGGAGCTGTACTGGTGGTTTTCCGAAAATAAATGATGCAGAGTTGAAATTATTAATATTTCAACACTCCCCTTTAATTTCAACTGCTAGGTTATCAGTCATACCCAAACATTTCCTCAAAAATTCAAAGCTTTTCTAGTCCAATGGCTTGGTCAAAATATTTGCAACCTGCTTTTGAGTTTTGCAATGTTGTAAAACAATTTCGCCATTGGTTACCAATTCCCTGATGTAATGAAACTTTATGTCAATGTGTTTCGTTCTCTTATGAAACACCAAATTCTTGGATAATGCAATAGCTGAGCTATTGTCACAAAAAATTACCATTCCTTTTGCCTGCTTTTGGCCTAAGCTCCTTAACATCCTTCTCATGCAAACTGCTTGACATGCTGCTGCTCTAGCTGCCACATATTCTGCCTCTGCTGTAGACAATGCTACAATAAGTTGTCTCTTAGAAGCCCATGAAATGGCTCCTAAACCCATGTGAAAAACATAACCGGAAGTGCTTTTCCGATCATCTACACTTCCAGCCCAATCACTATCAGTGTATCCAATTAAATCTGAACATTCTGAGACAGTATATAAAATGCCAAACCTTTTAGTATCTTTAACATACCTCATAATTCTTTTTGTTGCCTGCCAATGTGTTTCTTTTGGCCTCTCCATGAATCTGGAAATTAAACTAATAGCAAACATTATGTCTGGCCTAGTTGTAGTCAAATACATGAGGCTGCCAACTATGCTCTTGTACAAGCGAGGATCAAAATCCTTGCTACTGTCCTCTTTGCTGAGTTTTAATCCCATCACTGTGGGAGTGATTGTTGCCTTGCTGTCATGCATGTTAAATCTTTCCAACACTTCATTAACATATTTTTCTTGTGAAATAAAATCCCATTTTCATTTTGATCTACTTCTATTCCTAAGAAGTATCTCAGCAAACCCATGTCAATGATTTCAAATTCTTCTTTCATGACAGTTTTGAAGTTTTCAATGAGATGATCATCATTACCTGTGAAAATAACATCATCAACATATAACACAATAATTAGCATTTTACCATCCTTTTATTTGATGTAGAGAGTGGGTTCTCCCTCACACTTCTCAAATCCATTTTCCAGTAGATAAGAATCTATCCTATTGTACCATGCTCTTGGTGCTTGCTTCAGCCCATAAAGAGCTTTCTTCAATCTGCACACTTTGTGCTCTTGGCCTTTCTTTTCATAGCCTAGAGGTTGTTCAATGTAAACCTCTTCCATTAACACTCCATTTAGAAATGCTGACTTCACATCCATTTGGTAAACTTTCTACTTGTTTTGTGTTGTTATGGACAACACTGCTCTCACTGTTTCCATTCTTGCAACTGGTGCAAAAGTTTCTTCATAGTCTCTCCCATACTGTTGCTTGTATCCTTTGACAACCAGCCTTGCTTTATGTCTTTCTATTTTGCCTTCAACATTACTCTTAGTCTTGTAAACCCATTTGAATGCAATGACTTCTTTTCCTTTTGGTAGTTCAACCAAATCCCATGTCTTGTTTCTTTCTATGGCATTGATCTCCTCATCCATAACTTCTATCCATTTCCTATCCTTAATAGCATCTTCGAAACGAATAGGGTCATTAACATGACAATAAAATGTAAACAAAGAATTCATACCTTCATCATAAATGTCACTTAAATTTATGAATTTCTTGCCTCTTTCATTTGGTGTACAAGTGCTTGAAGAAGCACTTGAATTTCCTCCTTGTGGTGTGCTTGTAGAAGCACTTTCATTTCTCCTCAAGGGTGTCTATTATTGTCCTTGTGTTGGCGCTGCTGGTTGGGGATGTATTTCAGCCATCTCTTCATCATCTTCATCATGAGACAAACAGTTTTTAACATTCACTGTTTTCTCTATGCTTCCATCCCAAGCTTCCTCCTCAATGAACTGAACATCTCTGCTCACAAAAAACTTTCTGGTTGATGGAATATACAACCTATAAGCTTTGGATTCCTCACTGTATCCAATGAAAATACATTTCTCCCCTTTGCTGTCCAACTTCCTCCTTAGCTGATCTGGAATGTGTGCATAAGCCACACATCCAAAAAGTTTCATGTGGGTGACTCCTTGCTTTCTCCCACTCCGTGCTTCTTTCGACACTTTGTTCATCACTGCTTTTGTAGGAAACCTATTCAAAATATATACTGCACAGTGTACAGCTTCAGCCCAATAATCATTTGGCAAATGCTTTGCCTTTAACATACTCCTCACCATATCCATGATGGTCCTATTCTTTCTTTCAGCTACTCGATTTTGCTGCAGAGTGTACCTTGTGGTAAACTGTTTGTGTATTCCATTTTCTCTACAAAACCATAGGAATTCCTTGGAGATATACTCACCCCCTCTGTCAGTTCTTAGAACTTTGATATGCAGCCCGCTTTGATTTTCCACAAGTGCTTTGAAATTTCTAAAATTTTCAAACACTTCACTTTTGTTTTTTAGAAAGTAAACCCAAGTTTTTTTGGTGAAATCATCAATGAATGTTAGAAAATATTGGCTGCCTACTAGTGATGGAGTTTGCATTGGTCCACATAAGTCTGAGTGGACAATTTCTAAGGATGCTTTTGCCCTGATGCTTTTCCCTGGTGGAAAACTTTCTCTATGTTGTTTCCCTAAGATACAACCTTCACAAAGGTTGTTCGGTTTCTCTATCAATGGTAATCCTCTTACCATTCCTTTTTTACTCAACAAGTTAAGACCTCCAAAGTTGAGATGTCCAAATCTCAAGTGCCACAACCAATTTTCATCATTTGGTACGCTTTGGAAAGCCTCTTGTGTCACTACTACTATTACTTCTTTATTTTTCAAATCTGCCCTTATTCTGAGAGGGAACATCCTGTTCCTCGTCATCTTCACTTTAGCAATGCATCATTTGCTGGGTGCTCTATCCATGACGGTACATACAACATTCACAAAGAAAACATTGTAACCCTTTTGAACAAGTTGTCCAATACTTAAGAGGTTACATTTCATTCCAGGAACATAATAGACATCTGCTATGGTTTTGTTTTCACCTTTCTTTGTAAATATTTTTACTTCTCCTTTTCCCATAACAAAAATTTTACTATCAGTCCCAAGTGTGACTTGTGACTTCACACTCTAATCTAGAGCAGAAAACAGGGCTATGTTTCTTGTCATATGGTTGCTGCAACCGGAGTCTAGAAACCATATATCATCATTGTTTGTTTCAGCCATATTACAAGCTAACATCGCATTATCTTGGCTGATATTTTCTCTATTGATATTTGCACTAGATCTATTATTCATATCATGCTACTTCTTCCTACATTCATTGGCATAATGCCCATATTTTTTACAATAATAACATTGGACATTGGATTTTTCATACCTTTGTCCTTGAGCATGATGTTGTCCTCTTTGTTGGCTCCTACCTTGGCCTAGGTTCTGATTTGGATTGCTGCCTCTTCCTTGAGCATTTGCTGGACTGTTTCTTCCACCTCTATTTTGGCTTCTGCCTCTTCCTCTTTTGTTTCCTCTGCCTTGACCTCTTCCTCTTCCAAAGGACATCTGGGTCTTCACGGCTTGCTCTAGAGATTAGTTTTCATTTCTATTCAACCTCTGCTCATGTGTTATCAGTGATGCATGAAGTTCATCAATTGAAAAGTTTGAGAGATCCTTTGTCTCTTCTATGGTGGTGACAATCACATCGAACTTTGAGGGTAGGACCCTCAATAGTTTCTCCACAATCCTCCTTTCATCAAGAATTTCTCCATGAGACCTCATCTGTGTGACCAGACCAATCACATCTGTGAAGAATGAGTCAATATTATCTGACTCCTTCATGCATAGATTCTCAAAATCTCTCCTCAGCAACTGTAGCTTTACTATCTTCACCTTCTCCATGCCATGATAGGCTGTCTTGAGAGTTTTCCATGCTTCTTTGGATGTCTTTGTTGCGGCTATCCTTGGAAACACACTCTCATGCACTGCTTGATATAAAAATATGAGGGCTTTTGAGTCCTTCTTCTTATAACTCTTCAACAGATCTTTCTCTGCCTGAGTCAAGTTATTAAACTCTTCTTCATCTGCTGGTTCTTCAAATCCATCTTCAACTAATTCCCATAAATCTTGAGAAGCAAACAGGGCTCTCATGGTTATTGCCCAATAGTCATAGTTTTTCCCATTAAACTGTGGGAGCTGAGTATTAAAGATACCCATGCTAGTGCTGGTGCTAGAGCCAGCCATTCCTTGCACTCTCAGCTATGCTTCGAATATTTGACTGTGTATTTAAAATAAAACACTGACTGTCTTCAACAGCTACACAAAAAACTTTGAGAAATACCTGGATCCTTTCTTGACTATGTCTTCACTCTGCTGGAGAAGCTGCTTTAGCAAGAAAATCCTTCCTTCAGCTTCTTGAAAACCTTCAAAGAGCCTGGACAAGCTCTGATACCATGATGGGAATTTTCTGGTAAATTCCAAAACAAATAAACTAAACACAGAGACAATGCTCTATTTTTCACAGGATCTTAGCACAGGAAAGCTACACTTGATTTTTGAGAACAGAGTATTCCACACACACCCACAAAAACTCTGTATTCATTAAAATAAAATTGTTGTTACAAAAATATTCTTCCTCTACCTGAGGGATTACACCAAGAACATTTCAACAAAAAAAAGTTACTATGTCTCCTCCTGAGATTTTACAGTGCCGTGTGTAAAAATCTCTTTTACATTCACTGCTGTATAAAACAAAATCTTACATTTCTGTAAAGAAAAATTTATTCTACATGAGCTGCTGCCCATTACATTTCGTTTCTTCAAGAAAAAAATTCTTCATGCTGCTGCATTTTTCATATTCACATTGCTGTGTGTTTTTACTACATATTCTCAAACAACAAAAAAAAACTTACATTACCCTTTTCACTGCTGTGTGAAAGATTTCATGATTGCACTGGTACGTGCTTCCGTTTTTTTTACATTACATGCTCCCCTTGTTTTTTTTACCCCCTTCGCACTTTTGTGAGTTTCATATCATATTGCAATGAACAAAAACATTACATGTTTTAACCAAAAGAAAACGACTACCAAGCAAAACATTACAATATTACATGCCGTGTAAAAAAAAATAAACTTAAAGACTTTACCAAAGAAATCTATGACCATAATAAATTCAGCATGGTGAAAATTAAATTCCTCGTCCTTTTCTTGACAAGCCTGGAGGTCAACCAACACATTCATTCGCGCAAGTTCAAAAAGTGTTGGTCCGTTGATTTAATTGAACGGCCATCATTAATTCCCCGGGAGCCCCTTTTAATCAAACTTTACGTTCCGGGGGATTGGTGGTTTTGAAAAGTCAGCTCAGACACGTGTCGATTGGTCGGTGTGATTGGAGCCCTCGGAGGTAAAACCACAAATTGCAAAAGGCGGTGTGGGGAGCTGTACTGGCGGTTTTCCGGAAATAAATGACACGTAGTTGGAATTATTAATATTTCAACAATCTTGCAACTCGGTCATATTTTAGGATAGGCCCCTCAAACAGGACAAAATATGTTATACCATTTGTACGTTTTTCATGGAATATGGTCCATCTCCCATCTATTCTCAGCGTTAGATTCTAGATCCCTCCTTGCTAGGCTTGAACCTTCTTACTGGATTTTTGGATGGCATGACTAACTCTGAAGGAAGCGGATGTGGGGTGCATATCCTTCTTTAAGAAAACTTAAATGTATTCATGTTCTCGTCCTGTGGCCTTTGAACCAACACTTGGGCTAAAATTACAGTAATGTGGGGATCGCTTCTTTGTGCTATAAGAATTAGGATCGACTATTTACATGTTTTTGGCTACTCTAAAGCATCATATGATTGGATTAATGATAAATCAAAATTTTCCCTCCTCTTTTATGTAACTAAATGTGTCGGATCAAAGTATTGTAATCATGGTTTACATAAGTACATTTTACACACATTTGCAGGTCACAAAATATTGTGTTAGATAATCTTTTCAAATATGGCATCCTCAGCAATGTGGGCATCATTCATTTTCAAGTTATGATTGAGGATATAGTGTAGAGCTAGACACTTTTCCAATTTTCTAGATCTCAATAGACTTTTTGGAGAACAATTTTAGTTTAATTTTTTTCTTTTTCTTTTATGCAACTAGATGTGTCCGATCAAAGTGTTGTAATCATGGTTTACAGAAGTATATTTTTCACACATTTACAAGCCACAAAACATTGTGGCAGATAATCTTTCCAAAATATGGCCTCCTCAACAATGTGGGAATCATGCATTTTCGAGTTATGATTGAGGATATATTGTAGAGCTCGACACTTTTCCAATTTTCTAGATCTCAGTCGACTTTTTGGAGAACAACTTTAGTTTTTTTTTTTTTGAACATCTACAATTGTCTATTTTTCTCCATCCTTTAGCTATTAGACTATTTTGAGATACATTAGTGGATCAGATACTAATTGCAACATTTGCCGATCATTCAATTTCTCTCAGAGTATTTCCCTTTGGGATTATAATGTCACATGTAATTAGCCTTTCTTTCAATAGAAATTTGATCATTTTTTCTTCCATGAAAAAAATTCAAATTAGTTTTAGTAAAGATCTAAATAAAATAGCAATTTTTATTATGTAATATATATTTTTCTTTGAATGTAATCCATTGACAATCTTTTTGTAAACAAAGTTGAATTCATCCATTATGTGAATTTATTGGGAGTTGGGCTCACAAGCTTAATGTATGTAATTTCTACTAGTAATAAAGGAAATGTTTATATTTCCTTGTAGTGGTCAATGCTTCCGCATGGTTTTACCCCATATATTGTTGGGTCTTCCAAGTAAAATTTTTGTTTCTTTATTCTTTGTGGGATGTTTTATTTTATTAGTATGATCAATACTCTATTAATGAGATCTATATCCCCAGAAGTCTAACATTTCAATGGGTCTTTACCCTCAAACCTACATTGCTCTCTTTCATGTTGATGCACACTACCTTTAGCACTTGGACTAATTTTTGCTAAAACTGATTTGTATTGGTTCTGAGAATGCCTTCCTTCTTTTCCATCATTTCTTTGAGCCATTTTTACTTGTCCTTAACATTGCTTCTTTCTTTCCAATCACTTGTATATTATAGCTTGAGGTTTTCTTGTTCATAACAATTTTTTAGTTTCTTTATGACATCATCCAAAGATTGAGGTTCATAAGACTCAATGTGTTCTCTGAATGACATGGGCATCTTGCTGATGAATCATTGAAGTTTTTACTTCTTATCCTTAAGATATGGCACAATCTCAACAATTCCAAAAATCTAGTAATGTATTCTTTCTTTGATAGATATCCTATTTTTAGCTCATAAAATTCATTTTCCTTCTTGTCATAATAATATTTGATAAACATTTTCCACTTAAGAGCTTTTCAATTTTGCTCCAAGTCAATCATTTTTCTTTGATGGCCTTGAAAATTTTCAAATCCTCCCACCAAATGCCTTCTCCTCCTTTCAAACTATAGGTTGCTATCTTTTCCTTCATATTCTATGAATAGTCATGCATTCTAAAGAATTTCCTCATCCCAAGGAAACATACTTCGACATCTTCAAATTTCTTCATTTCTCCATCAAGTGTGGGTGGTTTTTCCTTCTTGAAATCCTCTAGAATATGATCATTTTCTGTCTTTATTTTATGATGATGATGATGAGGATCGTGATGGTACCTCTTGGTAGCACAGCTAGAATGCCTACCAGAGTGATGGTTCCTCTCTTTTTGGTTCTTAATGATGCATTACGTCTCACGAAATCCTAACTTTCCTTCCTATGCCTATTCCTAGACTTGCTTCCATCTACCCCATTTGTTTTATGAACCCGAAAGGGCTTTGTTTGTCTTTATTAGTAGCTCCCAACTCATGCTTCCTCTATCTCTACAATTCTAAGAGGCTTTCCAGTGTCAATTAATTCACCTCATCTTGCCTCCATTGAGCCTTTATCAATCTTGCATTATTTGCTTTGAAGATTTGGATGTCTTCCCTTAGGCTCCTCAAGATGTCCATCCAATCGAAAGAGTTTTCTCCTCCCCCTTGGCCAATTGATCTCTCTTCTTCACTTACCATTTCTTCTTCATATCCATGTTGTGACCGATCCAAGCTATATTGTACCATTCTTGTCCTTGTTTCTTTTTGTTTTAATTGTCTTTTCCTACTTGTGATGTGTTGTCATTCACATTCAACTATTAGATACATGATAATATAAATAATAACAATAAATCATTCCATGAACTTGATTTTGTATAGTTGTTATAGTAAGGTCAACTGTAGCAAACAACCCGTTTCAACAAACTAATGTCACTTGATCAACAAATCATTACCATTAATATACATGCCTACATCATTAGTAAAATTTATTTGTCAAAACAAGTTCTTAGCTCATAAATGAAAATAAAACATATCAATTATTAGTACCATGGTACATAAACAAATCATAGGATAAGCAAATCATCCATGCATGCAATTAGCCAATCATAGACAACATTTTAACACCTAAATGTTTGTCTTAGTAATTTCCTAAATATCAACATGAGACTCCTTGTAGGAGCATGATGTTACTTGCTCATGGTAGATCCCCCTGAGTCCAAGATGTTGAACTTGGAAGCTCTAATACCACCTATAAAACTCCCCCCCTAAACCTATAAACCAACTAGAGTTAGAAGGAGGTGGTCACTATGCAGGCACAACTCCCAAGGCATAGTTATTGGAACAAGATCTATTATTTTTGGCTTTTTCCAACTTCCTCAAAACTTCAAGTGGGGCAAATTTTTCAATTTTCTTATTGAGATGATTCTAATTATATAAATTTCATCTCAATCTAACTTAAGGATCAAATGTTATGGTCCTTTAAGTATAGGCCATTTTAACCCTTTCAAACGTCACTTGACCTCCATGTGGTAGCCAAGGAGTGTCCTACATGGTAGGCTACATGTCTGCACTCCGATGTGGGCAAGTCAATGTGGAACCTAACATACCTGCACTACCACCTACATGATAGGAACTTATCCCAAGGGAAGTCAGGTTCAACCCCCTTCTAACTATAACACATTTTCTTTTGGTTTTCAATGCAAGGCTTATAAACTCCCGATCTAGTGTTGGCCCGACTCCTTGTGGCATAATATTTACATTGGATTGGGATTGGATCAACCCCCAACCTAGCTGACCACTTGAACCCCTGAACTCCTACCAATAGGTCACTAACTACTTGGTCAATCGTCCATAGATTGGGGTTAAACCCACCAGAGCTCCGACTGTTTTGGTTGACCTCATGGCCTCTAACCTAGCTGACTTGCTCAACCAATTTTTTTTTTTCACTTCTAATCTTTCTATGTTTCTAGCACTTTGACAATGCCAAAATTTCTCTAACTTTTCAATATTTTCAAGCACTCTTACCAGCACTTTATTTCCCATGAATCCATAAGACTAATGAATGAACTTGGAAACAAATCAGCATAAGCATGATGCCAAGTCTATGACACTTTTAATGCATTTATTACCAAAATTTACAGAGAGTTGGGACAACTCATTGATAGAGTAGAAAGCATGATCTCCTTAGTTCCACAACCCTCTCAGTTGACCAACTAGAGAATTTAGGTTGAACATTAGCTATTTTTAAGGGATTATAAGTCATTTCAACTAAATCATTATAAATCATCAATTCAAACATGCAATCAAAATATGTTTGAAATCATTCCACAATATCCCTTAACACTATTGAGCAATCACCTCTACTAGTGCAACTCATCACCATTATAGTGAAATAATCCATGCATCCAAGATTTTAGTGTAGGACCATTTATCTCAATTTACACACAAAAGCATGCATAGTGAAGGTAAGAACTTCTAGCAAAAGAAAGAAGTATGTCATTATAATTATGAAAAGATATTCATGTTGATTACTATGTTAGCTTTGTTGGCAAAATGGCCCAAAAATGGATCCAAGTATGCCCCAAAGTCTCCAAATTTGCTTAAACTCATGCCAATGGATCCATATATGCTCTTGAAGTCTTCAAAATCCTGTTAAGGATCATTTAAAAATCCCAACAGTCGCATGCCAAGAGCCCTTGAAAGGACGGGAAAACACTATTGGGAGGCTAAAACAGAGAAAAATAATGAAAAAACCATTATCACAGCCTTAAAATGAGAAAGTACAACAGTCGTCTGATTTGGCCGATCAATGGTCTAGATCTGATTTGTAGTCACAACTGACGATCACAATCGGTAGAGACAAGTCGGCACAAACAGTGTGGAAGTTGCGACTGCAATCAGCGATGTAATGTGGACCGTCGATTGAGCGCGTAGATAGATGACCCACATCATGTCGTGGGATCACTATCAGTGCTGACCATGTGGTGGTGCCTTTGCATAGACATATAGGCGACCCGATAGACAGACCTGACGATCATATATATGATATTTCATAATATCTCAGGTTCGTCGAAGCCTATTTTTAATGCATTTCAATATTTTTCACGTATTTCAAAATTACAAAGGGAACACTATGGACAACCCTTTTTGCGACTTACGATAGTGATAAAGCCCGGACCTGATGGGGTCTAGGAAGAAAAATACATAATATCTGACTTTTGTGCCAAAGCTATCTTCAGTGCATTTTCAATATATTTCAAATTATATAATGAAAATATAAAGGGAGCTTTGGGCAGTGCTGATAGTGATGAAGCCTGGACTCGAAAGGGTCCAGGAAGTGAAAAATATAATTTTTGAAGTCTGCAAAAGTCCATTTTTTAATGATTTTCAGTGTTTTGGTGCATTTTTGAAACATAAAGAAATCACGAAACAGACAGGATTTCAGGTAGGCCGTCAACGATAAGTGGTTTAGGCCGAGCTCTGCCTGATACCATACAACAGTTGCCACGTGTCCAAGATGAGGAGAGAGAAAACCACCCTCATCGGGTGGCTAACTCCAGTACAAAAGAGGCGCCTGAAATGGATCACCACTGTTGGATCTAGGACTCCTAGATCAATGGTGGAGATGTGTTATCACTACAAAGGCAGACCCGAGAGGAGAATAAGCCATATTGGAGGACTGTTGAAGTCCGGAATAGCAGAGATGGGTGGGATTTTTACACAATTGTAGCGTTTTTCTGTGTTTAATAGAAAAACAGTCATTCTAAATATTTAAAGGGAAAACAAAGGCCCAAGGACCCTTTCCATTACCTAACAGAGGCTAGAAGGGGAATAGAAAGGGCCATAGCACGCGCAACTCACACCAAACCGACAAAGCAGTCATGGAGCAGACAACGCAGCTAGCCCGAAACAAAAATATCATGGAGCAGCATAGCACATCAATGGCCCAACGCAGCTCATCAAAACAAACATTATGGAGCATCTCTGAAATGAGAGATCTCCCTGCCAGCACACCCAAAAAATCTGAATGCGGTTACTCCTCTGTTAGAAGGTGAAAACCTCTGAGCCATGCTTTCCCATAGAGGGAATCAAATATTAAGGGACATAGTGGATAGATTAAGACTCCGAGACTTTGAGAGCTCAGGAGCATTGTAAAAGGCCTATAAAAGGCTGAAAACTAGATGTAAGAAGGGTTCAACTTCTAAAGATTGTTCCTCCATGTTGTGGGGAAAAATGCCTATGCAAGACGATCCTATCCACCTAAGGTGTGACAGTGCCTTAGCAACAAAGAGAGACAACTATTCTAGTATTCTTCCTTTATGAATTAAGAATGAAGAGAGAGAAGGATGGACTAACCGGTGTCTTCCGTCTGTCCCTCGATCCGGCCTCTCTTCTCTTGGAGAGTTCCCAGCTGCTTGCCTTCTCGCTCGCCCAGCTTCAAGAGGTTTCTGCAAGATCACAAGAAGAGAACACTACACAAGACATGGATTCATGTTCATAACTAGTTCAGGATTAGAAACAAACTAAATATACTAATGCAATCATACATCAAAAATACTTAGTATATAGGAGAAACCAAGATAGCTTTATTGATGAATAACAAGGTTCAGGAAGAAATACAACCCAGAGGGCTCCAATCCAGCATCTCCTTCCCAGCAAATGGAATTCCTATCTTCACCCCCTTCAAACCGTTAAGAACCCAATGATTCCAATCTCAAACCAACAACAATTCTTTGCAATAACAAAATTCCAGCCTCCAGATCTCATGGAGGAGAGATCCATATATAGATGTTTGGAGAGAGGATGAGTCAGCTTGAGATCTGACTAGTGTCCTCTCCCTCTATCGGCTCTTGATTCCACTTGGAGGTTCTTGCTTCCACTTGGAGATTTGGAACCTCTTACTCATCACTAGTCGAATTCCCTGAGGCAAGTGTCCTTTTGGAAGCTTCCTGGGTTCTGACACCTTGAGAAATGAACTTGCCACATGTCCACTCTCTCTCAGCGCAGGTAGCCAGTGTTGCCTTTGACATTCAGCGCAAACAGCTAGTGGAGCCACTGAAATGATCTTGAATTGACTTGTTTTTGAGCAGTTTCTGGTGGAGAAGTTCTGTGAATTGCTGTGGTTTGTTAGCCTTGTTCCTCTAGGGGTAGGAACAACATGTTTAGTGACTTTGGATCCCTTAGATTATGGACATTTCATCCTCAATGCTGTAAGGCACAAAAATGTCTATAACAGTTGCCCCCTAAAGTATGAGGCCGTTTATCGGGTGAAATGCTTTATCAGGGGGATCCGAAGTTCATCCAATGCTGGGAGGAGACCTGTAATAAGATACAATGCAATACATTATTTTTCATACTGCTTTCATGACCTAGCTGAGGCAGGCATTCCCATGCTCAGCTTTATAAATTCATTTTTTTGTACATAGAACAGACAATCGTCTGATGGTAGACTGATAATTTTGATGAAATTATCATCCTTTGAGTAGGATGATTATCTGCTGCAATGATGTACATGTCAATGTCTTTATTTTTCCTGAATATATATCGCAACCCGGATGGATGAAACTAGATCCGGGGTCTTCAAACTCGTTCGATCTTCACTCTAAGTACAAGTCGATCCATGTGAGAAATGTTTTGAAGTCGAACATGGAAAGACATCGCTTGATTACCGGTCAATGATGTAAACCGTTAACAAGTGCGAGACGAATCACCGATAATGATAATGACCCTCAAGGTACTGCAGTATAATTCACGTGGTGTGAATAAAGGACTTGGCGTCGAACACCACGCAAAATATTTCGGTCGAAGGCCATTGATGTATACCTATCGCCGGAAGTGAGAAACTTGCCATTGAGGCATGCAGGCTTCAAAGTACTGAAGGGGTTGTTTCTAGATCAACTTCTTGGATAATGAGCTGATGTCGACAAGAAGCGATCCGTCAAAGGAGGGCCTTAATGAATCCCACATCAGTGACACGGAACGGAGCTAATGATTTTGATGGAGGTGAAAACGGTCTGTGACATATGATTCAGGGTGGCGGTCATGAAAGGATGAAGGATAATGTATGGCAGTGGATGGGACACGGTTGACTTTTCTGAACGACTTCTCTTGAACATGTGGCGACACTGATGCGATGGATCGGTAGCATTACCCCAAATATGGATGGTATGGTGAGACCATGGATGTGACCGGTGAATGAAACAACCCAACCTGATTGTGGTACGGAGGAAAAGTGTCATGTTCAAGAGCGACTTGCTACCATCAAAGTTTTCTTGAGTTTCTCCCAATTTTTCCCCAGTCATTGCTAACCAGTACCTCTTTATTTTTGTCAAGCTTGAGGAGGATAACATATGCTTGTTCTATAACCTGCCCTCCGGGCAATCCCATCGCTATGTTTTAACGATCCTAGCGATAGTGAAACTCGTTCTCGTCTAAAGACAAGTTTGTCGCTATTTAATGATTTTAACGAGTCTAACGACAAAGATAACTCGGTCCTTTTCATTTTTAGAGAGTCTGAAAAGGTACATAAAGTTAACTCCAAAAGTCCTTTTTCGTCATCTAATCCCTTAGGTCCGAAAAAGTATAAAACAATACAGAAGGGATGAGTTTTCGATAGTTTTAACGAGCCGAACAAAACAAGCGCTCGATCTTTTTGTGCAATAATCCCTCAGGTCCAAAAAGATTAAAATCTAGAGGAGGGATATCACTTCCTGTCCCTTTAATGAGCTGGAAGGCCAAGGACTCGGCAATCTTTTCATATTTTACGAGTCAGTTGAAAAGAGCTTAAAGAAGACTCGTCTTTTGAGGAACAAGTGATAAACAGGGTTAGCAGCTGATTCCAGGTACAGGTTGGAATTTTCCAATCACGGCAGTGTCACAAGGATGGCTAGGTGAAATCACTCTTCGCAGCTGTTCCTCAAAATGGGTAAACAAACATATGGACGTGAACGATCGGCCAATGGAAAAGTGGAGGTGACGGGCAAACACGACCAAGGCTTTAATGGCTGATGATATTACATTCACAGTGGTTATTTACCGAGTAGGTTCATTTTTTATTTTAAAATGAGCTTAAACGATGGTGGAAACACTTGCTCATTGCTTATGTTTATTTTTTAACGAGCATGAAGTCCGCGTTAAAACTGCTCAGATCTTGCGTTTATTTTTTAACGAGCATGAACTTTGTGCTAAAACTTCTCGATTACCCAGTCATATGATAAGAGTGTCTCATCAAGATTCTATTTTTTATGGAGCTTCATCTCACTAAGCTTTGCTCTGGATCCTTTCTTTATGCAAGTTTGGAAACGACTAATCCTACGAGTTTAAAGGGTTAGAGGTCCTAAAAATTTAAAAAATAAATAGCCGCCCCTTGCTTGTACTCCAAAAGGTTTGCATGCCCCCAGGTATAAAACAGAGTTTCAAGGTTACCTCTACTTCACTTCCGCCAAAACATTTTTTTTAACGAGAGAGGCTTACCTCTTTCAGGTTACCCAAAGATTGTCTCGTTAATCTTTCAAACAAAACACTTCCTTGGCAATGTCTACCGAAATAGACAAAGGTGAGCGACAATGCCCGCCAACTCACATAACTTTGACAAAAGAATCTTATTCTAGAACAACCCCTCTTCCTAGACGGACGGGGTACGGACTAGTCATATTCTCCCGCGGAAACCTACCCTATACCCAAAGTTTTCCTGCCGAAGCAGACCAGGACGCATGCCCCCTGGGTTCCAGTCATATCCTCCTGGATTACTCGCGCTCATCAGGAGGACGGACCGTGGGTTGAGACACTTCTTGCGTGAATAGACCATTTAGGGATGGTATATGACTATTTGCGATGCGTGATCCGGGAAATGAAAGTTGGTCCACGAGCTTGACCACTCTTCCTTCGTGCGGAAAACACATTACTCTAAAGAGTGAGGAGACGATGGCTCCCATGCAATATATATAGTCTCGTCCAAGGAGTAGGTTATAATCCAAGGGTCCTTGAACGACCATCACGTTCATTTGAACGGTCTTCCCTTTCAATGTTATGGGCACATTGGGGAGGATCCCTAAAGGTCGACTGGTTCCTTTATCAAAGCCTGATAGATTTCCCATTTCAGGCAAAAGTGCTGGCGAACCAAGCGCTTTCCGAGCAATAGAGGAAAGGATACTCACAGATACCCCCTCATCAATAATAGTGCCAGCCATTACCATTCTATATATTTGAACGATAATTCTGAAAGGTATGCTTGCTGGCAATCGGGGTCTGCCTAGTTGGTTCCAGTCGAACGAGACAACTAGGTTGCTTGGTGGTGGGACCGAATAGACGGCCAGGTATGACTCTGACGAAGTTCCTTCCTGCGATAAAGGAATGGGCAAATTGCCCCCTTGTTTGTCAGAGTCTGTGTTGATGAAGAGAATTTGGACGGTGTCATCTTTATTCTCCTCTCTGATGGTATCATTCGAAGATAGAACCTCTGAAGGCAAAACCGGGTCAACTGCCGTCTCAACCTTTTGACTTTCATCAGGTATGGATTTAGACGGTTCATCTTCAATGATAGGTGCTTCGGCTGACCACCTGGGCGGGCCAGCCGGGTTTTCAACTAGTGAAGGACTTGGCAGGAGTTTTTGATATCCAGGAGCAAGTTGCGCTCGTAAAATCGCGCGATCTTCCAAAACTCTTTTAGCCTCGTCTAAGAAGGGACAACGGTGGATGGCGTGGTCGCCTTCACACAGTTTGCAGGGAAATCTAGCTTTCCCTCTCTGTCCTGGGACTTCACTTTCACTAGTCGACGGTGAGCTGTCAACATGGCTATCAGAGGTCGACGCTACTGAATTGTGCGAACGGGGAGACCAGTCCCTTAGTATCCAAGGGATGCAGGGAAAATCTCTGTGGAAGTGGTCTCCCTTGCATATGACACATGGCGTTTTAGGCCTAGTCAGTGCTGTGTGTGGATTTTTGTCAGACGACACTTGTTTGCCCCCAGTCGCTTTTGGCTCCTTCTTCTTCTTCTCTTTCTTCTTCTTTTCCTTCTTCTCCTTAGGAACTTGGTTTTTTGTTTTACCAGTTCCGTCAAGCGAAGAGGAGGGAGCAGAGGAAGAATTAGATGAAGTAGAAGGCTGGTGGGAAACTCTGGTCTGGTCTAACTGTTGACTCGACTTTTTAGGAATAGTGGTGTTCTGAACGACATTGGTTGAAAAGAGCCAGATCGGCAGGCCAATTGTCAGTACTGGAAGCGACAATGTGGCCATATGGGGCGCACCAACATCTCCCCAAGAGGAGAAGGGACTAGGATTTCCACCAAGGGGAATTCCTTGGTTGGTGTGCTCCATTTTTTCAACCTAAAGATCAACGTAGGAATAAAGGGTGATTGTTCCGTTTAAAATAAATTTTTAACGACGCTTAGACACAACTTGCTTTTTCAATTTTAAAGAGTCGAGAAAACGCTAAAGATGACTCTAGTCTCCTTCGATGTTTTAACGAGCCCGAAGTGACAAATGCTTGGATGGACTTTTTCCATTATAGAGTCTGAAAAAGGCCAAAAGGAACTGCTCTGGAGTTCTAGGCAGAGGGTGTGCCCAACTTTTCGCAAAACCGCAAAATACTTTTTAGGGTACGGGCGGTCGATCTTCCTGAATGCTGTGTTCAGTGCATTGCGATCAGTAGGGCGGCCGACATGGCTTCCTAAGGATAAAGGTTTTATGCCTATAGGGGTCTCCCAATATATACGCGACGGTACGTGGGAGCACAATCCGTACTGGCGCTATCTTCCCTCAGGAGGAATCACCCACCATCCGCGAGATCGATAGTCATCAGGTTTTACGACGCCGGAACATGTCTCTAGCCTAGACCTCTATGTTGTGCGTTATGTTGCAAAGCGTTGTTAAGTTCATTCAATTTATTTTAGGTTGATCTTTTTAGAAGTTTGCCTTTCAAGGTTCACCACGAGATGTATGGTACAATTCCTAAATGCAGTCTAAAGATGATAAGCAAGCTTTATATATTCTCAACTTTGAAAATCCTAGCTACTAAGGGAAAAGAAGGACACCATCTTTTCTCAAAGAGCAATCAGCACACTCTAATGCACTTTTCCTAAATCAGACATGCAAACTATCAAAAATGCAAATGCACAATGCAGGTGTTTGTTTTCCGGTTTCTTAGTATTGATGCCTACAAAGAAAGCTTTTTGTACAACTTTGAATTTGCTTTTAAATGACAAATACAAACAAGTTTACTTTTTCGAAATCAGAGAGGGTAGAAGAGATTACAACACTTAACGATTTTCGAAATGAATACTTGTTTCGACACTTAAAAGAGACAAACTCAAACCAAATGCAAAAGTAAATGTATAATCAACTGCAAACAGCCAATGAACTCTCTCCTAAGATCACAATCAACAGATCTGAATCAAGGGCTACAGGATGATTATTTCACTTATGCAAAGGAAAACTGCAAATGATGCCACAAACACATAAAAACACTCACATTCTTTTTGTACAAAAGGAGGCAGAATCTAAGCAGAGAAAAGGAGTTATCAGACTGGTACCTATGCTGGTTACAGGCTGCAAAAATCAGAGATCAAAACAAGGCAAAACAGAGCAGAGAACCCCAGCTGCACAAGGGCAAACTGGTTCAGCGCAACCTCAACACAGGGGTTTTGACATTCAGCGTAGGTAGCCTTCACGGGACCTGCGTTGAAATGCAGAATCCCTTCACTGGGTCTGCACTGAAGGAGAAACTCTCGTTTCTCACTGGTTCTGGGTCACAGATTGCTATTTAATCTACTGTTTCAGGCCAAATAAAAGCAACAAGCAAGGTACAATCAAAGGGATGCTTTGAGGGGGTACTAAGATCTATCACAAAGGATCATCAAATCATTTGTGAGTCCATTGTCCAGATCATAGACAAGTCCAGTGATTAGATCAAAGCAGCAACTTTCTACTTTGCATCTGGGAACAACAGATGCAGTTCGATTGTTGCTGTCGAGTCTATGAAACAAACAATGATAGAAACACAAATAAAATGACTAAACAAATCTCCCCAGTGGAGTCGCCAATTTTTTGTGGGGAAAAATGCCTATGCAGGACGATCCTATCCACCTAAGGTGTGACAATGCCTTAGCAACAAACAGAGACAGCTATTCTAGTATTCTTCCTTTATGAATTAAGAATGAAGAGAGAGATGGATGCACTAACCGGTGTCTTCCGTCTGTCCCTCGATCCGGCCTCTCTTCTCTTGGAGAGTTCCCAGCTGCTTGCCTTCTCGCTCGCCCAGCTTCAAGAGGTTTCTGCAAGATCACAAGAAGAGAACACTACACAAGACATGGATTCATGTTCATAACTAGTTCAGGATTAGAAACAAACTAAATATACTAATGCAATCATACATCAAAAATACATCAGTATATAGGATAAACCAAGATAGCTTTATTGATGAATAACAAGGTTCAGGAAGAAATACAACCCAGAGGGCTCCAATCCAGCATCTCCTTCCCAGCAAATGGAATTCCTATCTTCACCCCCTTCAAAGCATTAAGCACCCAATGATTCCAATCTCAAACCAACAACAATTCTTTGCAATAACAAAATTCCAGCCTCCAGATCTCATGGAGGAGAGATCCATATATAGATGTTTGGAGATAGGATGAGTCAGCTTGAGATCTGACTAGTGTCCTCTCCCTTTGTCAGTTCTTGATTCCACTTGGAGGTTCTTGCTTCCACTTGGAGATTTGGAACCTCTTACTCATCACTAGTCGAATTCCATGAGGCAAGTGTCATTTTGGAAGCTTCCTGGGTTCTGACACCTTGAGAAATGAACTTGCCACATGTCCACTCTCGCTCAGCGCAGGTAGCCAGTGTTGCCTTTGACATTCAGCGCAGGTAGCCAGTGTTGGCTTTGACATTCAGCGCAAACAGCTAGTGGAGCCACTGAAATGATCCTGAATTGACTTGTTTTTGAGCAGTTTCTGGTGGAGAACTTCTGTGAATTGTTGTGGTTTGTTAGCCTTGTTCCTCTAGGGGTAGGAACAACATGTTTAGGGACTTTGGATCCCTTAGATTATGGACATTTCATGCTCAATGCTGTAAGGCACAAAAATGTCTATAACACTCCACTGTCCCTTCAAGCTTCCTATCTTCATTCTAGAAATATAAGCTTCTTTTGCTATTATATGTTCAATGTCCATTCTCTTTGTTGTTCTATGCTTGCACTTCAATAGGTTATTCAGGTTTTTTGTTGTGTCTAATGCTAGACAATTGTCATCTTATCTCTACATTGATAAATTAGATTTACAAGTCCCATTTATTTCTTGTAGTTGTCCATTCATATGTGTTTGTGTATGCAATCTGCTGCTATAGTCAGTATTCTCCATATATCCATTGAATCTATAAATTATTGAGCATTAGTGGTCTAAAGCCTTGTATTGGTGAGAGTGTTCATGCATGTCTTGAGTGAAAATAGAGCTGAAATGGTTATCTGACTTGATCCAAACCCTCATTCATTCCAATAGTTCTGAGAACAATATTGAAGATTATATGTTACCAGGCATCTCCGAGCTGCAACCTAGGAGAGTTTCCTGGAGTGATAACATAATTGGTGCCATTGTCGGGGAGAGGAAATTGATGCTCAGCTTCCCTGTGAAATGACATAGATCTGGCTTTGATGATAGGCAAAGTCTGGGAACTTTTTGGTTGTAATAATCTATCTGGTGACTCTACTGGAGGTTGAACCTCTTGATGACTCCACTTCATAGTTCTAGCTTAGTTTTTGATGCATACTCGGAGAAATCCTTAGAAGCTATAAGCTGACCCAGTACCTAACCCTGAAAAAGCCATCAAAGAGAGAAAGGTATTGCAGAAAGGAGCATCAGGTTCCGGTAAACCTAAACAATCTCCTATATCTCTTCAAGCAAGTCCTATAATAAAACAAATACATGTTGAGAGTATAGCATCTAATACTAGCAGTGAAGAAAAAATCTCAGAGATTCATAAAACTCCTTATTCTTTAGGTTCTCATTTTGCTTTAAGCCCAAAGGAAACCTCACCTCCTATCCATCATACTCCTTTAGTCTTATCAGTCACTCCTCAGCCCTCTATCATTCAAACTGCCAGTACTCGTTTAGCCACCACAACTATGGCAGGTCCACAAGCACCTACCAAAATGGAAAGAATCATAGTTGCTAGGTATGGACCTCTAATACTGCCCACTACTTTGAATGCCATGCCTACTAGAGAATATCAGAAATATAGGTCTAAGTTCACTCGGACTGAAGGTGTTACTGCTAAAAAACATCTTGAGTCATTCTATAACTATGCTGATAATCTGGACATTAGTAAAGATGATGTGTGGATGAGAGTATTTATCCAAAGCCTAGATGGAGAAGCTAGAAAATGGTTAAGGGAATTGAACCCAAGATCTATAGAAGACATTGAGGCTTTAGATGATGCATTTCTAAAGCATTGGGGGGATAAGAAGGATCTCCTCTACTACCACACTGAGTTTGGGAACTTAAAGAGGGAAAATAGCGAGTTGTTGTCTGATTTTAATAAGAGATTTAACCACACGTATAACAAGATACCAACTGGAGTAAAACCCACCACTACCTCCACTAGACTCATCTATGCCAATGCCTTTGGTTCTGACTTCTAATTACTGTTGAGGGAGAGGTGATGTGCTTCTTTGGCTCATATGCAAGATGCAACCCTAGAAGTGGAATCAAACATCATGCAAAAAATCTCAAAGGTAATGTTGATAGAAGGAGACAAAGGGGCGAGTCTTCATCATCCTCTGATCCTAAGATATATAAAATGACCAAGATGATAGAATCATAGGCCTCTAAGATCTCCAAATTAAAGGTTGAGCAGTATTCTGGGAAAGGAAGAGTTCCTAACACCTTTTCTCCTCCAAATCCAAATCCATATAGAAGAGCAAATGAGCAGTTGGAGATTTTGCAAAGAAAAAAAGATGCCAATGAAGACCAAACGGTGAAGGTCCCTTTTCAAAATGCAGTCATGGAAAAAGAGCAGTTGGAAGAAGATGATGAGATCCTTTGTATGGAAGACAAAGGAAGTTCCCCCTTTTTGACCTTAGCTACCTATGAGAAGTCATTACTCAATGACCAGATCAACCAAAAGTGGGATGGTGCAGCTGTTCTATAAACCGAAGATCAACAAAGATATAATCTGAGGTCAAAGATGAATAATGCCAAGGAAACTCCTATTCAAAGAGATGTTGTCTCTACAGTACAACAAGCTAATAAGCAGAAGCAACCAACAGTTGATCCTATCATCCTCAAAGCTCCAGCCATAGATGTAAGAGGCCTTGAAAAGTCCCCTTCTTCTTTCTGTTTTCAATCAGAAATTCAGAAGCTAAGAATACCTGTGCCTCTGATTGAACCAGTGAAGAATGAGTCCTTCAAGAAATCTATCCTTGAGGCTCTTGAGCCTAATGCCATCCAAGATTCCACTGACTATGTAAATCTACAAGATGACCAACTAGTTGTTATTCTCAGCCCAATGATTGAAAATTGTGATGACAACTCCCCATCATTCTATGTCTCTCTGACTATCCATGATAAAATCCTTTATAATTTCCTTATGGACACTGGAGCCAGCCATAATCCAATGCCCAAGGTTGTCATGGATAAGATCGGTCTTGACATTACCAGGCCTTATCAGTTGGCCTCTACGTATCTTAAAAAACCAATTTGCCAGATCACAGAAGAAGAAGGCCCACAAATTTTGGACATGTTCTTTGATGGGGCTTTCTCTAAGGAAGCTTCAGGAACAGGTGAAGTCATTGTGTCCCCACACAAGAATGCATTAATTCATCCATTTTATTCACTTTTAAGGTCACAAATGACATACTAGAGTATCAAGCAGACCTTATTATTCAACAGGTGTACAAAACCTTCCAAACAAAATATCCAAGGCTGAAATCATACAGAGATGAGGTGAAACATAGACCATCTCTACCTAATAATACCAAATGATGGAAAGTTTTTGAAGAAGAGGATCAAATCAATAGGCTTTTGCAAGTCTTTGATGATTTCGCTGATATGCATGTTGACCAAGAGAAAGAAATCTTTGATAGAAATGTAAAAAGGGTCAATTTTCAGTTTGGTGAGTGTTTTCTCAAAAGGGATACATTAAAGGAAGGAGGAGATGTTTTTGATGACCCAGTCAATGGGCTATTCTTCAAACTTTATTTCAGTTAAGGCTTTTAAGCATTGGTGTTGTAAATATGTTGCTTTCAAGTTTTTATTTCATGCTAAATAGACTCCATGCCCAATGCAACATTAGGAGGAATATATGATTTTTTTTCTTACAGGAAAGCCATTGTTCTGTAGTTCTTGAAACCTCAAAGGGAGGCTTTCATCCCCAGAAGGAGCCAATGTTAGCTTTGTTGGAAAAATGGCCCAAAAATGGATCCAAGTATTCCCCAAGGTCTCTGAATTCACTTAAGTGGATCCATATATGCTCTTGAAGTCTTCAAAATCCTCTTAAGGACCATTTAAAAATCCGAACAGTTGCATGCCAAGAGCCCTTGGAAGGGTGGAAAAACACTACTGGGAGGCTAAAACAGAGAAAAATAGTGAAAAGGCCATTATCACAGGCTTAAAATGAGAAAGCATAGCAATTGTCTGATCTGGCTAATCAACAGTTTAGATCTGATCGATGGTCGCAATCGATGATCGTAATCGGTGGAGGCAAGTTGGCGGTATCGACATAGACAGTGTGGAAGTTGCGACTGTGATCAGTGATGCAATGTGGACCATTGATCAAGCTCGTAGATCGATGGCCCACATCATGTCCTAGGATCGCTATCGACGCTTACCATGGGGCGGGGCCTTTGCATATACATATGGGCGACCCTATAGCTGGACCTAATGATGATATATATGATATTTCATAACATCTTAGGTCTACCGAAGCCCATTTTTAATGTATTCAATGTTTCTCTCATATTTCAAAAATAAAAAGGGAAGACTGTGGACAGGTCTTTTTGCGACATGTGATAGCGATAAAGCCCGAACCCGATGGGGTCTAGGAAGAAAAATACATAATATCTGTCTCGCACCAAAGCTATTTTTAGTGTATTTTCAATATATTTTGTTATATAATGAAAAAATAAAGGGAGCCTTGGGTAGCGCTGATAGCGATGAAGTCGAGAAGTGAAAAATATAATTTTTGAAGTTCGCTAAAGTCAATTTTTTAATGATTTTCAATGTTTTGGTGCATTTTTGAAACACAAAGAAATCACGAAATAGGAAGGATATCGGGTAGGCTGTGGGTGGTAAGTGGTTTATGCCAAGCTCTGGCCGAAGCCATACAATGGCTCCCACATGTCCAAGATGAGGAGAGAGAAAACCATCCTCATCGGGTTGTTAACTCCAGTACAAAAGAGGCACCTGAAATGGATCACCACTGTTGGATCTAGGACTCCCAGATCAATGGTGGAGATGTGTTATTACTGCAAAGTTGGACCCGAGAGGAGAATAAGCCATATTTGAGGACTGTTGAAGTCCAGAATAGCAGAGATGGGCGAGCTCTTTACACAATTGCAGTGTTTTTCTGTGTTTAACAGAAAAACAATCATTCTAAACATTTAAAGGGAAAACAAAGGCCCGAGGACCCTTTCCATTACTTAACAGAGGTCGGAAGGGGATCAGAAAGGGCCACAGCATGCACAACTCACCCCAAATCGACAAAGCAGTCTTGGAGCAGACAGCTCAGCTAGCCTGAAACTGATATATCATGGAGCAGCACAGTGCATCAATGGCCCAGTCCAACTCATCAAAACAAACATTATGGAGCATCTCTGGCATGAGAGAGATCCCTGCCAGCATAGCCAGAATATCTGAATGCGGTTATTCCTCTATCAGAAGGTGAAAACCTCTGAGCCATGCTTGCCCATAGAGGGAATCAAACATTTAAGGGATAGAGTGGATAGATTAAGACTTCGAGAGCTCAGGAGCATTGTAAAAGGCCTATAAAAGGCTAAAAACTAGATGTAACAAGGGTTCAACTTCTGGAGATTGTTCCTCCTCTGTTCCTTCAAGCTTCTCATCTTCATTCTAGCAATATAAGATTCTTTTGCTATTATATGTTCAATGTCCATTTTCTTTGTTGTTCTATGCTTGCACTTGAATATGTTATTCGGGTTTTTTGTTGTGTCCAATGCCAGATAATTGTAATCTTATCTCAGCATTGATAAATTGTATTTGCAAGTCTCATTTATTTCCTGTCGTTGGCCATTCATATGTGTTTATGTATGTAATTTGCTGGTACAGTCAGTATTCTCTATCTATCCATTGAATCTATAAATTATTGAGATTTAGTGGTCTTAAGCCTTGTATTGGTGAGAGTGTTCATGCATTTCTTGAGTGAAAATAGAGATAAAATGGTTATTTGACTTGATCCAAACCATCATCCATTCCAATAGTTTTGAGAACAATATTGAAGATTATATGTTACCAAGCATCTCTGAGCTGCAACCTAGGAGAGTTTCCTGAAGTGATAACAGTGCTGGTAAGAACTTCTACCAAAAAAAAGAATTATGTCATTATAATTATGAAAATATATTCATGTTGATTACTATGAAAAGGTAACCGAGACACACACATTATTGAAATATAGTCTTGGTCGAGCATCATAAATAAATCAACTCCTCATTTCATAAACTCATCACTTTGTCCTATCACGTGTTAACAATATCAACAACATACCAATCAACTCATATAACATATAAAATTTAAACTAAGCCTAATGCACCAACTTAGATTAGAAATGAAAATATAGTCATTATCATTAGAAAATATGAGAACACTTATCTTGAAAGGTAATGGGAAATTGAGTTGGGGCAAAGACTCTCCACCCCACTATAGACAACTGCATTCAAATTCTCACTTTCATATGTCACCCTCAAGCAATATTCTAGAGGTCGAGGAACATTTTTCTAATGGATGTAGACACAATTACCAGTTGAACTAGGGACTCTAGAGATTCCACCACCTCCACCCACCAATTGAGTTGGTGTCAACAAGGTGCATAGGGAGTCTAGATACTAGTTGTCTCGACCCTTTAGAATTCAACACTATAGTTCCACCAAACTTGGGGAATCAAGAACCCGCAATAAAATCAAGCTACAACTAGGAAGCCTAGAGAAATTATTTAGGAATTTTAGAGGAATAATCATGGATTTTTTAGAAACATGATTTCCACCCTGTCGCCAATTGGGGACTCGACAAGCATTCAATTCCTCACATGGAAGTGTTTTCTTCCTGCTCCCTTTCCAATCAAAACATCATTCCTTTGTTGTTCAACATTCTTCCTAACTTTTACTTCTTGTCTCAGTCTTCCTGCTTCATTTTTTCCTTTTCCATATTTCTCCTCTCCTCCTTTGCATTTTTCTCCCTTCTTTTGTGTTCTTCTCCCTTGCTGTTAAAATGTCCTTCTCCCCACAGTTTGGATCCTCCTTTTCCCTTCCTACTCCCTTGTCGCTAGTTGTTCGAATTCATTGTTGCGCTACCCCTTTTTCTAGCTATTTGACTTTGAATTATTTTGTTTTCTTGTTCCCTCCATTGCGTTGTCCCATTAGATCCAATTTCTCCCTCCCTATCTTGCTGCCTCCTAACTGTAACTTATGTTGATAGAATCTTTTGAGCGAATGCAAAATGTGCCATTTGCTTGCATGTTGTTATTTGTTGTCTTGTTGGCTCTAGTGAGTGGCCAACACAACTTACTAGTTCGCAACCTACCCATTATTCATTTTAAATTTTCTTGTCCCTGTTCTCTTGTCCACTATTGTAAGAGCACAGTTTGATAAGAAGATACAAATTTTCCCTTTTTCCCCAGCTATCAACTATAATGTACCAACTCCAATTTTTGTTGTAAGGAGACCTTAGAATATCCTAGCAAGTAACATCCCTAGCCCTCTATAATTTGTATCCCATTACTTAACCCATCTTTCTTTTTTCTAAAAAATATTTACACTGCATACATGAGTGTAATTTAATTGGGTTTGTCACAACTCCCAACCACCTAATTGCTCCTAACAATTTACCTACAACTCAAAATTCTTAACCTAACTTCACTTAGTGGTATGTTTCCTCCTTCCCTCTACAAACTCTAGCGACATCCCTCTTTAGTGACTGCACTCTCTTTTATATACCTATGATTTTTTTAGAGAAAATCTTTCTTCTTCCCTTCTCTAGCATGCATTTCTCTACATTTATGTTTATACTCTCCCCCCACTCAACATATCACTTCTCTCGAGTTAAGATGTTTGATGGTGGTAGTTATTTCCATGGGAATCTTGGCCAATCCTTGGAATAATAATGGCAATAACTATCACATTTTACATTTCTAGTACTTGGAACTTAACCACATCACATTTTACTTATCCAATAATTGGAACTCAACCACTTTCAAAATTTTCTGAGAGCAACTATTACTTTAATATTTACATTTTTCATTCAAATGTTCAAACTTACTTTCTAGTACTTGGAACTTAACCACATCACATTTTACTTATCCAGTACTTGGAACTCAACCACTTTCAAAATTTTCTGAGAGAAACTATTACTTTTATATTTACATTTTTCATTCAAATGTTCAAACTTAGTCTTAGCCCTGCAACCAATATTTCTAACTTAATAATTATAAATAAACCTAAGCAAAACTGTCTTAGCAACAATAATTGTAATGTAACGCCATAGTGGTATACTGATACATCGACAAAAACATCCATAATGAGTTGTGGTTCTCCCTAAACTGCCATGATTAAAAAAATATGGTATGTGTAGAGCGAATGAAGTTGAAAATGCAAGACTACTTCAATACAAAAAATAATTGATCAACATAAAAGACATTTGGTCCGAAGCATTTGTAGACTTGCCAAAACTCATGACATCCTTCAATTTTATTGAAGTGTTCCTCATTTATTCGACTTAGACTAGAAAGTAAGCCAAACAAAAATTCCCATGGTCTTCTTGTATTTATCTGTCTGTCCTTAGTTACATCGAACACCTGTGCATATGCTTTTCCGTCTGTTTCGGAAATATGAAAAAGAGAACCATCTCCATACAATAATAATTATTATTGTTTTACTTAGTCTAAATGCTAGAATTGGGGTTGCAGCATCTCCAGAGAATCATGGAGAAAGATTGAGCAAATCCAGAAGCGTTTTATAACTTATAACCTGAAAATTAAAAGTAATACACCCTATCCTATTCTCCTTATAGAAGCAGGTCTTTCCCCTATTGAGAGCCTAGCTATGCTTAGGTTTCTGTTGTACAAGCACAAAATCAATAACATAGACGATCATAGACTTCCTAAGCTAGCTTTAAATTCTAGCCAAAACCACCTAAGGCTCAATCGAGGGTGGCATAAATACACAAGGGCTTGGTTAAACTATTGGGAGATCAACGAAAATGATGCATTGCAAAATGTAAATAACATTAAAGATATTGTTACTTCTAAGTTCAGATAAAAAATGTGGTGTGAGAAAGACTTAGCGCTAAAAGAAAATTAAGTTATTATAAGAAGGTCATCAACCCCACCCTAGAAGATCAAAAGTATCTCTCTATTTTAACTAGCTCAAAGAAGAAAATTAATATAGCAAAGATTAGAACGAATTCTCATGAGCTCCATAGTGAAACAGGTCGTTGGGCAGTTCCTAAAACGCCATGGACGGAAAGGATCTGCCATATATGTGAGAATAGGAACATCGAGGATGAAAACCACTTCCTCTTAGAGTGCCCCACGTATAACGACATTAGATCTCAGTTTCACAATCTTTGTTACAATACTGACCTTTCTCGCCTTTTACAATGTCAAAATTATAGTGAGCTCGCGAGGCTTCTCTCCAAGCTTTTTGAGCATAGGAATAAAATCTTATATCAAAATAGATAATGTGTTTCTTTAGGTCCGATAGATCATTATTTAGTCTCAGTGGACGTTAACCATCATCATCATCACATATATATATATATAGATATGTATATATATATATATATATATATATATATATATATATATATATATATATATATATATATATATATATATATATATATATATATATATATATATATATATAAAAGATATGTGAATTTAAGTTATATATTTATAAAATTAAAAATGTATTTAAGTTTTAAATTTAAATTAATTTCAAAATATTGAATTTATTTATATATATAAAAACTACAGTGAAACTAATATCTACTTAAAATTATATAAAAAAAAAAATAAAAAAAATCGTGTAGTCTAATCATATTGAATTATGAAACATACTCAAGATGATAGTTTACTTTTGCTATAACGTAGTCATAAAATTAATTATCCCATTCTACATAATTTTCTTTCATTAATTAAAAGCAAAATGGGGACGACAATATTCTAATTTATATCATAGCGTCTACATGAAGTTTTTCCAATTTTTAGTTTGTTTAACATACACTTTATGTCAACAGTCTCTAATACAGGAATGGAATTGCGCTCTGAGGTGATTCGCTAGAGAAAAACAAAAACCTAGCCGCCATTACACGGACCTGCCATAGCTACTGCAGGTCTCTCCATTGACGGCCGCACATGGTACCAGATGCAGGAGGGGAGAGCTCTGCCTCCTCTCCACAGGACATGCACATGTCTGACAACAAGCAAAAGCCTGTGACCCTGCCCTCTGCAGACACAGATCCGGAAACAGAAGAAACCCAGCAAAGGACGCAGAAAGAAAAGCTGCATGCAGCTCAGAATGAAGAGGATACAGAAAAAAATGATAAGCATACCAATGCGGAACCATCTAAGACGAAAGCGACATCAAGGACCTGCATACCAAAAGCGGCAGAATCGATCAAGGTGGATCTGCCAAGCCACCGTATCAACAGCGAAATACAATACATGCAGGACTATGCCCTCATTGGAAAGTTTCTGGGATTTTGGCCCACAGAGAAAGCCTTACAAGGCTGGATAGCCTCCAAATGGAAGCCAAAAGGACAAGTGACGTTGCAGCTTGGCCCAAAGGGCTTCTTCACAGCTATTTTCAACTGTCTTGAAGACAAAACGAAGGTATTTGAAGGCGGCCCGTACTTCTTCAACTCCTCCGGTTTGTATCTAACTGAATGGAAGCCAAGATTCAACCCGGACAAAGAAGACTTCAGCTGGGCCCCTGTTTGGATAAGAATGTATTCACTTCCTGTGGAATACTGGAAAGAAGAGACACTGGCTGACATTGGCAACAAGCTGGGGACCTTTATCAAAGTTGCAACCGAAACAAAATCTCGCAAATACACCTCCTATGCCAGGATCTGCGTCAAGATGCACCTAACCAAGACGCTTGCAGACACGGTAAGTCTCTTTCACGATGACTATGAATGGAAGCAGTCCTTAGATTATGAGCACATCCCCTTTCGCTGCAGAAAATGTCATGAACACGGCCATCTCTTCCGTGACTGCCCCTTAAATGTTCAGCCATCTGTTCCTTCAAATGAGACATCTAAGGATCAAGATGGTTATACCAAAGTCCCCACCCGCTGCCGGCATGCCAAGAAAAACCAAGCTATCCCAGATCTAGGACCCACGGTGAACCTCCAGAACCGTTTCTCTGTCCTAGCCTCTCAGGATTCTCCAAAGCCACCCCACTCTGAAAACCTTGATCCTCAGATTCCCATCGAGCCCCCCTCCAACCGTTCCATCTCCTTATCCTCCTCGGATCCAGCCTCCTCCAAACCTGCAGATACATCCTCATTGGCGCTCATCAAATCTGTCTCAGATCTCGAACCCCCTTTCCCCCCCAAAGGCAAATCCAAATTGAATGAAAATCAAATAGCATCAGATATGGATCTTGATGCAGCACTCGCCTTAAGTCTTCATGATAATGCAGAGGAGATGGAGCAAAACATCCCGATCATTATGGAGGAAGACAGAGTAGATGTAAATTTAGAAGAGTTTGACATCTCTAAGCTTGACATTTCCAAACTGGAGACTGCATGCAAACAAAAAGAGTATGAATCAATCCCCCCCTGGCAAATAGACAAACTTGAAGGAGTTTTGTCGCGAGTTCATCACCATAAAAGTCTGGGTGTTCAAGGTGGAAGTCACTGGGATGGAAAAAAAATCCTTAAAGAAACTAAGAAAAGAGGCAGAAAAACATACCTTCAGAGAACAATAACAGTTGGGGAAATACTTATGGATTCGGGGCTATTTCCCAAGCTGACAAAGTTCTACAAACCCTCAACACAATCTCCATGAAGCTCATATCCTGGAATGTCAGAGGACTCAACAGTCCCTCTAAACACAGAATGATAAAAAACTTGATTATGCAAGAACAACCAGCAGTAGTCTTTCTCCAAGAAACAAAAAGCAGTAGCACAATGATAGACAAACTCGGCAACAAAATATGGGCAGGTAGTAGGTCAATATCAGTCGACGCTTCAGGGGCGTCAGGCGGTTTGGCCATTTTATGGAACCCGCAGATTGTTATGTTGGACAATTTCCATGCCACTCTCCATCTAATTCAAGCCACCTTCCATCTCATAGGCACCAACATTCATGGGCACCTCACCAATGTATATTTCCCTCAGTCGATTCAGCAAAAATTGGACCTCCTGGATACGATCTCCCTCCTTAATGCAAATAGACTCTTCCCCTTGTGGATTGGAGGGGGTGATTTCAATATCATAAAATCAATGGAGGAAAAACAAGGGGGCAGAGTCCGGCTCGACAGCGACAGCAATGGCTTCAAGCAATTCATACAGAACAATCAGCTCATAGACATTCCTACCTCCAATGGTATTTTTACTTGGTCCAACAAGCGCAAAGGAGCCCACCATATCGCCTCAAGGTTGGATCGATTTCTAATCTCTGACAATGCGATCCACCTCGGAGGAGACTTCAGCACCTCAATCATTCCTCAAAGCGGCTCGGATCATTGGCCAATTCTGCTTCATTGGTCAAGACCAGGTCATGGCTACAATCGACCCTTTCGCTTTGAAGCCTTTTGGCTAACAAACAGCAAATTAAAGGATGTTGTCACTCAAGCCTGGACATCATATTCACCACCAACGGGAGCCAAGATGTATCAGTTTCAAGAAAAGTTAAAACATCTGAAACAAGTTTTAAAAAGATGGAATCGCACTCATTTTGGCAACATACAAGAGAGCAAACAAAAGCTGGAGCAACAAATGAAAGAACTTCAACAAAAATTCATTCTAGCAGGACGCACAGAAGAACAAATTCAACAAGAGCAGAGCCTCTGGAGATAGATAGAAGAGCGCCAACAACAAGAGGAAATTTTATGGAAACAAAAATCCCGAATAAGCTGGCTGAAAGAAGGAGAGAAAAACACAAAGTTCTTCCACAAAACTACCATACAAAGGCGCATGCACAACAAAATAATCTTTGTCAATAATCAACAAGGTGATAGAATAGAGGTTCATGAAGAAATGGAAAAAGAATTTACAGGTTACTTCAAGGACATTTTAAAGGAACCTGAAGTCAATCGGGATGAGGCAATCTGAGCCATCACGCAGCACATTCCCAAAATAATCAATGAGGAACACAACAATCAGCTACTCCAACCTGTCACACTGAAGGAAGTAGAAGAAGCCATGGCCCAACTCAAAGATGGCAAGGCACCAGGGCCAGATGGATTTACAGCCAACTTCTTTCATGAATTTTGGGAGCTCATTAAAGTTGAAGTATGGAATCTAGTGGATGAATCCCGAAGCATGCATTGGGTCCTCCCTGCCCTCAACTCAACTTTCATAGCCTTGGTACCCAAAGAAGCAGCCTCCAGCAAACCTGAGAAATTCAGACCAATAGCGTTATGCAATGTGATATACAAACTCATTTCAAAGGTCATTGCAAACCGTCTCAAGCCGCTACTACCAATGCTAATCTCTCCAGAGCAAACGGGGTATGTCGAGGGAAGGCAAATCATGGATGGAATAATTCTCTCAAATGAAGTCATACATTCTCTAAAGCTCCTCAAAAAACCAGGTATGCTTCTCAAGCTCGACCTTTCTAAAGCCTTCGACAAACTTAGCTGGAATTATATTCACAAAATGCTCTTAGCTTTTGGTTTTAATGCAACCTGGACCAGATGGATCATGAGCCTCATAACTTCTCCAAGTTTTTCAGTCCTACTGAACGGATCTCCCTCACCTCCCTTCAAATCCTCCCGGGGCATAAGGCAAGGGGATCCTCTCTCGCCATTTCTCTTCGTTTTAATGGCTGAGGGATTAAGTAGGCTCCTCAAATCAGCAGTTTCCTCCCAAGCTCTCAAAGGATTATCCCTCCACGGCCGCCCTCCCCAGACCCATCAACAATTTGTTGATGACACTCTGCTCTTCGGGCATCCCTCTGTTAAAGAAGCCTCCGTTTTCAAAACCCTTCTAAATATCTTTGCTGAAGCTTCCACCACCTCTATTAACGCCTCCAAATCCCAGCTCTTTTTCTTCAATACTCCCCCCTCCACGCAAAGGAACATTGCCAGAACTCTGGGATTCACAATCTCCCATTTGCCTTCAAAATATCTAGGAGCCCCCCTCTCCGCTTCCGCGATCAAACAAGTGTCTTGGAGGGTACTTCTGGACAAACTTGAATCAAAGCTTTCCTCATGGACTTTCAGGGCTCTAAATCTAGCTGGTAGGCTTGTTCTCATTAAATCTGTACTGCAAGCAATGCCGCTCTATCTCTTCTCCATCTTGGCAGCTCCAAAAGGGATACTGAAGGCTATACGCATTCTGCAACGCAACTTCCTCTGGGGTTCCACTGCCTTAAACAGGAAATGGGCTCTTGTCAAATGGACAGAGGTGTGCAAAACCAAATCAGAAGGAGGGTTAGGACTTCGGGATCCGCTTCAAAGCAATAACACGATGGGAGCTAGAATATGGTGGAACTGGGTCTCCAAGCCAAACTCCCCATGGGCACAATTATGGCAAGCAAAATATGCCAGAGGCAGCTGCTGGAGTGATCTCATCAGAATCAATCCCACGGTGCAGGGTTCACTCATCTGGAACAATGCAAAAACGCAGAGCCGCTTCATTCAAGAGCACAGCTTTTGGGAAATACACTCAGGGACTGCCGCCAGATTTTGGGAGGACTCTTGGCAACAGCTCCCTAAACTCCCAAATTTGTTCCACAAACCTCTTTGGCAGGCTCACATGAAGTAAACAGGTATCACCCAGGTACACCAGTTCTGGCAGTCCTCCTCAAATCACGATTTTCAGATATGGAAACCAGCGCAACAATGGCAAACAGATTGGCAAGGAGAAACATACACAGAAATAGAACAAGAACTCAAAGAAAGGAGAATCCGCCTCTCCAATCAGCAGGACAAATTACGCTGGGGATATACAACCAGGGGCACCTTCACCACTAAAGAAGCTCACCATCTGCGATATTCCAATCTCCAAGAGGAAAGAGATCAAATTTGGGAGAAAGTCTGGCACAAAGGACTATGGCCCAAGATCTCCACCTTCATCTGGCTTTTAAGCAAAAGGCGCATCCTTACTTGGGATAACCTAATAAAAAGAGGATTCATTGGGCCCTCGAGATGCCCAAACTGCAATACTAATAATGAAACTATCAGTCATCTAATGGAAGACTGCCCCCTAGCAAAACAGATATGGAAGAAAGTCGAAAATTGTAATATGAGAGCAATCCCTAGACAGGCGGACGTCACGGAAAACATAAGAAACTGGGTCAAAAATCCATTTAAGTTCCAGATTCTAAACTCTCTGTGGAATATCATTCCCGGCTTCCTGTACTGGACTCTGTGGAAAGAGCGCAACCATCGAATCTTCAACAACACTCACCGATCCATGGATGATCTTTGGCTCATCCTCAAACAAAATATACAAGAAACCTTGGCCATCCGAATCTGGAATGATACTGACATGCCCGAGATCCCACAAGAATGCAGAATACTGAAGGAATGGGATCTGGATCTCAAGCCCCTGGTCAAAGCAAAAACCGCCCCTTGCTCCATATCTGCTTCTCCTTCATCCTGGTCCCCTCCTGCCTTAAACTCCTACAAGATAAACTTCGATGGGGCAGCCAAAGGCAACCCCGGCCCTGCAGGCTTCGGAGGGGTCATAAGAAATCATTCAGGAGATGTGAAACTCCTGTATTTTGGCACATTAGGCAAAAATACCAATAACGCCGCAGAGATGGAAGGACTATGGAAAGGAATATGTTTGGCTGAACAATATAACCTCTCCCCCCTTGAAGTTGAAGGGGACTCGCTCATACTAATAGAGGCAGCCAAAAGAATACAAGCCGGCGCCAGAGCTGTCAAAATTGCAAAAAGTTGGAGGTTGCTAAGTCGTCTGGAATCCCTGGAGGAAAAGCTCCTCATTCCCCACAACATAACCTTCAAGCATGTCAGAAGATCAGCAAACCAGGTGGCAGATCGGTTGGCTAATCAAGGAGTGGCTCAGTCGACAACTTACTTCTCGGGTGCTCTGGATATGGTTGAAGATGATCAACTTAAGAAAGATTGCATCTCTTTGGTGCAAAAAGATCTCCTTCTCCCGGATGCGGGTGCTAATAGTTTTAATGCCGCGTGTTAATGGAGTTAAGAGGCATGTGGCTTGTCACATGGGCCTCTGTCAGCCCGGACAAGCCACGCCACTCCATGACGAAGGCTCCTTAAATTCGCCGGAAGGCGAAGCAATGAGCGAGTCTGCAATGGTTTATGCGGAGGGGAATGTCGTTAGTCTGTCTAGTCGCTTGCAGGGGAATGCTGTGGGAATGTACAATCGTTTGCAGGCGCCATTCAATGCGCTGCAACATTCGAGGAGTATGGGAGCTATTAAGGTTGCTACCCAAACCACTCTGCCGCATCTCTAGCCGTTTGAGTGGGTGATCGCTTGGTGTAAGGTTTCTCAAGGAATTGCTGGTGTGGGAAGCCATTGTCAAATGTCAAGGGAGAGGCTCAGGATGAGCAGTCGCAGAGGAGGGTCACGTGGTCGTTTTGCCTCTCAGAGGCCTAAGATCTCACCATCCTCTTCAGTAGAGATTACCTCTGAGCAAAACAGGCCTCCGGGCAGCAATGTTAGAGGAAGCTGGGGCATTCCGGAGTGTGGTCACACGGAACACCCGGCCATTCATTACAGAATCCCCTGTGCATTTGCAAACAACACTCTGATAGTTTCGGTCACCGTGGAGCATTGCAGCAGTATTCGGGGGCGCTTGGAAACTGTGAATGTTCCGAGGGTTGATATGGAGACTCCCACTGTCGACTTCAGGCGTCCAGTTCAGAAGGATGAGGCCGGCCCCAGTGAACCTGTTCAGAGGAGCTCGAGCCAGGATAAGGAAGATTCGGAAAAGCTCAAGGGCCCTGCAAAAGATGAGCCTCACACCACGGATGAAGATTAACTCAGAAGTCGCCAAGTCTGGGCAGCAAGGAATGAATTTCTCTGACCATCTCATTTTGCTGTTTTTGTATATTTGTCATGGGGTTTATGCTCGCAGTGTCGGTCCAAATCACCATAGTCTCAGTCCACGCGTCAGTCTACATGTTCACCGTGTCATTTTCTATATACATCGTGTTGAAATATGTTCACCGTGTCAAGTAATGCATCAATCGTGTCGATTTCTGTATTCACCGTGTCAAGTCATGAATCCATCGTGTCGATTACTGTATTCACCGTGTCGAATCTCTCTGCAAGGTTAGCAATGACCGATATCTTCTTTGAAGAAACAGGGCTTCGGCCCAGATGTAATTTTTGTTGTAATTTTGACTTTTTTGTAATATAATTAGCTCAGTTTTAACGAGAAAAAAAAAAAAAACATACACTTTATGTCCCACTTGTTTTTCTGTGTTAAATTAATAATTTTTTCTGTTGTGTTTAATTACTTTATGTCGGTGATTTTGTTATGTTCAATTAAACTAAATGCGATGTTGCGTCCTTTCAAAAGATGAGACACAACTGTGATGTCCCATCCTTTAAAAAGGAGACATATGAAAACCCCATAATGGCTGGAATCTGAAGTATTTGAAGAAGACATAGCAAAACCCCATAATGGATTGAATCTGAAGTATTTGAAGATATAATTTGAGTAATTTGAGTTTTTGGAATCATTTGAATATATAATTTGCATAATTTGAGCTTTTGGAATGGATGCTTTAGAATTTTAGATACTATTTTTTTAAAGTAAAAACATATTATTAAAGGTAGTCATTATATATTAATTGATTTTTTATTTCACTATTTTAAATTAAATAATAATGATTAATATAAATTAATTATTTTTAATAATATAAAAGCGGTAATAGAGAATTGAAATGTGTGTAACATTTGATATATTTGTAAATTAAAATATTAATATCAGTAATATAAAAACAATTATCATATGTGACTATGATTCATCATATTTGATTAAGGATGTTATTGTCAAATGTGGCTAGTTGTGATTAGACAAGGTTGACAATAGTTAATCATGTTTTCATATTTTTGACAATAGTTTTCTATGATTGACTATCACTAACCTTGTTTAACATTGATTAACCAATGGTTTGTTGTGGATGATAATGTTTGACTATGTTTAACATTAGCTTCACAACGATTAAGTTGGTTGGCCATAGTTGGCAATGGTTTAAAATGTTTCACTATGTTTTAACCATGGTTATCTATGGTTGAATGTGGTTTGACCATGGGTAACTATGTCACTATGATTAACCATTTTTAATTTGATTAATCATTGGTGGGCCCTACATGATAATGGTTTTGATCTTTGTTTATGGTTTTATTGTAGTTAACCACATTTGACGATGGTTGGTCAATGTTGACTATTATATACAATTGTTAAACACATTTTCCTTTGATTAACTATTGTTAACCATGCTTGAACATATTTGTGTTTGGTAAACCACACTTGAATATATATAATTTTGTTTAACTATGTTTGACTTATGCATTCCCATATTTTACTATGCTTTACCACGATTGACTTCAAAATTGTGTCACAATGTATACTATAATATGATATGGTTGAGCAGGTCAATAATGTTGTCTATTATTGATTTTTTTTCTACTATGGATGACAATGATTGATTTGCTATTGCATCACAATGTGATATTATGAGGTTAATAATATTTTGAAGTGACATATGACATTTATTTCAGTTGTCTTAAGTCTAACTTATACATCCCCAAATGGTTATGTTAATTTATACTAGACAATAATGGTTATGTTAACTTATACTAGACAATAAGGGTGGTTATGCCCCATCGTATCATTTCCTAATGATTTAGTTCGATTACCATATTATTTAATGATTACGTCACAGTGGAACAATAATCTTCATTGACTTATGTCAAACTACCATGTTCCTCAATGGTGGTATTATTGTATTACAATGTTGAAAGGGGAAATGTCCCTTTATGACATTATTTAACAATTATGTTGTATTGTGATGTTCATCCTGGTTTACTCATGCTACAATGTAGTGTTTTCTAAGGGTTATAATGCATTACAATATTCATCAATGGCTTTGTCACATTGTTAAACTCTTTTAGAGCTATGTTGGATTGTGACACTTCTCAATTGTTATATATCTTTTCGAATTCATCACTTTTTACTTATGTTACATTAATACAGTTTAATGATTATGTCACATTACAATGTCCATCACGAGATATGTGACACTCTAATGCTCCTAAAGGGTGTTTCTCTGTTTCCACTTTCCTCAATGGTTATGTAACTTTATAACATTCATTTTGGTTGACTTATGTCTATATGACATAGGCCAAAATTCATCTTATTGGATTTTTCTCAAATGAGTATGGCGTGGCAGTTCATCTTGGTTATCAAATGTTAAATTGTGACATTTAGTTTAGCTGACTTATGTCCAATTACTCCATTCTCAATGCTTATGTCATAATTTGGTATTCATAATTAGTTATATTATATTATGACCGTTGTTTTGAGACATCTCGAATTGTGATTCCCATCAATGGTTATGTTGCATCACAAGATCGATTGACGAATGTGTCATGTTCTAATGTTCATGTAGGGTATTGTTAAGTTTCCACATTTCTCATTTCTTTTTCCACTTTGTTATGTTCATCTTGATTGACATACATCAAATTGATTTATGTTGATGTCTATGTCAAGTTACATGTCAAATTAAAATATGTTGATGCTCATCTTGATTACAATATGCCAAATTATGATGCTCATCTTCATTGTCTTATGTTGCATTGCAACATTACTTATGTTCTATACTAGATTGCATTGTTCATAAATATGTTCTTTTCATTCTTCAAGGCTTATGTTTGATTGTGAAGGTCCTTAATGGTTATGTTTATTTCATTGTTCATTTTATTTTAATTATGTATCTTGGTTGAGTTATGCCAAATTTCTATATTCTCATCTTCACCAACTTGTGTCCTATGTCAAATTAGCATATATCACATTATCATTTTTGTCTATCAATGTTGTTGGACTCTTACATTCCTTAATGGTTATGTCACTTTGTGATGTTCATTTAGGTTGTGACATATTTTGAATTGCTATGTTTAATTTTTATTGACTTATGTTGAATTGGCATATGTAAAGACATCTGTCATAGTTTTATTCTATTGCATTAAAATATGTTGGAATTCATCTTCATTGTATAAATGGAATTGGGATGTTCATCTTGTTTGGCTTATGTTTCCGGTGTTCCTTGAGAGCCATGTTAGGTTGCTATACTTGCTAATAGTTTCTTCACATTGTGAAAATATTCAATGGTTATGCTAGATTGCAATATTCCTCAATGGTTATGTCTATTTTGACATTTGTCTTTCTTAATTTATGTTATTCCCTAAAAAATAACCATGTTAAACATAAACCCCATGATTAACCCTGGATATTGAAATATTTAATTTGTATTGTTATAGTAGCAATTTTTGATGGAACCTTTAATTATAATTGTATCCTTTCTCTTCGAACAACTTATGTTGAATTAATTTTTTCATCTTGGTTGAATTATTTTGAATTTATTTTTTCATTAAGGTTGGAATTAGGGAAACTTGAGGTCTAAACTAAATGAAAAATTAAATTCTACACCCAAAAAATACCCTCTTATAATACTTCTGAGTAAACCCACACTAAAACAAATTGAAAATACATGAAAAAACATGTTTCTATTTCAATTTTTCTTATTTTGGGGTCTACTGAAAATTATGTTGAGTGTTTACTTATCAGACATGGGGATTCAAGATAAAAATGTCACCCCTAGGGGTACTTATGATGATGTCATCTATAGTGTTTCCCCAGCTACTAATTCAATGTTAAAAACAATGTCTCTTTTAGTGGCAACCACATAATTTATTCCAGAAAAACATTCTTGAATTCCTGCACCACTGCAAAGTCATCTAAAGTATTTTTTTTTCTCGTGATAAATATTCCACCTATATTGCAAGCAGTTCACAACCCTCCCTTCACATATTTTTAATTTCAAGGATGATGTTTATCTTGTTGAAATTGGTCTAGCTATACCTCCGATGAGCTGCATTACTCCCTCATCATTGGTAGAAGTAACTATATTCTCCAAGCAATTATTGTTGTATGCTTTTTTGGTCAATAGCCACTAACACATCATATGATCCTAGAGGTAGGATATTAAAATCCATTCCCATTTTCATCCTATTTAAATTAATAGGATAATCCCTGACAAAACTGGTAACATTAGTTTTTGTAGCTGCTTTTAGTTGTACCAACCAAGAGTTTTTATGTTTTTCCATTTTCAACTTACACCTGTCCACTATTTTTGGACTAATACAACTTCAACTACCTCTTGGATCTATTAGAATTGACACAACTTGGTTCAGAATGTTACCTTCTATTTCTATCATAGTGTATTGATGTTCAACTTGTCCATCGTCCAAGGCTGCGTTGATTCTGGGAAGACTCCTAACGAGATCACTTATCGTGGAAGCTTCTTGTACATTATGTAAATATTAAATAGAATTAACATTATATTGGAAATTTTGAGGTAGTTGAGGCTCCCCACAACCCCAATACATCAAGGGTTCTTTTCCTTCTCATTCGCTCTTTTACCATATAGATCAATATGTTTGGATCCTGTTTGTGACTAACTCTTTTACTAGTTACTTTTCTTATTGAAATTTCTTTTCTGATGACTTTAACAACATTCTTCATAAAACAATATTTGAATCCTTTATTCCCTTGCATAGATCTATCCATTTTTTTATTTTTCTAATGTTTTAAATTATGATTTCTTTTTTTAAATTGTTAGTAGCATGTTCTAGCTTTTCAAATAACTTCATCCATAATCTTTGGATTGTCATACTCAATCTTCTCTTTGAAGGAAAGGGGTAAACAACTAATGAATGATTGAAGTTTAGATTTATCCTTCCAAATATATGCTACATATCGTAGGAGATGGGTGGATTTAATAACTAAGTCATCCATGGTCATTTGAATAAGTTTTAGTTCATGGAAATCTTTAACCCCATCATTATAATACCTTTGTGTCAAATATTTTCTTTTAAAGTGTTTTTGAAAATCCTATCAACTCATACTCTTCTCTTTAATATTATGCACAATTCGAATGTCATCCCACTAGAGGGATGCCTTACCTTGCAGCTGGTAGGTTGTCAATCTGGCTTTCAAATTATTGGGATACGCGTACATGTGGAAATATTTATTCATATTCAATAGCCAAGCTTCAACTACTTCCTTCGATTCATCGTCAAACAATAGACCTTGTAGCTGGTAGGTGGTCAAACTAGCTTCCAAATTACTAGGATACGCGTACATGTGGAAACATTTATTCATATTCAATAGCCACGCTTCAACTGCTTCCTTTGATTCATAGTCAAACATTATATGTCTACTTTTCTTAAATTCTCCTGCCAATTCTACTTTATGCTTTTTCATTTCTTTAGGCACTATAAACGGAATTTTGGCTAAACTATGTTTGGTTCCTTCTCCATGTACCTATTTTTCATTTTCAGGTTTGAGAGAGTAACTCTGGTATATATTGTCCTAACCTCCTTTTGTGAAATTCCTCCTTATCTCCATTATCTCAGGTTTGTGTTGATATTCTTTGATTAGAGTTTTCAAACATTTTATGATTTATTCTTAATTGGCACTAGCTTTCAATAGTTTTTCATTTCCCTCCTATATACTTACTAGTTTCACTTTAAGACCTCTCATAATCTCTAACAACTCTAATGTTTATGATAATTCCTCACCACATCAAAAATCCCTCTCTACGAAGAAGTCTTAAAGATGGTTTTGTCAAAATTATTCTTTACTTTGCTCCTTATTGTGTAAAAGAAAAAAAATTACACAATTAAATTCTAGTTGTGAGTAGCTCACAAGCCAACTCTTATACTAGATATAATGTACCTCTAACTTACACAGTTAAAAAAATTTATTAACTTAATCACGTTGATATATTGTCTGAAGTAAAGTTTATTCTTTAAGCAAAGGCTATTTTGCTAAGATCATGTAACGATAGTATTCCGATTTAAAACAAAAGGTTGAAGGGTGGAAACATATCCACAAATTCTATACCACTATATGTTTTTTCAACTTGAAACATACTTGGCAATATTCATTCTGATGATTCACTTAAACCGTCGAGCCACACAGTTCGTCTTATAAGACATAGTCCATACTTTAAGGTGGTTATTCTTTTATATATGTATTTGTTATATTTATTGTGTGTTATAAGGTTGTGGCCTTTGTGATTGAACTTAATCTGAATTGATCCGCTAACCTCATTTACTTAGTCAAACATGCAACCAACGCGCCACAGAACATACGTGAGTTCTCGATGTGTGGGTCCGTTCTCGAAGTGTCTAACATGCAGATCACGATACTGACCAGTCCATGTGCCGAAGTCATTGACAACTCTGATGTATTTCGAGAAAATCAACGATGGTGGTAGCTCGCTGGACAAGCCGCTGGGATTGACAAACTTTCAGACTTGTCATTTCGCTGAGTGTTCAACTCTGCAAACAATTTTCCGTTAGGGTTTCGGCTCTACAGGTTTTCCTTACTTCACTGGTAATGGTTGATATGTTTTCTTAAACGGAAATTTGGTTTTTGGACCTGCATTATAGTAGCACCTCATGTTATCAGCGGCAGGTAAGTAACATTTCTTAATTTTTTTAACAAGGGTTTCCATGTCGACTTGAGTTTTTGCTATTGTTTTTCAATGCGGGAAGGAGATACCTAATTATCAGTTTGGTATGGTTTCTTTTAGCGGTCAGTTGAATGGTTTCTTAAAGAACATTCGGCAGTTTAATAATCTATTCATGGCTTCCACCCCCTCAGACTCGTAACATTGATACCCGAAAGTTCGTATCTGCCTCCCAGAGTTTCAACTCACGTAAACAAAGTTTTGACCCCCGGGTATTCATTACTCTTTGTATGCCAAAACTGTCACGATTCAAAAGACCAGGCAACTCAGGTAAACAAAGTTTTGCCCCCCGGGTATTCATTACTCTTTGTATGCCAAAACAGTTACCATTCAAAAGACAAGGCATGTGTACAGCGAATTGAGTTGAAAGTGGAGGACTGCTTCAATGCCAAAAATAATTCATCAATATGAAAGGCATTTGCTCCGAAGCATTTGTAGACATGCCAGAGATAATGACATCCTTCAATTCTTTTAATGCTTCATTTATTCAACGTAGACTTCAAAGTAAGCAATACTGAAATTCACATGGTCTTCTTGATGTTATTCGTCCTGTCATGGTTACATTAAGCATCCGTGCCTTCTACGTGTTTTGGAAATATGGAAATGACGGCCACCTCAATAAAATAATAATTATGGTCGTAAGTAGTGTAAACCATAGTTACCAAATTCCACTTCTAATTCGTTTTGACAAGGAAAAATTTGGGAATATACATCTTAAATTTTTTATATATATATATAAATATTTATATATATATATAAATAGAACTGAGTTAGGTTTATTTTAAAATTTCAAAAAAATCATTAAATTTTTCTAACAAAGATAATCTGGTTTACTTATTTTTAACTTAACTTTAATTTTTCATGTTTATATAGGTGATCTGAAAATAATGAAATTCAAAATGCATCAAATTTATTTGATAAAAATGCAATGTTTTGTATTAAAATGAAATGAAACCCATTGGTTAGCTCTACAAAAGAGAGTTTGAACTAGAAGAGTCTGGCTTTGCAAAACGTTCTACATTGCTCATGCTCATGTACATTACACAATATATAGTAATCACAGATTTAGGGAAGTTAGAACCATAACCTAAAAAATGGAAACTAATTCCTATCCCGAGGTCTTGTGAATCAACTCACTATTCTAAGATATTCTCCATTATCTCTAACACCCCCCCTTAATGAATAAGGGGTTCATAAATATGCCTAACATCTCCCTAAACATTTCAAACTTGATTTTTCCAAGAGGCTAAGTGAAAATGTCTACAACATTATGACATGTATTATAATATACCAAATGGATTTCTTTGGATTGCACTTTCTTCCTGAAAAATTGGAATTGTGTATCAATATGTTTAGTGTTTTTGTAGAACACCGGATTATTAGCAAGTTTGATTGAACTTTTATTGTCACATCTGATTGTTGTTGCATCTATATGCTCTTCCCCGACATCCTGGAGAAGTCTCTGCAACCAAACTGCCTCACACGTTGTTGCACAGATGGATTGATACTCTGCTTCCGTTGAGGACAAGGAGAGTGTGTTATGCTTCTTGTTGCTCGATGTGATCACCTCGGATCCAATGTTGAATGCATAACTTGTTATGGATCTGCGATCATCTAAATTTCGAGCCTAATCTGAATTTGCAAATCTCGTCAATCTAACATCAGAAGAGTCAGTGTAAATGATACCGTAATCTACAGTACCTTGTAGATACCTCAAAACACTTTTCGCTGCATTCCAATGGCTTTCAAGTGGCTTGGACATATATTGGCTTAACACACTGACTCCATAAGTCAAATCTCGTCTAGTGGTGGTTAGGTAGATTAGACTCCCAACCAGCTGTCTGTAAAGTGTCGCATCTACCTCCTTTGACCATCTTCACTCTGTAGTTTGATGTTCTGTTGTAATGGTACTGTTGCAGGTTTACATTGATCCACCCTAAATCTCTCTAAGAGGCTTTTGACATGCTTTCCTTGGGACAAAAATGTTTTTCCTAAATCTCGCCATATTCCAAGACCCAAACAATATCTCAACTCACCAAGGTGTTTCATTTCGAATACCTGTGATATATGTTGCTTGATTTCTTTGATTAGATATGTAGCATCACCTCTAATGATCAAATCATCTACATACAATGAAATCATCACTATGCGCCCTTGTTCATCTTTCATGGTGTAAAGATTAGGATCATTTTTGCTTCTGTTGTAGCCAAATTGTAGAAAAAATGGATCAATCTTTTCATACCAAGACCTGGGTGCTTGCTTTAGTCCATAAAGTGATTTCTTCAATCTACAGACTAAATGTTCTTTCCCTTTCTGGACAAACCCTTCAAATTGCTCTAAATAAACCTCCTCTTTTACTTCTCCATTTAAAAATGCAGACTTTACATCTAGTTGGTGTATCATCCAATGTTTCTTAGTAACTAAAGCAATTAACATTTTGATAGTGTTTAGTTTACCTATAGGGGTGAAGGTTTCTTCATAGTCTATACCTTCTTTTTGTGAATACCCCTTTGCTACCAATCTAACTTTTAATTTTTCTATGGTTCCATCTGCATTAATCTTCGGTTTTTATAATCATTTACAACCTATGGTTTGTTTTCCTTTAGGAAGTTCAAGTAGTTGCCAAGTGTTGTCCTTGATTATTGATTCATATTCCTCTTCCATCATTGTTTTCCATTCTCTACATTCATTTGCTTCTTTATAACTAGAAGGCTCAACCACATTCATCATACTAGTTATAAAAGCATTTTACCTATATCTTGGAGGCAATTAAGCTTTCCTACCTGATCTCTTGAGTGGTGGGGTAGCCTCAAACCTTGTTTGATCATCATTCTCTTTTTCTTCCTACTGCTACTGCTGCTGCTGTATCTGCTGCTATTGTATCTGCTATTGCTGCTGCTATTGTTCATCTTCTACCTTTGTCTGCTGATGATCTTGATTTTTTCCTTTTTCTTCACATTCTTCTTCCACCAAGTAAAGAATATCCCATTCCTCATTGTGCTTATGAGATTCTTCATGATCCTGCTCATGGAATATGACATCTCTAATAACAAAAATCTTGTGAGTAGAGGGATTAAATAATCTGTAAGCTTTATGTTGTGAACAATGCCCTATAAAAGTACATTTCATGGCTTTCAAATCTAGTTTTCTTCTATCTTCCTTTGGAATATGGGCAAATTCTTTAGATCCAAATACTCTTAAGTGTTCTATTGCAGACTTAAATCCATATAATGCTTCGTAAGGAGTTTTAAACTCAAGACTCTTTGTAGGATTCCTATTTTTCAAATAAACAACAGTATTCAATGCTTCAGCCCAAAAACCATTCAAAAGATTCTTACCTTTCAACATGCTCCTAGCACATTCCACCAGTGTTCTGTTCTTTCTTTCAATTACTCCATTTTGCTGTGGAGTATGGGGTACTGTGAACTGCTACAATATTCCATGGTCTTTAAAATACCTTTTAAGCTCATCTTTCCTCTATTCTCCCCTTTGATCAGACTAGAAAAGTTTTATCTATTTCCATGTTTGTCTTCCAATAATGTTTTTGAACTGCCTAAAGTTTTCAAATGTGTGAATCTTCTTACTCAAGAAATATACCCAGGAAAACTTTGTGCAGTCATCAATAAACAGTAAAAAATATAGTGCACATCCTATTGATTTTGTTTGCATGGGTCCACACAGGTCTATATGCACTAATTCAAGTATATCCCTCTGTTTCTTTTCTACTCGAACAGGGAATTATTCTCTATACTTCTTTCCTAATGTACACACATCACAATCATTATGTACTTGCTTTAGCACAAGAAGATCTCTTACCATTTCTCTCTTTTGTAGTAACAACAAATCATTGTAGGTTATATGACCAAGTCTCTAATGCCATAGCTCTTCTGTAGTGAAACTCGTAGCCGTCAAGGCTTGAATGGTGCATGTCTTACATCCAGCTTGTACAGACCTCCCGTTCAAATTTTTGTAGCAATTGTCTTCATGCCATCTAGCAAATATTTTATATAACAGTTACATTTTAAAAATTCAACTTTAAGATCTTGATCTGTGATCATGGATATGGAAATCAAGTTCTTTGTTACACTGGGCACATACATGACATGATGAATTTGTTTTACATTACCATTAGGTAGAATGACATAATTTTTCCCACACCCTTTGATCTGATGACTTATATCATCACTTAGGTAAATCTGTGCTCCTTTGTTGATTTCTTTAAAATCTTCGAACCAATGCTTGTTCACTGTCATATGTGTTGATGCTCCCGAATCTACATACTAGATGTCTGCATCAACATTCTCAACAGGATCTTCCATAAACAATATGAAATTCTACACATGATTTTCATTCGCGAGATGACCTGCATGTCATTTCCACTTCTACTGTTCTTCATGATATTTCTTCTTTCTACACTCTCTGACAATATGACCAAGTTTTCCATAATAAAAACATTTAATTTCAGAGTTGTTTCTATTCGGATGCATACCTTGGGTCTGATTTGGTCTTTTCTGTGAATGTCCTCCATTTTGCTGTTGCGGATTTCCTCTTCCTTTGTGTAAGTTATTTTTCGCCATGAATGCAAGATCGACACTCTAGGGCTTCAGAGTTGATCTTCTTTCTTCTTCTTGCATTAGTATTCCTGTCAGTTCTTCAAACTTCGGGATTTTCTCTCTCACATTTATCGCAGTGATGAACATTTGGTAGTCATCGGTCACATCGTTCATGGTAATTGTTACAAGATGTATCGTCAACTGTATGACCAATGTCTGCCAATTTGTTCTTTAGATCTTTGATCCTTGCTATGAAGGCATCAACTTTTTCATTCTCCTCCAGCTTCATGGATAAGATCTTTCTCTTCAGAAACATAAGACGATTTGTATTCTTGATCTCATACAGATCCTTCAAAATTCCCCAAATTTCGCTTGCTGATTTACATTCTCTGATATGTGGTATGATGTAGTCTTTCACTGACATCTTCAACAACATCATTGCTTTACCTTCACGCTTCTCCCAATTTGGCACTGTTGCAGATCTAGCAGTTGGCTTCTGTTCATTCCTTTTTCAATCGACCAAGCACTCTACACTTCTAATAGAGTTTGCATCTTGAATTTCCAATTTGCATAATTGGAACCATCGAGCTTGTTACACTCATTCAAGCATGCTTCAAACATATTATTATTTGTGATTTATACAAAAAAAATTCCACAGGTAAAAGAAGATGATAGATTTACCCCAGATCTGTGACAAAGACATATCACTGATCTTCAATGTTGTTTGATCTCGTAGCACACCCGCAGATCACCATGGATTCCTTCACAACGTCTAGGCAACCTTCTATTGTCAGCCTCTACAACCTTCTTTAGGATGAAACCTTTTCTCAGAGCCTTTTTGTTGTTTACACGATCGTCGCAGATGTACATCACTTATCTGAGATGTCGATGTAGATGTACACCACTTTTTTGTGACGTTGTCACAGCGATACACCTAATTTCCGAGACGATGATGTTAAGTATGGTTTAGTAATCATCACATTTATTTTCTTGAAACCTGCGACGATTTTGCAATAGTCGCACCCTCCTCTCAGCATTTAGGTCCCTCAGCCCTAACTGTAATGACCTCCGGTTGCGAGCGCGGTTGGGCACCGGGCAAGGCGACGTGCACGGTGGGCGCGAGTGCGGGCGACCGGCGAGTCGGGCTGCACGAGGGCGCGCGGGCGCGCGGGCGGGCTCGGGCGCACGGGCGGGCGCGGGCGCACGGGCGGGCGCGGGCGTGCGGGCGGGTGCGGGCACAGGCGCACGGCGGGTGAGCGCACACGGCGATGCGACGTTCCTGCGAGTTGGCTGCGACATTTCAGGTGAAGAGAATTGCGACGAAAGTATGCGACGAAAAGGGGAAACACTTAAATGGTTAACTGTTGAACCTCCATTTATAAGCGATGTAATATGGAGCTGGGCCGACATGTGAATGCATGCTTGTGGGCGTATAATGTTGTATTATGGGGTCGGCCTTAAGCCTGGACACCCTTCCATAAACCCACGCAATAACATGTATAAACATGGAAGCTTGGGCTCATTCAAACTCACTCATTCATTCGCTCAAGCCTTCACATAAGGGTAAAAGAGGGCATAGTCTCAGGGAGGTAAATGCGCATATCTCATGCGCATTAGGCTTGAAGGAAGTGTGCAGTTTATCCTAGTTGGAGGTTGGCAAAGAGTGCCATTGGGAGTGGAGTTTTGTACACGGTTTTTGTAAGGAGGTTGAGTGGCTCGGGTGAGCACTCTCTCTTGGACATGGGTGCATGAAATGTTGTAAAAGGCAGGTGGCCTATCTTTTGTAAAACCTGGTTAAGTGTGAGACTTGGTTCAGCCAAGACACACTTGTTGTAAAATCTGATATTCTTGATATAATATTATTGTTGGCCAGACTGTTCGGGAGTTGCCCCTCCCTTTATACTTGTGTGTTGTTGATATTCTCGGTTTATTGCTCATGGTTGATGATTGAGAATGTTCTCTGTTAAAGTATAAAGGATAACACTTTATTCGGTTATAAGAACATAAGTTAAGCTAAGTTTATGTTGGAATAGGCGTAGTCCATAAACGTGAGTATTGTTAAAAAGAAAGCGTTCGGTGGTGCGGCACCTCGCTACAAGCGGTTGGAAGATCACCGCAGGTGTAGGATTGTGACACTGACACTCTGATACCATGATTAAAATGCAATGTTTTTTATTAAAAGGAAATGAAACCCACTGGTTAGCTCTATGAAAGAAAGTCTTAACCAGGAGAGTCTCGCTGTGCAAAACGCTCTACATTGCTCATGTACATTACACAATATATAGTAATGACACTTGTAGAGAAGTTAGAACCATAACCTAAAAAATAGAAACTAATTCTTATCCTAACGTCTTGTGAACCAACTCACTATTCTAAGATATTCGCCATTATCTATAACATTGTTAATATTATAGAATTAAAAAACATATTAAAATTAATTAACATAAAATAATAGAAAATGTAAAAGCTGAAAGTGGATATTAAATAAAATTTCAAGTGATCTCCACATATTACTAGTTTCAATAACTATTTCTATCTAATCCAATTTTTTTTAACAATAAATAAATATATAAATTATCTTATGGGGTAAAACACAGAAAATAAATCTCTCTGATTGAATTCTGCACCAATAATCTTCTATTTTGCACAGGACCATAATAGCTATCGTCCCACCTGATAATTGCTATCATCCAATTTTTTTTTACAAGAGTGAATAAACTACATTTATTTATTTATTTTTTCTTAAATATAAGTTTTCTATTTTTTAACCAAATTTAATTGCAAGTTTTTAATATAATAATTTTAGAAATTGTTTAACATAAAAACTATCTTTTTCGTATTTTTAAAATTTTAATAATCTTTTTTATACTTTCTTAATAAAAAACCTTAGCATTATTTTAGTGCAACTTTGAGAGTATAGTTTTTCATAATTTTTAATATAAAATTGTTGATCAACCGTAAAATTCTGTATTGTATTATGTTTAACCGTAATTTTATACCAACAAAACCTTAGGAGCGAATTTTCTAATTTTTGGGCCAAATACAGCCAAACCTAGTAACTATGGTTTAAACTTTCTTTTAATTATTATGGTTATAAGAAGTCTTATTTTATATATATATATATAATTCCGTGAATATTTATGAATTTGAAAGACATACTTACATAATTGAAAATATCTTTAAATTTTAATTTATTTTTACATTTTTAAAAACTACAGGGAAACTAAAAATTTGGTGAAGACTTGTGAGTTTGAGTTTTTACATTTTTAAAAACGATAGAGAACCTAAAAATTTGGTCAAGATTTGTGAATTCGAGTAATATACATACATAAAATGTGATTAAATTTTAAACTTTAATTTATTTCGAAATAATAAATTTATCCTTACATTTTTAAAAGCTACCTTAAATTATACAACAAATTAAAGAAAACAACTTAAAATTAAAGGAGTTAAGCTTCGTATAATTATGGTAAAAAAAGCATGCTCAGAGCCCAGACAATTTTCCTCGAATTAAGGTGGAATCACCGAAAGCTACCTTAAATTATATAACAAATTAAAAAAAAACAACTTAAAATTAAAGGAGTTAAGCTTCGTATAATTATGCTAAAAAAAGGCATCGCCAGAGACCAGACAATTTTCCTCGAATTATGGTGGAATCACCTAAAGTGATGATATTCCATGGATTTTGGAATGCGACCGCGTTTATGCTTTTCTGTCAATCAGAGACATGGGGTTCATGGCCTTCCCCACATAACAAGCTGAACTTTAAACTTTAATAGATTAACGTAAGGCCATCCCAACAGATCAACTATATTTTACAACTGAATTATAATAATGTAATCAGGGTTAGAATTTCAGAACAAAACAGGCTTATTGGTCAAAACATTTCACAATTCTCTAACTGATACTGAATTATAATAATGTAATCAGGGATAGAATTTCAAAACAGACTTATTGGTCAAAACATTTCACAATTCCCTAACTAGTCAGACAGATTTTGACAGTTTTACAAAAAAAAATTAAGTGGTAAATCACCTATAAATTACCTGCCAAATTCCATCCGTGTTAATGATATTGGATTATAAAGCATACAGAGGTTTTCTCACGAGGTCGAGTGACAATTATATTTTAATTTTTTATTCTAACGTAGTCATAAAGTTATCCCATTCAACATAAGCTGACCACAATATTCTAATTTATATCATAACGTACACATGAAAATTTCCAATTTGATATTAAAAGAATTTAGTTCAAAAGGTTTCCACACCTCCCAGGAAGATCAACTTTTTTAACAATTTAAACAAAGATTTTGACAATTTTATAAAAAATTTAATTATATAGTTGGATGCAAAACATCCCCATAAATTATCGGTCAAATTCCATATCGGATATTTATATTGGATTATAAAACATACTAAAGTTATCTTCTCACACCGTCGAGTGACAATTACATTTTATTTTGTAGTATAACTTTGTCACAAAGATATCTCATTCTACCTAATCTCCTCTCATTAATTAAAAGCAAAACGTGACCACAATATTATAATTTATACCATAACGTACACACGAAATTTGCCCTTTTGATATTAAAAAGTATTATTTAGTTTATTTAACATAAACTTTATGTCCCACTCGTTTTGCTGTGTCAAATTAATAGTTTTCTTTGTCAAGTTAATTACGTTATGTCGGTGATTTTGTTATGTTCAATTAAACTAATTGCGATGTCGCATCCTTTCGAAAGACGAGACAGAATTTTGATGTCCCGTCCTTTAAACAGGAGAAATCGAAAAAACCCATAATGAGTGGGATCTAAAGTATTTGAAGGTGTAATTTGAGTTTTTGGAAATGAAATAAAAGAAGGTATAATTTGAGTTTTTGGAAATGAAATAAAATATATTACAATATGGATAGGATTATTTATAAATTGATTTTAAATATCAAAAGTTTAGAAGTTGAAGTTGGTAATGGGATAGGATTATTTATAAATTGATTTTAAATATCCAAAGTTTAGAAGTTGAAGTTGGTAATGGGATTTATTTTTATATTGTTTGTATTTTTTACATTACGGAAATGTGGGTGACGCTTCCAAAGATTTAAATACAGGTGGGACTATTTGTAAATCAATTCTAAACACTAAAACTCTTGAGACCGAAGTTGGTGATTGGACTTACTTTCATATTGGTTGTATCCTCCTACACTATGGGCATATGGGTGACCCGTCCGAAGATTTGAATACAGGTGGGACTACTTGTAAATCGATTCCAAAAACCAAAACTCCAGAGGCCGGAGTGGGTGATGGAACTTACTTTCTTATGGCTTTTATCCTCCTACACTGTGGGCCTAGATGTAAATAGTAATTTATTAGTAGAATCATATTTATTAAAAGTAGGTGATATATTAATGAGTGGAATGTTAGACATTTGAAAATATAATGTGCTTAATTGAGTGTCTGGAAATGAAATAAAAGATGTTTTAGAAATCTAAATACTAATTTATTAGTAGAATTATATTATTAAAGGTGGTTGATATATTATTTTTTGTTATATTTAATTATTTGAAATTTAATGGTAGTGATTAACATAAATCAATCATTTTTAATAATATCGTTGTGGTAGTTGATGATTGGTATGCATGTTAAAGTTTGATAGATTTGTCAATTAAAGTATTAATATCAATAATTTTAAAATATTTATAGTATTTGATTGTATTTGATTATGGTTGACCATATTTTACGAGGAATGTCAATGGTTTGGATGTGGCTAACTTTGGTTAGACATAGTTGACAATACTTAATCATGTTTTCATAAGTTTGACCAAGGTTTTTTATGATTGAATATTCCTAACGATGTTTAACATCAATTAACCAATGGTGGGTTATGGATGATAATGTTAGACCATTTTCAACATTAGCTAGACCATGGTTAAGTTGGTTGGATATACTTGGCAATGGTTTATAATATTTCAATATGTTTTAAACATGGGTAACTATTTGAGAAGGATTAACCATTTTTAATTATGATTAAACATTGGTGGGCTTTACATGATAGTGGTTTCAATGTTTGTGTATGGTTTTGCTATAGTTGGCTATGTTTGAAAATGGTTTATCAATGATGACTATTGTTGACTATTATTTACAATTGTTAAATACATTGTCCTTTGGTTAACAATTGTTAAGCATGGTTATGTTTGGTAAAACATCTTGGATATTATTAATTTTATTTAACTATGTTTGAATATGATTTAATATGGGTGACCATATTTAACTATGCTTCACCCTGCTTGACTTCAAAGATTATCTCACAATGTCTACTATGATTTATTATGGTTGACCATGGTTGACTAAGGTTTTTTTTAACTAGTTCAAAATAACACAAAATTAGAAGAAAAGATAGATCAACGCCTTGATAACAAGCCACTTTGACAGGGAAACCTCATTTTACATCACATAAATGAACAATTCTTGGATGATTTAAATGCCAAGATCTCCATGGTATATATAGGAGTCTAAATATCATTAGGGCCTACATAAAAATAATAATGTAAGGGCACAACAATAATAATAGTGGGCTTCCGTGGGGCACAAAAATAACAATATACGTGCTACATTAGTACTATAGAAACATAAAATGCCCCTCTGCTTTAAAAAATCATTGTCCTCAACGCTTGAGTAGTTTTGTATGTTTTGTATAAAATATTCATCCTTGCATATGGAATATTCAATAGGTAAGTTCTTCCACTTAATGAGATACTCTATAATTTATCGATTTTGTAGCTTCCATATTCTTTTTTTTGTGATTGCTTTAGGCTCCAATATGACTTTTCCTTCCTTGTCAAGTTCTGGAAATATAGTTTGAACTGGGAGCTTGTCACCAATAACCTTCCTTAAGAATGAAACATGGAAAATTAGGTGTACTCAAAAAGATGCATGCAACTCCAATTTGTATGTCATAGTACCAATTTTTTACAACACTTTATAAGGGCCATTGTACTTGGGTGATAATTTATAATCCTTGTTAGCTTGCTTGAGGGATATTTGTTTATATGGTTGTAGGTATAAAAATACTCAATCTCCCATGTAAAACTACTCTCACTATGATGTTGATATGCTTGTTGTTTCATTGATTTTGCACCAAGGTCAGGTTATCCTTTAAGAGTTTGACAAGTTTTTTTTGATGCTCGATAAGATCTTCCACTACTTGAACCTTATAATTGTCTGCTACAATTGATGTGATGGACAATGGATGGTATCCATAGAGTGCCATAATAGCGGTCATTTTTGTTGTGATATAGAAGGAACTGTTATACCACCATTATGCTAAATCTAACCACTTGAACCATTTTGTTTGTTTATCAGATACAAAGAAAATAAGATATTCTTCCAAACATTTATTCACTATCTCATTTTTCCCATTAGATTGAAGATGATAAGATGAGTTATAAGCCAATTGAGTACTAAGACAAGAAAATAATTATGTACAAGAAATTCCAGTGAAAGTGTGATCTTTGTCACTTATAATAATCATTTGGATTCCATGTAGCTTTTGAATTGTTTCCATAACTACAATAGTGGTTGTACTGGATTTGAAATGATGAGATAGTGCACGAAAGTGTTTATACATTGTAAGTCTATCATTTTCCACCATGATGATACTCTTCCCTTTGGACATGGGTAGACCTATGATAAAATCCCTTGAGACCTCCCCCGGACACTAACTTGGAATGACTAATGGATGTAAAACAACTAGGGTCTTCATTTTCTCAACTTTATTTTGTTCGAAAACCATTCTACCACAAGCTTTTGAATCTTAGATTCAAGGCCATCCCTAAAAAATTCCTTCTTGACCTTCTGGTATTTTTTCTAAAATATGGAGTTACCTCCTATAGGATAGTTGTGCAATTCCAAAAGAAGATTTTGTTTGAGTTGGGAGTTCTTACATAGATATAAGCGATCTTTGTACCACAATGAATCATTTTTCCAAATAAAAGTATGAGATGCATTAGAATATTCCTAGAACTTTTGAATGAGTACCCACACCTCCTCATCATTCTTCCATTCATCCCTTGCTTTCTATATCCAATCACGTTGGATAATAAAAATGGCACAGAGGAATGCCTCCACATTCTCATCCTTTCTTGATAGTGCATCTCCAACAAAATTTTGTCATGCAAGGGCATTGACTCACCTTCGAGAAATTAATGAAAAATAGATTTAGGAAGGAGAAACGTGGAAGGCGTAACTATCAAAAGTTAAGGGGATTTGCTAATTTTCTAGTTAAAAGCATAAAAATCAGATCTGTGAGGGATCTTAGGGATTTTCTATGGTACCTTAGGAGAGAAAAGTGGCTCTAAAATTATCCACAATGAGGTGTTGTTTCCTATAAACTGTGAAAATCTATGGGAATTTGAAAGCGTCGTTGAATGATGAACAAGCTTGCTGAGACACCTACAGATGCCATGTAATAATGGATCCATCAAGCTTAATAAAAGTTATGATCTTTGTCATATAAAATCCATGCATATATGAATCTCGTAATTTAATTATGTCTATATTATTGTGTGCATAAGATGATGTCTGCCATGCTTAATTAGAAGAACCAAGTTTCACTGAGGCCAAATTCTGGTCTCTGTGTTTATCAAATATGTGTTAGCATAGTTGTAGATGATTGGATATACAATAGATTGCATGGGGGCACTGAAGAAGGATTTCATAAGTGTGATTATTGACGTTAGGCCTTTTGGATGAATAGTGCTTGGTCACGAGTTGAGGCCATCGAGAATTTGAATGTTGGTCAGTACGTGGTTATGATGAGAGGGAAAAGCATTGTGAGAATGATGTTATAAAGGGTGCAAGCGAAGCTTCTATACAAAGGGTAATATGAAATAAGTTTTATGCACCCGTAACACACAGGTACCGGGACAAGTAAACCATCAAAACTTTGAAAATGAAAAGCCCCAAAAATTATTTTCATCTAGTGGTATCAAAGCAAAATAGATTCACATGCATAGTGTGTAGGATAAGATGCATATCAAAGGCACAAATATGTTAAGGTTTAATAACTAGATTGGTCTTATGATTTTGTAGGTAGAAACATAGGAAGATGAGAAGATTTGCAACATCCTAGAGAAAAGAGTGCTTAGGTGGTTCTATAGGAATGAGCCAAGAGGATGCTAAAAGCCTAAAATTAGGAGAAATTTTGGTTAGGTACCATGTAGCATGTGTGAGACTTGTTACTACAAAGGATTGTCGTAGCTGATCGTTGAAGCCCCGAAAATCGGGTCGACAACAAGGGGGATACCTACCCGGTCTGGACCTTGGTTGGCAGCTCCTTATCCGTTTGGTATAGCGGGTCCGACTGGGGATAATGGGACCAGTTTCCCAATGTATGAGTGTGTGTATGTAGAATTGGATGTTGTTGATCTAACAGTTCCTATATAAGCTATTCTAATTCAAACTTTTAATCTAATTCTATACTATTGTAATCTAATAAACAACACATCTAAATCTATACTAACCCGAGATGTAATTCTTATATTATGCGATCTAAAGAGATTTCAAATAACAACCAGTAATAAAGATCATTCAGTGATTATAAGAAAGTAAATCAATTAAGATGAACTACTTTGCATAAAGAGTTAGACGAAACAGTTGTGAACAACATATCGCATAATGAGCTATTCATACATTAAACATAAATAAATAGCTATCACCGTACAAATGTGCCAAATGATAACTCAAGCATTCATGCAATAATACATAAACAACTAAAAACTGTATATCACTTTAACATATAAACAGAAAAGTTCAAGAGATAAAAGTACCATTTATGACTGGTCCTACTCATAAGCTTCAAGCAACAATGATTTATCTCTCCTTGCTCTAACATCTACTAAGAGTACAGAAGTGCAACATCAGTAGAAGATATCAAATGCAAACATCAACAAATCTTGATCCATTCATTCACCAAAACCTCCTCTGAGGGTGCAAAAGTGCATGTTTTGAGGACAAGTTTTTGATAAATTTATGGACCCTTCTCTAAATGCATGAGAAGGGTTTAAATACTACTAACTAAATAACTTAATTACACAGATTCAAGATACGGTATAAATGACCGCCCATTTTCTAATCAAAACTATTTCTAAAAATTAAATCTAATATCTAACTATTTCTACATTTGCTCCCTAATGTTGCGAGCATTCAATATTTGCCTGGGTAGAGTCGGCTGACTGTCTTCCACCTTTGGTTGAGCTAAGCAAACAGAAATGTTAAGAGCTGGCACCATTGTTTCAACAAAATTGATGATATACTCGAGAATCATCCTCTGGCTATGTGGATTTACTGTGTATGCCCAGTAATAATCCAAGTTCCACTTGGTTAATCCCTGAATTGCTTCTGCCTTTGCTTTCTTGCGTTTTCCAGGCTTACGAGTGACTGAGCAGTTAGGGACTTTGCTTTTTGAGCAATTTTCTCAGTGATGCGCGCTTAGCGCTATGCACTAATCGCGCATTGGAAACTGCCTCCGTTCTTTGATCTGGGCCTTTCTGATGCGTTTTTCGCCTTTAGCACCTTTTCCTTCACCGGGTATATGCTTCAAAATTTTGTAAACATACTGCTTTCGTGAGCTCCTTACCTTGAGCGTTAAACAGCCTTGATATTAGCATTGCTCAACTACTCATTCAACTATGGCCATGACTGAAAGATCTGTAATGGATAGCTCAGCGGTGCTCTGTGAATTTGCAGCTCTGTTGTATGTGGTATCCGTTTATGAGGGCATCTCTTCTCTATTTCTGAGCATTGGAGCTTTACCCTATTCCCCCATGGCTTCCTGCACATTGCTTCATGTTGTTTCTATTTTTCATTCCTACAGTTCACACATGAGGAGAGAGTAATGATAATAAAAATCGATAAGAAAGCTTTACACTCTACAGATGTACAAAAACATGCCACCTGACGTGAACTGACTCTTCGAAAAACGCAAAACCGTCTTTCATCAACACTTGGTGTATCATTCATTAATTATCATTAAAGCGCGTATCCAATTTTTGGTTTATGGACAACTTTTCTTGAATGTTGAGCCGAGGAAAATCTGCGATGGATAGTTTCTGCGATTCACATCGTAGCATCGCATCATCGCAGTATCACATTATCGCAATACCGCATTTTTAATTAAGATGTGTTATCGCAGGGTTCCTCGACCGTGCTTATCGCAGAATCGCAGATCGCAGTATCGTGTGATTGCAAGATCGCAGATCGTAGTATTACGCTATCCCAAAATCGCATATCGTTACAATTGTTAAATGGTTATGTGTTTTTCATGTGACATTGCGATATGCGATATCGCGTATCAGCTATTGGCGATTTTTTTAAAGGTTTTCAAATATGAGCGTTTCTTAATGCATGCGATGCGATGTAATTCGCGTCGCATTCTCGCAGTTTAACATTTTCACTCATAAGGAAATGCCCTATCAGTCTTTTCGCGATGCAATGTTTTTTTTTAAGGAGTAAAGTACATGAACCTAAATTGAATTTTTTTTTTGGATTTTTATTAAGGGTCCCCACTTACCTAGTGTTATTGCTAATACTAAATAAGGAGGGGGGTTGTTGGTGGCCACAACACTGACATGTTAAGGTTTTTATGAAGACTAGGGAGATATCTAGGAGGTAATAAACTTTAGTACCTTAGCGTTTTGATGTACGAGTATCAACCCATGTCCAAGAAATTAGTAAAATAAAAACTTCTAGAAGGAAAAATATGGAAGGAACAATTGTTAAAAGGTAGGGGGATTTTTTAATTTGATATTTAAAAGCATAAAAATAATATCCATAAGGGATCTTAGGAATTTGTTACGAGATCTTAGGATAGAATAATGTATCTGAAATTATCCACCGATGTTTTGTTTCTTATAAATTTAAAAAATCTATTGGAATTTGAAAGCGGTCATTGGATGATGAACATTGTAAATGCCTACTCCCATATTTACCCAATTTCACTGGCCTTCTAGGGTAAAAATGATACGAAGAGTTACTATGACATGACTCAACCTCCTAGATCTAGTCAAGGAAGTGGGTCTAACAATTGACAACTCACAGACATCCCTGAAGGCTTACAAGACACTTAGAAGTAAAAGAACCACCCAAGGTGTCCAAAATTTGAGTTGAAGCTATTCTTCTCTTACCTAACCCCTAATTGCATGCACAAGCATGTAAAGGTCTAGTTATGACCATCCAACTGCATGCACAACACTACCTCCATGTGGTTGCAACCCGAAATCTCTAGTTCAGAGGGTGAGGTCCCGAGATTTGAGCCATCTTTCCAGGCCAGCCTCCAAACTACTGCCCAGAACTACCTGTAACTTATCGGAATTATAAATTACATAAGGATAAGGCTATTCACACGAAAGTTGAAAAAAAACTGACCTAGGACATGCCTAATCCATAGCATACATTTCAACAAACACATGGCTAACATAATATTTATAGGTCATGAATGCATATCTAATCATAAGGGTTTATAATCCATCTTATAATAATCAAGAACACTCTATGATCTCTTCACATAGCTCCAATAACACTCATTAGTTGAAGGATGAAGGATGCATCAACCATTCATATATTTATCAAATCCTAAATAATTCATAACTAGAGTACATTACAAATCCTTGCTTATAACCATCATATAACAAGATTAATAACCACAACTAAAAAACCATCAAATGATCATAATAACAAGTATAGGTGCTCATAGATTACAATATGAAAATAACTCTTATTAACTGATGCAAAAGCAAACCAAGTTATGGACTTCCACATACGACTTGGCCATATCTTGGGTTGAAGCAAATCTCCCTTTTAGCCAATCAGCCACACACCATATTCCAAGCATGAATATGAAATCTCATGGAATAAACAAAAAAAACACCAAACAAAGGCTTATTTAGGAGAAACCACCTTAACCCTCAACCATAATGATTCCACCTCCACGGCTGGACTTCACTAAGACCAACAAGACCAACCTCTACCCAAGCTATCCAGGGGTCCAAAAACTATTAACTCAATCTATAACCTTCTAGGGATCCAAATCATTTTCCAAATCTAGCTCTAGTGACTAGTAACTCAACCCACAAAGAGCTCCAAAGAATTTGTCCCAACCTAGGCCCCAGGACTAGTAACTCAAACAAATTTGTTCTAGGGATTCTAGGGCATTTTTCCAACCCATAGCCATAAGGAATTATGAGCACCAATCATAAAATAATAAATTTGAAAAATCCACAACACCATCGCTATCTACGAAATGGTAAGGCAATGATAGGATAAAATCATTATCAATCTAGGTAAATATCCATGTCAATGAAAACACATAACCATAAATTCACATGCATATACCATGCATCCATAAATGATCAAGGAAATCATGCATGCAACCTGATACTTTCAAAGTAATCCAACTGTAGTTGTTGATCCAATTTTTCCCTTGCACTTTTGTTCTTTCCTTCACCTTGTTTCGCCAAATCCAATGCATAGCTAAGGTGCTACAAGAATACTTTAAGTGTGCAAGAGTATGAGAGAACAAAACAGAAATTCAAAATGGCTAACAATTGATTCTCTGAAGCCTTTCTATCATTGATGCCTATATTTTCTTCATTTGTCTTCATCTTTTTTCTAATTTACGTTTCATGCCAATTTGTGTCTCTTCACCTTCCTTTTCTAATATTTTCCTTTATTTCATAAATTACATTCCAATTATTGCCACTTTGATTTTTCCAATTCCTTCACCAATTCCCTTAGCTATAAATAAACTGAAATTAATGCTCACTGGGATGTTTTTCCCACCATTCAGTCGTGAATATGTGTCTCATGACATTGGTCTTATATTTTTTGTATGGAAATTCAACCAGGGGTTGTTACAAACCTGTCCCCGTTGGGGGAATGTCGTCCTTAGTGTTCTATGACACCTATGACTAGGGAACCGATGAAAACAAAACATACTGCCCATGGAGATTTATAACAAAGCTCACTACAATATTTACAATGGCTACTAATGAAAACATGAAAATCATACTGTTTATTATATATTTATAACACAAATGGTTAGAGTATTTACAATTAGAGCTACATATACTTATACACATTTTCTTCAACCAACAAATAATCATATTGTCTATGGAGCTTTATAACCACAACTCGATACACTATTTAGAATAATATACACATGTACATATGTACATTTTCTCTAACTAGCAAATAGAGGGATACGGTGCTTGCATCAGTGACAAGAGAATCTAGGGGCTCACACCTCCACCCTCAAAAGTAGTATCAGGATTCACCTCCTTCCAAGGAAGTCTAGGATCCATTGCTAAAGTTAAACCCACATTCAATATCCAACACTATGATCCTTGTGCTACTTGTTCTCTGAGTGAATGGTTACTAGCTCATTTTTCCTGGGGACACTCCAAATGTTCTTCTGATTCCATCTAACAATGGTAATGAACAAAACTAATTCATTCATGGGCCTTCCCTTCTCTTCTACGCAGTCCCTCGATAGATCTGTCACCCCCTTCCATGCAGTAACATAACTTCTAAGGTTCGTTGGCATACCCTTCTCTGCTACACATTACCTTATGTAATCCATCCTTTCACAAGGTTTCACCACATCGGAAGGTCCAACAACCAAGGCATATCCTTGACTCAAAACCACCATATTAGTCATAAAATTCTCACAGAAATCAATGGACAGTATTGGGCACCAGTGTCCCAGAATGGTCCTGTTCCTGAATCCTTTACCATCATACTATTGTTTATTACAATTCCTTTTACTGTTGTTGCTAACATTCTTTCTGTTAGTTTCAACCACTCAAACTGGGCATTTCCCTTCTTTCCTGTACCGAGCACATAATGTTGGAAATAATACTGAGAGGGGGGGTGAATCAGTGTTATCGAGTCAATTATTTTCTTTTTTCACACCCAGATCATATACGCTACTTCAGTTAGAGAAAATCGTGTATATACGCAACTACAGATAAGGAAACAAGCATATATCATGCAGACTTAGAATTTAGTTTATCTTACAGATGCTGATCATTAATCTGTGTGTCAGAATCAAATAAACAACAACCGGGAACAGTGAAACAGAGCAGAAAACAATCACACACAAGAACACAAGATATAAGGTGGAAACCCAATGTGGGTGAAAACCACCTGCTGCAATTCATCTCTATCTTCTTTTAATTAGAAACTTTTTTTTACAATGTTTTTGTACTAGTGCAGTCCTTTACCAGTATGCAGGCTGCTACCTACAGAGAGATATAACCGTCTCTCGTTCTCCAGCTTCTCCTGGAAGAGAGCTACAACCCCATTAGTTCCTGTACTAGCTGGGATACTAGTACGCAGGCTACTACCTGCAGAAGGCTACAACCTTCTCTTTGCTTCCAGGGACCACGTTTAATAAATTTTCAGACTGGATCCATGAACATCAATAAATCATCAGGATTTTTTTTTTTTGCATCAATCAATCTCCTTTTCACCAATTAACAATAAATCAAATAGACACTTCTCTCACAGCTATAACCTGAACACAGTAACAGTAACCACACACCAAATTCTGAACCCAGAACACTGCAACAATAAATAGAAGTAGCTAGAACATAATTCAAGAGACGTACGCTACTTCAATAACCAGAAGCCTGCGTGCATACGCTTTTGTGTTTGGACCAACCTGCGTATACGTTGTTTTTACTCACAAAACCGGTGTGTATACGTGCCTTTGCTTCACTGAACCTACGTACAGATCTATAAAGGATAATTCACTCTTTCAAATATTCAGACATTAGTTAACCCAGATTACCTGATTTATAGATCAAGCATGCGCCACATATAATGGATCAAAAATCATAGAAAGATACTGCTATGCAAGCTTCAAGATTATGACCCATCAATAGAACTCATCCTTCTCCTTGTGCTCAGGTTCCTCCTTCATTCAAATCTAGATCTGCACCATAACCAAATCACTAGTATTCCAGATCTAGCACTCTATCAGATATTCAATATAATTCAGATGATATTTTTCCAAATGATCTCCTTCCTCTTTTATAGTCTTAGGCCTTTCATAATACCACGGTCCAAAACCTTAACAAAGCAATACCATGGACCCAATACTTGGGATCAACACATCTATCGAGATACTATGGTCCAAAACCATAGGTTCAACTACCAAGGACTAAATACCACGGACCAAAAGTAAGTTCTCCAACATGTACGCGCTTTTCCTTGCGTGAAAGTGCATGTATACGCATACACACCTTTGTAACGTCTAACCCGTGTGTATACACGTCCTTGTCTAAGTGAACCTGTGCATATATCTTTTCCTTCATTCTAAGAGCCTCAACTGAGATCTGTCACCAGAGTGAGTTGCCATCAAGGACAACACCTGTGCCACACCAGTGCCATAGCTCCAACTTGTGTCATAATGCCAACAATATCCCTATTTGGACTTGATGGCAACCCCAAGATCCTCAAAGTCATTCTCCCCCTTTGTCATCAAGGACAAAGGGTTATGCTCCCCCTGAGTACATGTTGAAATCTTTGCTCTACTATGCTGGCCATGCTCCCCCTGACTATAGGAAAGATCTGCAAAAAGATGTTCTTCACGAAGAACAATGATTTATACATCATAAAAGACATTTCTATCACCAAAAGACTCTATACAACATCCATCACCTAACCAAGTGGGGATCATCAGAAGTTTACATATGACGACGAAGAACATTACAACATTCATCCCAGGCATAGTGTGGAAACCAACATAGGCCGTTACATGACCTTGATAATAATATTAAAAGATAGAGACGAATTATCTAGAGCAAGACTATGAAAGTCACCAATAACTAATATCAGCAGCATCATTATTCAGATCATCAACCCTGTTCTCCTTCTGCAGCTAATCCACCTGAACCTAAAATAGCTTGTGTATTCGAACCAAGAGCTTCTAATGTAATGTCAACAATGTATTATTAGAAGATTATCTGCTCCCCCTGAACCTGTGCCAGATGGTCTCTTGAAAAACGCATATCAGACTCTCTTCAATCGAGAGTCTGTACCTGCATAAACCGGTGTATGTACACAGACCCCCCTGATGCAACTCGCGTACAACCACATTCCTCTGAAACAGATAAGTTTCAGCGGTAAGATGATGAATTAACTACCCCCAACTTCTGTTTGAGGTATTCAAATGTCTCCTTGGGTAGTGGTTTGGTCAGAATATCAGCAACTTGTTCCTTAGAGGGAACATACTCCAATTTGACCTTTTGTTCCAACACTTGTTCCCAGAGAAAATGATACTTGATCGGTATGTGCTTAGTCTTTGAATGCATGACAGGATTCTTTGAGATACTGATAGCACTTGTATTATCACATAAGATGGAGATAGGTGGAGTACAAGTGATTTGAAAATCCTGCAAAGTTTGCATCATCCAAAGGAGTTGTGTGCAACAAGATGCGACAGCCACATATTCTGCTTCAGCTGTAGATAAAGCAATTGAACTCTGTTTCTTGCTGAACCAAGATACTAATCTGGAACCCATAAAGAATGCACCACCACTTGTGCTTTTTCTGTCATCCACGCTTCCAGCCCAATCTGCATCTGTATAAGAATGAAGTGTGAGATCTGTATCTCTAGGATACCATAAGCCATAGTTTTGAATTCCTTGAAGATACTTGAAAATTCTCTTTACTGCCTGAAGATGAGTTTCCTTGGATTTGCCTGAAATCTTCCAACCATTCCCATTGCATGCATGATGTCAGGTCGGGTACCTGTTAAATAGAGCAGACTTCCAATCATGGATCTATAGGTTGGTTGATGCACTGCTGCTGATTCATAATTTGTACTGAGGCTGCATCCTGTAACCATAGGGGTACATACTGGTTTCGAATCCTCCATGCAATACTTCTTCAAGATTTGCTTGAGGTACTTGGTTTGAGATACAAAGATACCACCTTATTTTTGTTGGATTTGTAAACCAAGAAAATATATCAGTTCTCCAAGCATCGACATTTCAAATTCTTTCTGCATCACCAAGGCAAAGTTTTGACTCATAGCTTCTTCATTGCTGCCAAAGATGATATCATCAACATACACAACAAGTATTAGAAATTTGTCATTTTCAATTTTTATATAAAGATTGCTATATACTGATCCTTTTGAGAAGCCTTGTTGATTAAGATATTTGTCCAGACGATAATACCAAGCCCTTGGAGCTTGTTTAAGACCACAGAGAGCCTTCTTAAGTCTGCATACAAGTTTTGGATCATTGCTAAGGATGAATCCATCTGGTTGCTCAATGTACACTTCTTCTTTTAAGTCTCCATTCAGAAAGGCAGATTTCACGTCCACTTGAAATACTTTGAATTTTTGAAAACTGGAGAGAGCAAGGAACATTCTAATGGCCTCAAGTCTAGCAACAGGAGCAAAAGTTTCTTCAAAATCTATTCCTTCTTGTTGAGCATACCCTTTACAAACAATTCTGGCCTTGCTTCTAATAACTTCCCCATTTTCATTCAACTTGTTTTTGAATATCCATTTTGTCCCTATGACATTCTTATCTTTTGGTCTAGGAACCAACTATGAAGTGTTGTTCTTTTCAATCTGCTCAAGTTCTTCATCCATTGCCTTGACCCAGCATTCATCTTTACATGCTTCTCTTACATTTTGAGGTTCAGTGGAGGAGAGCAATGCCAAATAGCTTGAAGCTTCTGTAATTGTTCCTCTTGTTTGTATGCTCACCTCTTTTTGCCCCAAATTTTGTGATTCTGGATTATTCTTCTAAACGTACCTGGATGGAGTCTTTTCTTCTATGCTTATCTATTCTTCAGGTGCCTCATGGGTTTCTCCTTCATCATGAATCTGATTTGATGCTGATGGATAGTCCTCATCATCTTCGAAACCTTTAGATCTTACTTGCCTAGGAGTGTTTTCTTCTTCATCAACCACTACATCAATACTTTCAACAATTTTTCCAAGCCTTTTATTGTAACACTTGTAAGCTTTGTTGTGGGGAGAGTAACCAAGGAGAATGTCTTCATCTACTCTAGGTTCAAACTTGCCAAGATTTTCATCAGTATTTTTCAGATAGCATTTGCTTCCAAAATTTTTGAAATATTTTACTGAAGGAGTCTTACCATACCAGAGCTCATGAGGAGTTTCAGTGATGTTCACCCGGATGTTTGTCTTGTTGATAATAACAACTACATCAAATGCAGCTTCACCACAAAAGGTTGTGGGAGTTGCAGACCCATCCATCATAAAACGAGCCATTTGTTGAACCGTTCTGTTCATCCTTTCCACTACTCCATTTTGCTGAGGAGTCCTTGCATTATATAATTCCCTTCTTATTCCATGTTCTTCACAAAATTCGAAAAATTCATTTCAGGTAAACTCCCCACCTCTATCAGGCCTGAGGCATTTGATTTTGTGATCTGATTCGTTTTCAACCAAGGCTTTGAAAGATTTGAATTTTTCGAAGGCTTATCCAACACATCGTGGAGAAGTCCTATCCAGCACATCCTAGAGAAGTTGTCAATGAAAAATATAAAGTATTCCTCTCCTCGAGGTGACCTTTTCCTAGATGGACCACATACATCAGTATGGACAAGTTCAAGTGGCCTGCTAGCTGATCCTTCCTTCTCAGGAAATTTAGTTCTTGTTTGCTTACCAAACTGACATGATTTGCATATTGTATTATCTAGAATTCTGATGTCTGGAAGATCACAAACTCCCTGGTATTTGCATGCTTTTCTTATTTGAGAGAAGCTTAGATGCCCCAACCTTCAGTGCCATAGCCAGTGTTCATCATTCTTTCTTAGATAGCATTGATGTTGTCCTTCTTTGAATATGTATAAATTATTTGGAGTTCTTATGCCTTTGATCATTTTTTTTCCTATATCAAGATCACGAACACTGTTAGGTCCCTATACTACTAGTGTAACCCCTTATTGTTATTAGTACAACCCACTTATTATATTGATGTAACCATGTAGTCCCCATATGGTTACTATTTTGCTCCATAGAAGCCCAATATTATTATTATTGTGCCCTTACATTATTATTGTTATGTCGGCTCTGATTATGTTATGACCCCTTAGACTCCTATATATAGAAGGAAGGTCTTTTCATTTGTATCATCAAAGAATTATTCATTTATGTAATGTAAAGGAGGTTGCCCCCTCGAAGAGGCTGAATTCTAAGGTGCTGATCTATCTTTTCTATCTTTTCTTGAGTTGGTTTCATAACATTTGGTATCAAAGCTTTGGATTCTAGGGTTTCGCTGCTCCAAACAGGTCATCGTGGAATTTTCGCTATAACTTTTTTTCTGCGACGTTTCAGAGGCTGCAAAAAAAAAAAACGCATTTGAGAAGACATCGCACTGAATCTAGGGTCCGAATTTCAGAACTTTTTGCGCTATATTTGCGGAGATATGATTTGAGGAAGTTGGTCTTCTTGGAGACTCCTGAATTAAATTGCAAACAGGTGACCTGAGAAAAATCATCATAACTTTCTTTCTGAGCATCGGATTGAAATTTCGTAAGAGGGTATAGAAAGAGGACAAACTTTAGTTTCTTGTATATATTTTTTCAGAGCCAAAGGTTGAAATAGTGACTCGTGGCATGTCGTACAAGTTTGCTCTACTGAACTAGTCTATAAGAAGGTCACTCTGGGAGATTTTGCATAACTCTTCCTTGGAGAAACCAATTTGAATCAGACTGGTGGCATTGGAAAGATGACATAGAAGGCTAGTACAGGCTGCAATTTCAGAACTTAAAGATCCAAAGGTACAGAGTTACAGTCATTTCAAGATCGAGCTCCTAAAATCAAGAAAAATCGAGATGAGGAAGTTTGATGGCAAGGATCCGGTAAATTGGATACTACAGATGGAGAAAGATTTCGATCTACATGAGGTGCAACTGTTACAAAAGGTATGTATTGCATATTCATATTTAGAACTGGATCAATTTTTATGGTATAAAGGGCTTTGTTCACGTAAAAAACTTGTTATGTGGTAAATTTTCACGGAGGAAATGATAGCACATTATGAGGATACAAAGAGCAACACCTTCTTTAGAGCAACACCACAACAATTGGAAAGAGTAAAACGGCTTTGTGACATAGTGGGAAGCAAAATTATGGAAACTAGGAAGCATACCCCTCACAACTATAAATATGGAAGTGTTGTTTCTCCTAGCCTTCCACAACCTACAAGGGTTACACCACAACGATTAGAAGAGAAAAGAGAAAAAGGGCTTTGTTACAATTGTGATAGCAAAAGCATTAAAGGTCATAAGTGTGCTGAGAGGAAATAATTTTACATAGAATATGAAGGGGAGGAAGAAAAGGATCAAGAAACATCAAAAGAAGAAGATATGCGCCAGGACCCCACCCCAAAGAAAGAAGAAATGAATCAGACGATATCTTGTAAATCATTGGCAAGAATTACCACTTCTGAAACTCTCAAGATAGAAGGACATATCAAGAAGAAAAAGGTGCAAGAAGTGAAAGATCACATCGAGAAAGAAGAAACGAATCCAACCATATCTTGTAATTCATTGGTCGAAATTACCACTCCTCAAACTATCAAGATAGAAGGACATATCAAGAAGAAAAATGTTCAAGAAGTGAAAGATCACATTGAGCATCAAGAAATGATTCCAACCATATCTTGTAAAGGATTGGAAGAAATTACCACTCCTCAAACTCTAGAGATAGAAGGACATATCAAGAAGAAAAAGGTTCAAGCAGTGAATGATCACATCGAGCATCAACAACAAGTTCTCCAACTTTTAAAGGATAATGCCACTTCGGTTCAAAATCAAATGAAACAATAGGTAGATCAACATTGTAGTGAAAATTGTTTGGATGTAGGTGATTGGGTATTTCTACTGCTACATCTCAAGCAAGCTATTTATGAGAAGGAAATGTTGGCAATAGTACATGCACTTAAAAAATGGCGACCTTACCGAATGGGAAGACTCTTCAGAGATGAGGATATGGAAGCATTGTTTTGTGCTATTTCTATTATCCAACCAGATTGGATAAACGAAGCAAGGGATGAATGGAAGAAGGATGAAGAAGTATGGCCACTTATTTAAAAGTTACAAAAGATCCCAATTCAAACAATATTGCCAGAAATTGAAGAGGAAGGAAAAATCATATTGGAACCTGGAGCAGTCACAGAAGCAAGAACTCGACAACTACAAAATCGACCAATTTCAGAGTATCTCATCAAGTGGAAGAAGTTACCCGCTGAAGATTCCACATGGGAGGACAAGAATTTCATACATAAACATCAAGAACTACTCAAGCATTGAGGACAACAGTTTTTGAAGGAGAGGGGCATGTTAGGCCCCTATACTACTAGTGTAACCCCTTATTGTTATTAGTACAACCCACTTATTATATTGATGTAACCATGTAGTGCCCATATTGTTACTATTGTGCCCCATAGAAGCCCACTATTGTTATTATTGTGCCCTTACATTATTATTGTTATGTCGGCTCTGATTATGTTATGACCCCTTAGACTCCTATATATAGAAGGGAGGTATTTTCATTTGTATCATTGAAGAATTGTTCATTTATGTAATTTAAAGGAGGTTTCCCCCTCGAAGAGGTTGAATTCTAAGGCGTTGATCTATCTTTTCTATCTTTTCATGAGTTGGTTTCATAACAAACACTATATCCATTTGATCAAAATATTACCTTAGTTCCTTGATCGCACATCTCACTGACACTCAATAGATTATGCTTTAAGCCATCAACATACATAACATTTCCAGCTTTGACCTTTTCTTTCAACTGAACAGAACCTTTACCTTTTATGAGTGTAGGGGTGTCATTTCCAAACGAGACCTTCTTCTCCTTCTCTAAGGCACTATATGCCTGAAGTTTTTCTTTATCACCCATCATATGTTTCGAACATCCATTGTCGATGTACCATTGATTTTCCTGTCCTTCTGCATATAAGGCTATACCATATCTTTTTGGTTGTGATTCTTTCATTCTCCATATTTTGGCACTTGAGGCTTGCTCCTTCTGAGTTGTCTGCCGAAACCTGCTCCTGCATTCAGAATCTTCATGACCAAAATTGTTACAAATAGAACATTCTATTTCATTTTCAAGAGTAGAAAAGTTATTGTAGGTTCTTTTCATGATCCCAGTCATACTCTGTTTTTTAGCTTCTCTAGTCATGATAGTTTTGTAGGCAACACACTGAGCTACTTTCTGACCAAAGTTATGAAAAGAGAAACATTGGCCATTGAAGAACCTCCTACGGTTATCAACTCTACCAGCCAAATGATTGTAGTTTCTATTGACATCCTTTCTTGAGGCAAATTGAGAAGGTTTTACCTGCAGATGGTTGTAGCTTCTATTCATCCTTAAAGTAGATTTCTCCTGATTTACCTGGTAGTCTTTGTTCATTCTTGAGGTAAATTGTCCCTGATTTACTTAGTGAGCAAAATTGTACCTTTGTTGTTGATTGTCAATCGTTTCACTTCTCCTTGTTGCATCAAGATAACCTTTGGAAGTGGATGGCTTATGTGCTTGAGATGATTCTTCATTATATCCCAGACCTGTCTTGATTAGAGGAGAATGTTGCACTTTGATAATCTCATCTAGAGTTTCAGATCCTTTAGTAAATCTAAGATTAAGAGCTTTTGTTTTCTCAATTTCTTTTTCGAGTCCCACAATTTCACACTCTATCTTTTCATGATGTTTTTCCTTTTCAGCAAGTTGAAATTGCAGAGTATCTATGATCATAATATTTTCTTCTAAGAAAATTTTGAGTTTAGAAATCTCTTCATAAATACCTTCTTCTTCTATAGCATCCAAGAAATCATCATCTTCAAAAGCCATTAAAATTCTATAATTGCTACCTTGTTCATCTTCATCACTATTTGAAAGTCCATCACTGTCTTCATGAGTGTAATAGCTTCTCTTATTTACATTTTGTTTCTTGTTCCATCTAACAGGTTCCTTAACTTTGTCAAGTTTATATCTATGAGGACACTTGGTAGCATAGTGACTGACTCTTCCACAAGCAAAGCATTTGAAAGGTAACTTACCTCTAAATCTTCTAGCACCCCGTTGAAGGTTAACAAAATTTGATTCTTCCTCTTTTTCTGACATATGTCCTGACTCATAGTAATCTCCTTTGCCTAAAGCCTTGAATACAACTTCTCTCCTATCTAATGGTCCTTCGTTCCTCATTTCGTAAGCAGTTAGAATTCCGTGCAGTTGTGACATGGTAAGGTTTTGTAGATTCTGTTTTTCTTCTATTGCAGAAACTTTTGATTCAAACATAGAGGACAAAGATCTTAGAACCTTTTCAACCACAACAGCCTCTTTTATTTCTTCACCCAAGTTTTTCATACAGTTAAAAATCTCATCTATACGTAGGAAATAGTTAGCCACACTTTCATCATTGTACATTCTGAGATTTTGATACTGAATTCTGAGGGTTTGAAGTTTTTCTCATTTTACCTGTTCATCTCCTTCATACCTCAAAATGATCTTGTCCCATATTTCTTTTGTTGTTTTATACTGCATAACCTTGAAGAATTCTGATTGAGATAAACATCCTAATAGAGTATTGACAACCTTTGCATTTGTTTCATATTGCTTCTTACCAGCCGGATCTATAGGAGTTTCTAAAGGAAAAGTGTACCCTGTATCTATGATATCCTAGACTTCTGTACCAAGAGATTAAAGATAGGTTGTGACTCTTACCTTCCAATAGACGAAGTTGGTCCCATAAAAAATTGGTGGTTTGATTGATGCTTCTCTCTCGTAGTTTCTCATTATGATAGATCTTCCTTCAATCAATCAAGCTTCTTCTGAAGGACCTGCTCTGATACCAATTGATGGAAATAATAATAAGAGGGGGGTTGAATCAGTATTATCGAGTCAATTATTTTCTTTTTCACACCCATATCATATACGCTACTTCAGTTAGAGAAAACTGTGTATATACGCAACTACAGATAAGGAAACAAGTGTATACCATGCAGACTTAGAATTTAATTGATCTTATAGATGTTGATCATTAATCTGTGTGTCAGAATCAAATAAAAAGTAACCAGGAACAGTGAAACAGAGTAGAAAACAATCACACAGAAGAACACAAGATATAAGGTGGAAACCCAATGTGGGTGAAAACCACCTGCTGCAATTCGTCTCTATCTTCTTTTAATTAGAAACTTCTTTTTACAATGTTTTTGTACTGGTGCAGTCCTTTACCAGTACGCAGGCTGCTACCTGCAGAGAGATACAACCCTCTATCGTTCTCCAGCTTCTCCTGGAAGAGAGCTACAACTTCCTTAGTTCTTGTACTAGTTGGGATACTAGTATGCAGGTTACTACCTGCAGAAGGCTACAACCTTCTCTTTCCTTCCAGGGACGATGTTTCATAATTTTTCATACTGGATCCATGAACATCAATCAATCATCGAGATATATTTTTTTTTTCATCAATCAATCTCCTTTTCACCAATTAACATTGAATCAAATAGACACTTCTCTGACAGTTGTACCCTAAACACAGTAACAGTAACCAGACACCAAATTCTGAACCTAGAACACTACAACAACAAACAGAAGTAGCTAGAACACAATTCAAGAGATGTACGCTACTTCAATAACCAAAAACCTATGTGCATATGCTTTTGTGTTTGGACAAACCTGCGTATATGTTGTTTTTACTCACAAAACCGGTGTGTATACGTTCCTTTGCTTCACTGAACCTGCGTACAGATCTATAAAGGATAATTCACTCTTTCAAATATTCAGACATTAGTTAACCCAGATTACCTAATTTATAGATCAAGCATGTGCCACATATAATGGATCAAAATCATACAAAGATACTGTTATTCAAGCTTCAAGGTTATGACCCATCAATAGAACTTATCCTTCTCCTTGCGCTCAGGTTCCTCCTTCATTCAGATCTAGATTTGCACCATAACCCAATCACTAGTATTCCAGATCTAGCACTCTATCAGATATTCAATATAATTTAGATGATACTTTGCCAAATGATCTCCTTCCTCTTTTATAGTCTTAGGCCTTTCACAATACCACGGTCCAAAACCATAACAAGACAATACCATGGACCCAATACTTGGGATCAACACATCTGTTGAGATACTATGGTCCAAAACCATAGGTTCAAATACCAAGGACTAAATAACAGGGACCAAAAGTAAGTTCTCCAACATGTACGTGCTTTTCCTTGCGTGAAAGTGGGTGTATACGCATACGCGCCTTTGTAACATCTAACCCGCGTCTATACACGTCTTTGTCTAGGTGAACCTGCGTATATATCTTTTCCTTCATTCTGAGAGCCTGAACTGAGATCTATCACCAGAGTGAGTTGCCATCAAGGACAACACCTGTGCCACACCAGTGCCATAGCGCCAACCTGTGTCATAATGCCAACACATAAGTTCCATTAGACTAAAAAGGAATTGAAATAAATTTAAACCATACCTCATTGATAGATCGTCAATAAGGTAAACCTACAACTTTGTTTACTTCTTGTCAGTACAAGTCAACCTAGTTGTTTGATTAAATCATCATGTAAAAACATATCACATCTCGTTAGCTCAAAACTCAACTCTCATAAGTCAAAATCATAGATTACATGTAACCATCATAAATGAGAGTCATAGATCACCTGCATAATTAAAACTAAAATAAAATATTGATACATGTCTTTCAATCAGTTTTTTGCTTCTACCTTTGTTCTTGGTCCTTTTCGTACACACATTGAATTGGTTTCCAAACCCAAAAAGTACCCAATGCCTTCTCTTCTCTTCAATCACATACACATACACATAGTGTACATCGCAACACATACACCCATACATGGTGTACCACATAATACATATACCTACACCTAGTGTACAACACCACACATACACCTACACCCCATGTACAACATAATACATACATCTACACATGATGTACAACATAATGCATATACATACACACCGTACAATACAACGAATACACATGGCAGGTCATAATGACTACACAATACACATAACATAGTACCACATGTACAAAAAACCATTTGTACATAATACCATATGAATCACATGTACACAACACCACATGTCTAAAACACCATCTACACAATATGTACATAGAATCACATGTACACAACACCACTTGCACAACGTGTAACAACACCACATGTACACAACATCGCCCCCACGACATGTACACAACACCATGTGAATACAAAACCACATTTACAACATGTACACAACACTACATGCACACAATACCACCTGCATAACGTGTACACAACACCATCTGCGTGATGTGTACAAAACACCACATGAACACTAAACCACCTACACAACATTTACACAACAGCACCTGCACAGCATATACACAACACAACTTGCACAACACGTACACAACACCACATGTACAACATGTACGCAACACCACATGTGCATGAAAATAGTACTTCACATCCAAATATCATACTATCTTTACCAAGAAACCTTGATTCTAGTGTCTTTCCACTTATCCATGTTTGTCCCAGAATGTGGTAGATCGCACTGATTTCATTCCCATGATGTATCCTTCAGCATAAGATGTCCATAACATAAACATACACACAATATAAACACACAATATCAATTCACATCCTCATTATACTAACCTCATAGATATGGCAGAGCTACTCCATCACTTGATTTCTCATAACACCAAGAACCTCTTCACACAATTCACCAGCATAGGCAACCATTCCTCCACGAGAATTATCCTTGACAACGCTATCAGAAAACAAAATACATACATACATATATTCATATCAACATTAGCATAAAACAATCATGATCCCTGATGATCCTGTCAGACAACTCCATACACACATACATGTATACATATATATGGTAGAGGGAAATGTTCCCCTAGGGCTTTTTGGGTTGAAACCCTAGGAGACTGAAAGTTATCTATTCAAAGAAACATACATTCATACAGCCATTATGCTATTATAAGCAAATTCTATGATAAGTGTACGTACCTTTGGTCCTACGTTTGAGAAGGCCTTTAGGGTGCAAACCCTTCTTGGAGTTCCCTACTTCTCTTTTGTCCTGCAAAACAACCAATTCAAAGAATACAGCAGTACATGGACAAAAACTTATAAAGAAACCATCTTCATGTTATAAAGAAAGGCAGTTAGTTATGAAATCCAAACAACCATTTACATATGAATTCTAAGCATGAATATCATTAACATAAAGAAGATTCATTTCAGGAACCAAGACATGTGTTTCTTTTATTATAGAAAAATAAAGTACATAAAAAGGAATATTTTCACCTGAGTCACCTTCAGCAGGCTCCAAGCAAAGCTTCCTTCTGGATCCATTCCAGCCTCAAGCCTCTAACAAAATTCCTTCCATGACTCTGTCCATGATGTCATAAATGGTGGATGAACATCAACACACCAGGAAACAAGGGTTTCCTGTAGAAAATGGGGGAAGTGCAGAAGGCACAAGGGACTTCAGACCTGGTCAAGGGAAAAATCTCAGCATAATAACCTTTCTCTCTCTTCTCTCCTCTCTTAGGCCTTCCCTTTGAGGTCTTTCTATACCATCTCCAAAGTAGTTTTTTAGTTAGGAGTTGGTTGGGAACAGTTGGGCCACGGGCACTAACAGGTGATCAGTAGGTAAAACCTGCGATCTCCACCCGAGAATGAGGAGTTTTATATATTTTTAAGTGTTTTAATACATACACGCGGGTTGGCTATACACATACCCGCGTATACATGCGTTTAACTCAGGGAAATGTCGCGTATAAGGGATAAAACACTGTTTTTTTAAATTTTAGGACCAGGTCTGGAAGGAGGGGTTGCACTAGGCCATGAGTACAGCATCACAAACCATAAGAGTGAGATTTGGAGCTATAAAAGATGCCCCCTAATATATGAGGTCAGAAGGGGTACATGATGGCCGAGGAGGACTTCACCAGAATTCAGCCTGCCAAGCCACCGAAGGAGATCAGAAAGAAACACTGTCTGAGGCGGGCATACCAATGCTCAAAAAAAGTAAAGCATGTCCGCATATCAAGTACAAGTGGATCCACTAAGTACAAATGACTGAAAGATACATAATGGATCATCTGATCATAATGAACAAGTACATGTCTGAATATCATATATAAGACTGTCAATGATGCTGAAAGATGCAACGGATCACTGATATCAAAGGCTGATCCCCAAAAGGTACCAACTGAACATGATGGAATAGGATGGTACTACACTGCAAACTCAGGTGCCAGCATATAGGATGTCACCATGACTGATTGCAACATATAAAGTGGAGTGGTATCAACTAGCAGCAATAGGAGCAACCATCAAGTGAACAAATGAATTCTGATACAACTTGTGGTCTTCACTGACCGCCGTGGTACATTTCTACACCATGGGAATAAATGATCTGAAGTCGACCATGTGAGAAATCGTTTGATTAACGGTCATTGATGTATACCATTAACAAACGCGAGACTACTCACCGATAATGATAATGAGCGTCAAGGTACCCAGTACAATCTAACAAGTGTGAATAGATGAGCTGGAGTCGAACACCTATAAGAATCTATCGATCAGGAGAAAATGATGGTTTCCCACTGTCGATAGCGAAAGATCTGCCACTAATGACTGCAAACCCCAAGGTACTGCCAAATGGACTCTAGATCTTTGCCCCAGAGCAATGAATCGGAGTCGATAGGGAAAGATCCGCTAGAAGGCATTAAGGCATCCTTCATCAATCTAACACGAGTGTAACCCGTAGGCCAATAATGTGGAAGGAATCAGACGAAAAAGATGTAGTAACCCAACTGAAGTACGTTTCCGGTGTACACAAGATGTGGCTAGCACACGGCAGAAACCCTCTGAACCAACCAATGATGAAAGCTGACACAGAGGCGAGGTATCCACCAATAGTGTCAAATGGAAACCAAGGTACTGCATGAATCCCAATGTGTGATAATGTAAGCTGATGTCGAACACAAGGGAAACCACTCAGTCAAAGACCCATGATACTGATCGACGCTGAGCACAAGGTAACCTATCAATAATGAATATAGGGCCAGGGTGCAGCTCTAGGCCTGTTCTCAGAGCAATGTGTCGTCGTCGATAAGGTCAAGACCTGCCAGCAAGAAGTCAATGGGGACCTTCTCAAACCGGCACGAGTAAAGGACCAATATAACTAATGTGATGATAGATATGATACCGACAACCAGGGATGGCCGACTGAAAAATGAGTCAAGAGACACCGAAGAAAGGCCGACTCAGGCTAACTTCCCCTGAACAGAAGCACGACTGAATGTGACTATGTGGCAGCATATGATGAATCTGTATAAGTTCGCTATGCAGGAGGCACGAACGAACCCTCCATATGATTGGAAGAGATAACCAATCGGGGGAGAACTTGACTCAATAACAAGGTTATGGCGTACCTAAGTCAAACTAAATCCCACCCATATGGACGAGACTTTTTTTTGAGTGCTTTGTTCAAGGGCGACACGACTGACTCTAGCTGCCAACAATAAATGGAAATAATGTCCCGTTCCCGCTCTTTTTGGAATATTTAATTTTTTTGTCTTTTTCTGTTAAGCCGCAAAAAGAATAAAAGAATGCTATGGTACAGTGGAAAGAACGAGTGTCGGTGAAACAGATGATCTAGTTCCTGGGAAAGGAACATTCCTATGCTGAATGCAGGGAGGTGAAAACTGGTCAGTGACTCTCAAAGGTATGTTCCTTCCATGGGTGAAGGTGTGTCAAGCTGCAGAAGTCAAAGGTATGCAAGGTTGATTTTGCAGACGTCATGGTCAAAAGTTGGCTTAAACACGATTCCAAGTGAAGCCGACTCTAGGCCAAAAGGTGCAAGTGGTCAACATGCAATGCAGTAGTACAACTCAACACAAAGGAGCCTCTAGGGTATAAGGCCAGAACAAAGCGGAGAAGCTAAGAGGAATGAGTCTTCAACGCATAAGTCATGGCGGGATGAAAGAGGACTCCCGAGCCTACTCAAATCGGAGCAGCATGAGCAACAAATGTCAATGAGGTGCTAACTAGGATGCCCATGTAAAGGATGGCTCTACCATCGTGTCATGATTTAAAAAAAATCGGCGAGTGAAGATGGCTTACGAACCATAACACGATGGGATCGACCCTATGACAGATGTATCGGTCAAATGGAGGCTAGTATGCATAATGCAACGGAAAAATGGTGTCCCTAACCTATATGCCAGTGAGAACACGATACCTGCCATGACGGGTCAGCAGTCATGGAACCGCCTCGAAACTGAAAATTGTCCAAAATGTCTTGAAAAACAGACCAATCTCCACATTCCAAGATCCCAAGTTAAAAATCACATGAGGCCAAACAAAATAAAATTTTGAAAAAATTTTGCATTTTGAAAACTTATAAAAAGCATTTTGGACTCACCATTTTTACCATTTGAGTTTGAGAGCAAAGGATTTGGAGCAAAAGGAGCAAACTTCCCACAGCCAGATTCAACCGTTTAAATTCATCAAAAACCTCCAGGTAACTCTTATACTTAGCTTGCAATTGATTGTGACTGGTTTTAAGATTTTTGATTGATGTTTTACCGTTGAACTTTTGTCCAAAATTTCCTCGCGGCGTATACGCAGGTTGGTAATATTGAACCCGTGTACAGGCGGGCCCTATACGCGACTGTGTGCACAGGGACCCGCGTATACGCCGTGAACGATTTTTAAACAAAAACCAACGGTCTTAAATTGATTTTTTCTCAGGATGCCTGTCACATGCGTGAAAGAGAGCACGCAGTGGTAGATAATGAAGTTATGAACAGTCTAGAAGCACTAGATGCCCTACGGGGATGCAATTTTCTTAAATTTTTCAAATTGCCAAATATGAAAGCGAACACGCATCTGGTTGAGATGCTCATTGGTTATTTGGATGTCAATGAGGAAGCTTTTATGATCGATCAGATGCCGCTCAGGGTAGAAGTGGAGGATATCTATTTTATTATGGGCCTTTTCCGAAGGGGAGAGGTAGTACAGTCCCGGGGCAGGACACGGAGTGCCCTCTCGATAGAGGACTATGTACAGATATACTGCCCGGAACATCCCAAGAAGGTTGGGAGCCAGATTTCCATCACACATGTGGCGAGTTTATCACTTAGGATAATCCTGTTTACCATGGCTCGGGTGAACAGATCATCCTCTCTGCATCAGGCGTCACGGCAAAACATGAGCGTGGCAGTTGACTGTCTCACTACTGTGTTCGACTGGTGTACTCCTCTTCTGGCCATCATGAAGAGCCAGCTCACTTCTATAAGGAGGGGACAGACTAAAAACTTTGGATATGGTAGTATCTTGTGTACCTTCTTTTTCAAAAAGGTTCCCGCACTCCGCCCCAGGGTAGCAGTTTCCATCAGCACCCCACGCGATCCACGCATGGGCCGGTGGGCTGATCTAATGAAACATCTAGGGGGTGGGGAGGTCCCAAGGACTGCCTTTGACGATGACTTCTTCACCTGGTGGGATCAGCAGATCATCGCCGTGGATGACTACCCCTATGCTGGGCTAGATTTCCGAGGAGATCCTGATCTAGTGTTACCACCGAATGCAGCATGGGGCGAGATCGGTAAGATTTTTTAATTTTATGATTTTTTGGATTTTTAAAATATAATAATAAATTTTGAAAAATATTTTTTGATGAGATTCAAATGACTAATATGATGATCATGTTCCAGACATCGGGCCTGTACGACCAGATGGATTCCCGCGGCATGGACGGTGCAGTAGAGGAGCTGCAGAGGCGGCTGCTGATACAGAACGGACTCTAAACAACGTTCAGCGACACTTGGCGAGATTGAGCTACTGAGTACCGATGGCTGTCATAGAGGACCTTCCTGAGGATATGCAGTGTCATGTGGTTGGCATGCCACGTGACTGGGTTCACATTTTCTGGCGTGTGGCCAATGTTATAGTGACATACTTAAACGCTCATCCTGAGCCAAGGCATTAGATATGCCGGACATGATTATGGGCATTTGTGTCCCAATTTTGTATATTTTTTGGACACACATATGTACACTCGAGACGATTTATGATATATATATATATATAGTTTGACTTTTTGATGCTCGATTTTATTATGATGAATGATTGATGTGCCAGTCTAATGCCTGATTAGCGATAGAATCAGCTAACCAATTATGAGATCTTGGAATGTGCAAATAATTAATATAAATAAATGATCTTTGCAACAACCTCACCCTTAAATACTGGTGATATAAAGATGGATCCTGTACCCGATAAATGTTATTTAATTGAGACACTATCAATTGAGAATCAAGATATACTACCAACGAGTCAATCCCATGAGAGATTGCCTCGGATAATAAATTAATAACAGCAGTATACTCGGCCATATTGTTTGAAGCAGGACCGATGCACACGCCTCTTGATGTCATCAATTGACCAGTTGGATAATAGAGTACCCAAGTTGTAGAAGCAAGATTCCGAGTGTGCCAACTAGCACCATCGGCGAACCCAAAATAGACCAAATCATCCATCAACAGCTACCACAGCAGACCAAAAAGTGTTGATATCAGAAAAACTCTCGACGAAATATGTACAAATATACATAAAGTACAAAAGAAGCCATTGCCTAACCAAAACTAAGCAAAGTACTTCTTTAGGTAGAGCCTGTTTCGGGGCTCCGCTAGCTTGTTTCCATCAAAGTCGATTAACTCATATGACCCATTTTCTAAAACTCGTTTAATAATGAAAGGATCATACCACATAGGCTTAAATTTGCCTGCCCCCAAGGCGTCTTTATCTTCGTCATAGACCAAGACAAGGTTGCCTTCAGAAAAGACTCAAGGACGGACAGACTTATCATACTGGGTTTTAACCCTTTTCTTATGGGCCTCATTCATCGTGGCGACATCTCGACGCTGCTCATCGAGATGTTCCAAGTGAACTAGGCGCTCTTCGAGACTCGAAGTCTCAGGAAGAAGCTCAATAGCCAACTTAAGAGATGGAATTTCACATTCAACCGGAAAGATAGATTCCATCCCATAAACCAACTGAAAAGGAGTAAAATCAGTAGCCATTTTGACGGAGGTTCGATATGCCCAAAGAGCTGAATACAACATAATGGGCCAATTGGACCGATTTTTATCGATTGTCTGTTGGAGTATCGTCTTAAGAGTTTTATTGACTACCTCGACCTGTCCATTGGCCTGAGGATAATAAGGGGACGAATGCTCCTGGCGAAAACCTAATTTAAGAGCCAATTCAGACATCAGTTCATTCTGGAAATGACTGCCATGGTCAGTGACAATCTCTCTTGGGATACCGAATCTTGAGATAACCTGATTGAAAAGAAACAAAGCTGTCGTGTCACTATCGTTCTTATAAGTAGGCATGGCCTCAGACCACTTCGTAAAGTAGTCAACAACCACGATAATGTACTTGTGATTCGCCGCTGAAGGCAGATTACAAGTTGTAAAATCAATACCCCACTTAGTAAAGGGACTGACGGTGACAACAGGAAAAAGGGGAGCTGGATGTGCGCGCATCTTGCGAGTAAAAATTTGACACGGGTGGCAGCGTTTGATGGCTTCCACACAGTCCTTAAAGAGTGAAGGCCAAAAATAGCCAGCACGTAAGATGCGTTGGGCTGTAGCAAGCCCTGATAGATGACCACCACAAGCTCCACTGTGGCAGTCATTGAGCACTAACTCTGCTTCCTCTAAGGTTAAACAACACCGAAGGATTGAATCAACCCCTCGACGATATAATGTGTCACCAATGATAACATAGTTTTTAGCAAGGTGACGTAATTTTCGACGTTCATCATTGGAGAAAGTAGAGGGAAACTTCGAAGTACGGAGATAGATAATGGTATCTCCATACCAAGGGTGGAGTGAAGAGATGAGGAATAAATGTTCGTCGGGAAAACTTTCCTCATAAACAGTATCCTCTCCACAAGGAAGCTCAGAAATTAGCTCCGCAAAAACCATGGATTTCTTAGACTTGGATGAAAAGAACTCGAGATCGAATTCTTGCAAAATGACTATCCATCTATTATATTTTCCCCCAATCACTCGCCTACTGAGGAAAAATTGAAATGGATTGACCGCCGCTAAGACAAAAGTTTTACGTAGCAAGATATAATGACAGAGCCTCTAGACAGCATGGACAGCTGCCAAGGCCAACTTCTCAACCAGAGAATAGCGGAGTTCAGGACCTATTAAGCCTCGGCTCAAATAATAAATCACGTGCTCAGCGAGAGCATCGTCTTCCTGAATGAGAACCATACCAATGGTTGATTCTGCTGCAGCGAGATATAAAAGGAAGTCTCTACCATAATCCGGTGGACTCAAAAGTGGGGTAGAGACTAATGCCTTTTTCAAAGCATCAAACGACCGCTGCGCAAAGTCATCCCACACAAATGGAACTCCTTTCCGTAGCAAATGCATAAACCCTTTAGTGATCTCGGCATAGTTTGCTATAAACCGTCTTAAGAAATTAGCCTTCCCTTGAAGACTTTGAAGTTGTCGAATTGAGGGCGGGGGAGGCAACTGAACTATTGCCTCAACCTTGAAGGGATCAACCCAAATCCCTTCATTGGACACGATGAACCCTAACAACCGACTGGACGTAACCGCGAAAACATACTTGTTGGGATTCAACCAGATTTTATAAAAACGACATCGTTCAAAAACCAATCGAAGATGACTAGGATGATCAGTTCTCTTTCGAGAACGAGCAGCGAGATCATCCAAGTATGCCTCGATGACATGTTTGATGTCATGGAAAGCATATGACATGGCCCGCTGAAAAGTGGCTCCAGCATTTTTAAGACCAAAAGACATCTTTCTATATGCAAAGGTACCCCAGGGGCATATAAAAGTTGTCTTATGTTGATCTTCAGGACGGATAGAAATTTGACTATAACCCGAAAAACCATCCATGAAGGAAAAAATTTCATTACCCGCACACTCGTCGATAATCTGATCAATGAATGGCATGGGGTAATTATCTTTCGAACAAGCCTTGTTTAGGTCCCTAAAATCGATGCATACGCGGATTGTTCCTTGCTTTTTGTCCAGAGGGACTAGATTAGAAACCCAATCAGTAAGAGGAACAGGGTATATAAAACCCGCCCTTAGCAACTTCTCAACCTTAGCTTTGATAGCTGCTGCTTTCCTAGGGTTAACCGGTCGAAGCCTTTGACGAACTAGTTTCGCGTTTTCATACGTCTTGATCTCATGTTGAACTATAGAAGGATCAATGCCAGGCATTTCTTCATAAGACCAAGCAAATACATCACGATATTCCTTGAAAAGGTCGGTGTAGATTTGAATTTCTTCAGGGGAACACTCAATTCTGATGAAGATATTCTCGATGACGCTAGGGTCCCTAGAGATGTTTATAGGTATCGTTTTTGAAATTACCGACATATTACCTTCGGCACGAATGTGTGCTGGAGCCAAAGGGTTTGACACCATACAAACATCACTAGTGAGGAGGTCAGAGAATCTAGATTCTACTTCCTGCAATGGAGAAAGAAAGTATGAATGATGGTGTAAGTCTTCCCACGGTCGATCTATACCCATCATTACTTCGAGGATTGCTTCTTCAGAAGGTAAAACCGAATCTAAGCAGTCCAAGGCAGAGGTAGAATCAAGGCTCCAAGCAGGGGCCACATGACCATCTAACTCCTCTTCGAAAAAAGGAGTAGAATGGTTGTCTGCAGAGTCTACGATAGACTGATATCTAATCTCAGCTGCAGACATAGGGAATGCCATTCCATTTACTTGTCCTTCAACTAATGTGGTCGTAGGTGAAGGCAAGGTCCAAGGGTCTGAAAAATAACGAGTTCGAAAGAACTCTTCTCGAGGAGACTCCTTAGATGATGAAATAGCATTGATTTTAGCGAAAGGAGAGGGAAGATCAAATGTACCCATCAATGAGGAATACATCCCTACTCCTAAATTCTCAGTCGGCGGGCGAGGGTTATCCACTAAAGGGACAGTAGAGTCAGAACTTGCTTGAGGATCGACTGGACAATAGTCCAATTGATCAACCTTAACGATTTTCCCCTCATGAGGAAAGAAAATGACACGAAACAGAGTTGAAACAACGGCATCCATCTCGTATACCCAGTTCCTTCCTAATAGGAGATTATAGTCTAGGTTAGCGTCTATGACCTCTACTTCAATATTGATGACCTTTCCCCCAACACATATAGGAAAGGTCGGGATAATCCCATGCGGATTATGAGAATGACCATCAAATGCAGTCAAGATGGTGGGTGAAGGAACAGCCGAAGGCGATCCAATAGCCTTCCAGCATGACATCGACATAACGCATGTGGAAGCTCCTTCATCTATAACGGTGCGAAAAATATTGATTTTTCGGTATGTAGACTTTATTTGGAAATCCATATGATGAGGGAGTCACTTTTTGACATTTAACATGTCAAAAGTGAACATTAAAGAGTTAGCTGGATTGACTACTCCAATTGCAGAGAGTAAAGCACTTCTCTGAGCTGGACACGACTGGAGAACCTCTAAAGCAGACATGGCGCACGAACTCTGAGCCAGATCCTCCACAATGGAGTAATTCTGGGCGGCCCTAGCATTAGGATTAATCGTCGTGCATTTAGCGGAACCTTTCGGTATCCGTGGTATAGTCTCGACAGGGGGTCGCTCAATATGAAGGTCAGTACTTCCGGGAACAGTCTTGTCCTTGGAAGTTTTGGCTTCACCATAATCACGTGACCGAGTAGCCACATGGATGTTAGAACCCATCATGAAAACATTTGACGATTTTTCCCCTTCCTGGTTGCCCCCGGCGGAGGTTCCAGGGTTTGAATTCGCGCCAGCAAGAAGTTGTTGCCCTTGGGGAAACGGGTTGGTTAACACAGCTTGAGAACTAGAAGTCCCTTGCTGTCCTAACAAGTGCTGAGCGTCTTCAATCTTAGGGCAGAGATGAGTTAGATGGTCTCCACTGCACAATTTGCATGGAAACTTGACTTTCTTTCTCGACTCATTTCTACCACCACCAGCGTTGTTGCCAGATTTATTTGCATCAGGCTTCCCATCCTGGTTCTTTTTCTTACCTCGTCCTTTCTTTTTCCCATTGGAATTTTGATTTCCTTTGGGGTTATCAGATTGGACGACATTTATTGAAGAAGTTTGGGAAGCGGGGGATTAGACGATGTGACTTGGTTGTTAGAAGCAGTTTGCAAGGACAACTGCTGCAATTGATTCAACAAGTTCACGGTAGTTGTGTCTACTGACCCAACGATACCATCTGCATGTGGACCTGGCTTCGACTTAGCTACGTCAACCTTAGATCCAGGAGCATCTGGCAAGTATTTTTGTAGGATCCCAGACTGAGAGTAGATCAATTCTAATTGCTGGGCCCTAAAAATGGCTTGCTCCTCAAAATAGACCCTAGACATGGAGACATCCTTGGAGATCTCGGGTTGTAACGGCTTCAAAAACCACTCAAGACGGTACTCCGGAGGGATTTCGGCTTTAATGAGCAGCTTTCTCCGTCTCCATTCTTGAATATGGTCAGAAATGTGGGTTGCCTTATCCTGACGAAAGGTGGCCAGAAGTTCAGTTCCCGCATCATAGCGTACAGGCAACTGGAAATGATTTAAGAAAATGTTGGCTAAGTCAGCGAACGATGAAAAGCTGCCCCCTGGCAACTCTATATACCATTTGGCCGCATTACCAGTCAAGGTGCGCTGAAAGAGTCTCAACCTAATCGAGTCATCGATAAGGGAGTTAGATGAGCACCACAAATGGAATGTGGTTACATGGTCACCTGGGTCCTCACCATTCTTCCCTTCGAATTTTGGAATGTCCGAAGGGAGTTTGGCTGGGACCGGAGGCCAGGCCGGATTGTACTTGATTGGGTCATTTGTTAACTTAGTGAGATCTGGCAAGTTCAACGTTGCCAGAAATAGAAGCCTAGGAGGACCTTGGGGATTCCACCCAGATTGGGCAGAACTCCCAAAGCTCTGAAAATTGTCCTGGAATTTGTAATCAGTAGAACCGACTGAATCAAAAGGCAAGCCTTGTGGTCTAGCAAAATTCGGAGTTTTACCAACTCCAGCCGTATAGCCTCCATAACCAGCAAAGTTTCCTCCTAAAGGATTGTAAGGAGTTGATAACCCCTGATACGGATTCCAAGCCGAAGCTAGGGGAGGAATACTTTGGAACAAACTAACCGTGGAGTACGGCCTATTCCCTTGTTGGCCGATAAACAGATTCCTGGTTCCCGCGCTACTAACCCCAGGGTTATTCCAACCTTGGAAAGGATTGCTGCTTTGTCCTACAGAAGAAAAAGGCATGGATCCTACCGTCGGGTTAGAATGTGGTATATGACCACTTCCGAAAGGAAAACCTTGGAATGAAGCCGATCCGCCCATCATGGACGTAGCGGCACTAAACGGAACCGATGGAATACCCTGTGAGTGGGTGCCAAATGGGAAGAATCCAGTACCAAAAGCATTGGTTTGGGCATTTCCACTCATGGACGGAATGGAGGTAGACCCAACTAAAGATGTGCTAGCAAAAGATCCAAACAAGGAAGCAGAGGAGATGGAAATGGTTCCCCCCTTGCACCGATGTTGGGGTTTGCATAGTCATAGCACTTGTAGAAGCCATGCTTCCAGTAGTGGTCATCGATGGTAAGCGCGTAGCGTAACCTAGACTTGACGGTCTATGCGTCGGAGTCCCAACGTATTGCAGTACGTCTGGATGACTAGATGGTAGTGGAGAATTTGGAGCCGCTAACGACTCTGAAAGTTCTTCTACCTCTATGTTATTCTCCACTTGAAAGAGAACTCGAGAAAGGACTGGAGTGTCCCTCTCTTGTTCAGAAGTGCCAGGCCTTGCTTGGCCGCTAATGCCCCCGAGAGGAGGATCAATCCCCGATGCGTCAACCGGCGTGGGACAAAACCCACCGGTAGTATTGCCTCTGCGCCTTCTAGGAGAAGGCTCTAAACTTGGTGGCGAAAGACCACGAAGTCTTCGAGACCGTCTAGGAGATCGGTCAGCCACTTTGAATTTTTTGTTATGATCTAACTAAAGACTCAAAAAATTGAAAGCTAGGCCAACTAGGAGCACAGAGCACACACTATAAAGTCCCTAAAGATACAGCCAGTCAAACAACTTCCAAGTATTTCCGCTCCGGGTGATTAGGACCGGACACCAAAATATGAGAAAGTGAAATAAGGGGCCTTCCGAAGATAGTCTGGGATGATGAGGGCCCAGTCCTATCAGTGAAGGTATCAGAGGAAGTTACGCTAACCTCCTAACAACAGCCTGCGTCGGTGCAAGCCCCCAAGCTTTGCAAGGGTGCCCTCCAGTAGTACTGTCGAGAGTGATGCAACGTCAACCTCAGGTGCCACGGGATTCCCTCCGCAGCCACCTGTGTAGTTCCCTAGGAGCAGCAACTATGGATACCAACTCGTCGCAGAAGCCAGGCGGAACAGTCGCGAGGTAAGTTCAGACAAGTAGGAGAGGGGGTATCTCTCTTCCCTGTCTTCACAGACCCTCGTGCTTAACTCCTAGATCCGGAGCTTTCCTGGTCTTCCTAACGCTATTGGATTTTCTCTCGTTATTCAGACTCCTACGTTTGACGTTTATATGGCCTTGGAGAGTTAACTCTCCACTCGCCTAATCCAAGGCCCTAAAATCCTAATCTTGTTGGTGTAACTGACCAAAACAAAAAGTTCTAGTGAATTTTAGTTAGCGCTTGATTTTATTAGGCTGTTCTTTAAGTCACAAGGTAACGGAAGTGAAACTAGTGGTGTTTTTTGACGCAAAAGAAATTAATAAAAACTTAACTACATGCACATGCACTTTTTCGTTTTTCGATGAAGAGCAATTTCTATAGGGTTCAGAGGTACTTCTAATAAAACAAAATTTTCTTTTCTTTTCATTAATACACACTTCACACTCACAAAAGCTAACAAAGCTATGTATGCCTAAAAAGGGGATGCAAATCTATCCTAATGCAACAACTATATGTGGATGCAAGATTCAAAACTACTCTAAAAACAAAAAATGAAAGTTGCTTGCTTATCAATCTTTATCTTGCCACTTAAAATGCCTAGATGGAATATGAAATGTTACCATTCATTTCTTCTAAACACTAAAAACAATTTCTAAGACAAACATAAAGCACTTTCACTTACTAAAAGGAAACCAAATGAAAAGCAAGTTCAAGAAAGCAAAACTAAGATTTTCAAAAGATTTTCTTCAAAGCAACAAACAAAAAAGTCTTTTCAAAAAATGCTCTCAACAACACTGAAACTTGTGATTGAAGAATAGGCAATTAAACACTTTTGCGAATTGACACCACACAATGGATGAAGACTCAACAAAAATAAATGTGTTTGAAATCGCTCTTAACAATCAAAAGCAGCAATGAAAGCTTTGGCAATGAAAACCAAAAGATCAAAAAGACAAATTCCAAGAAAGTGTCAATCAACAACTTTCATGAAACAAAGAAGTGGATGGTCACAAAGCGGTTTTGTCAAGCAAACAAAAAGTCACCCAAAAGAAAGATTAACACAAAGATTGAATTCAATCTTCCTACCCTGATGAAACAGAGCAGCCAAGATTCCTAGCAAGAAATCTTGCGTGCTTTAGCAAAAAACGATGACGCTTGCAATCAACAAAAACAAGACCAATACTCCTTATAATCAGAGAGAATTCAGAATGAGATGCTCGCTGTAAAACAAATAACTGATACTGGAAAATGACTGTTTCAGACTGACTCAAACCACCAGACAAACCTTCAGAGACTAAAAAGATTTATAGATCTTGAAAATTGCAATATATACGCGACTGTACTTATGTACAGATTGCGTGTATACGCGACTGTGTTTGAGGAAACCTGCGTATACGCGGGTTCACTCAAAGAAACAAGCGTATATACGCTTCTGTATCTAAGAAAAACAGCGTATATGAAAAGCTTCAAGAAAAATAAAAAAGACAAACTGAAGAAACTGGCAAAACTTAAAGTTCAAAAATAGACCAGACAGTAACAGCAAGCAGACAAGGCAGCTGAGCCCTTATTGGCTTGAAAAACACCCAAACTAGGAACAACAAGAGTGTTGTCCCCAGTGGAGTCACCAATTCTGGTAGAGGGAAATGTTCCCCTAGGGCTTTTTGGGTTGAAACCCTAGCAGACTGAAAGTTATCTATTCAAAGAAACATACATTCATACAGCCATTATGCTATTATAAGCAAATTCTATGATAAGGGTACGTACCTTTGGTCCTACGTTTGAGAAGGCCTTTAGGGTCCAAACCCTTCTTGGAGTTCCCTTCTTCTCTTTTGTCCTGCAAAACAACCAATTCAAAGAATACAACAGTACATGGACAAAAACTTATAAAGAAACCATCTTCATGTTATAAAGAAAGGCAGTTAGTTATGAAATCCAAACAACCATTTACATATGAATTCTAAGCATGAATATCATTAACATAAAGAAGATTCATTTCGGGAACCAAGACATGTGTTTCTTTTATTATAGACAAATAAAGTACATAAAAAGGAATATTTTCACCTGAGTCACCTTCAGCAGGCTCCAAGCAAAGCTTCCTTCCGGATCCGTTCCAGCCTCAAGCCTCTAACAAAACTCCTTCCATGACTCTCTCCATGATGTCATAAATGGTGGATGAACATCAACACACAAGGAAATAAGGGTTTCCTGTACAAAATGGGGGAAGTGCAGAAGGCACAAGGGACTTCAGACCTGGTCAAGGGAAAAATCTCAGCATAATAACCTTTCTCTCTCTTCTCTCCTCTCTTAGGCCTTCCCTTTGAGGTCTTTTTATACCATCTCCAAAGTAGTTTTTAGTTAGGAGTTGGTTGGGAACAGTTGGCCACGGGCACTAACAGGTGATCAACAGGTAAAACCCGCGATCTCCACCCGAAAATGAGGAGTTTTATATTTTTTTAAGTGTTTTAATTACATACACACGGGTTGGCTATACACATACCCGTGTATACACACGTTTAACTCAGGGCAATGTCGCGTATAAGGGATAAAAACACTATTTTTTAAATTTTAGGACCAGGTCTGGAAGGAGGGGTTGCCCTAGGCCATGAGTACAACATCACAAACCATAAGAGTGAGATTTGTAGCTATAACACATAGAAATTAGAATAATCATGATCACGAATAAGATGGAATTATACTGTTGTGTCGCCAAGTGTTGTAGCTTTTACAACCACCCTCAAAATTTTGCCTGCACCCAATTTCAAAGCCTCCCTTGAGAATTTCACTTGATGACTACAAACACTCGTTCACTCCATGAGCTTGCGTGAGTCTCCGCATTTGTCCTACTTGTTCATTTCCCAAAGTCTTGCTGTTGATGTCAAAGTCATGCTTGCGACCATGTTTTGGTT